>WWET01000109.1:932408-945673 GCA_011038615.1 Limnodynastes dumerilii
ATACGTCCCTGCAAGGGGTGTGCCGAGGGGAGTGTAACGAATTTACGCGCACGAAAATACGCTACGCGAATACACGTACGGCAAACGTAGTTCTGGATCTACCCCAATGTCTGTATGGTATGGCTGTCACTAAGATATATAGTCTGTGTTGTGTGGCAGTTTTTAGGATGAAGTGGGAATTGTATTGCGCAGAATAGGACGCTGTTTGTATGTATAGTAGTGACTATGATTTGCTTTCTTTTATTGTGGTTACAAAATTGTGTATTATGATGCTTACATAGATACCATGGATCTGATTCACACTTAAGAATTCTTCTGGTTTTAGGTGTGTATATTTAAGAATGGATGCACTGTGTATGCGTAGTAACTTTTTTACGCTATTTGCGATGAACTTAAGAACGCAAATTCTATGTTTATACACTACGAACTTAAAATCTGTAGGTTCGTAGTAACATACGCAAAAAGGGGCATTCCGTGAATAATGAACTCGGCAGATATGAACATTTGGGTGGAGAGAGGCATTTATATGACCAATTCAAGGCGCGGTTATGCAGTTACGTTCCTAAGTAGACGCCCTACGCATTCAAATGCGAACCTACAGTTAAGGGAGCCCTATGGCACTCGTAAGTCACATAAGAACCTGAAAACCGGGGGCGTGCTGAGAGAGTGTCATTGCTATTAGTTGCGTGTATTTAGGAACCTATCGCGTTCTTAAGTGTGAATCAGGTCCCATATTATCAATAATTTAAACTGGTAAATAGGTGGGTGCAAATTTAAAGTTTGCAGGGGGGCCCTGAACACCCTAGCACCTGCCCTGATTGGATGGATCGTGCTAGCAATCCTAAAAATGGACCTTACGAGTTCTGACCTCTACCTTAAATTTTAATCACCCGTCCCATGTAAAATAAGTACAGGTCTTATAATGCAGAATATAGGGGCTTAACATTGCATGGATCCCCCCCCACCCCGCCATACATATGGAATGCTACATCAATTGTGCTTAATTACAATTCATAAAGGGTCTCCGTTCACATGCACAGTAGTAGTCCATCATTCCTAAATGCAGAAATGTAGCAGCAGGATAGCCCCGGAGATGAGCATAAACAGATTCTAGGAACTGGGACTTGACACTTCATTTCCGTAAAGGTTAAAAATATAAACTAAGCTGCAACTGTGAGCAATTTCATTTCAGGACACTTTAGCTCTGTTACAGAATGTTCTCTTCATACTGTTTATAATGACAGACATTAACAATCTTATTTAAATTCCCCTTCTGCAGTGTCTCTGCATCCCACCTGTGTTCTCCCATTTATGTGATAAACAAACCAGAAAAATAAAGCACAAATGGCAGGAATCACTATAGGACATCATACGATTAAAGACTTGGCTTGTTCTGTGCTCCTTACAGGAGGTAAGAGAAGCTTATTCTGCAGACGAGTGTGTAGAACCTGCATGTGAAGCCAGTATGACTTTTCTTCTGTTAGGGACAGAGCCATGCCAAGAAACTTTAATATCGGGCATAGGCATTGGAACACAGGGTGCAAGGGGGCGAATCGCCAGCCCCTTCTAAATGCGAAGGGGATTCCGTTTAGAGGGGAGCAAGGTGCCTTTTAAGTCTCAGTATTGTGCCAGCCAGACAAAATGAAGTACTCTGGGATGTATTCACAGATGCGTGCTTATAAAGTACTCAAATATATGCACCTACGGTGCAAGGCAACCATGACATTCCCCTCGTATAGACGGTGACTTCTGCCTCCATAGGGCACCCTTAAGTCTACTTGTGCATGTTACTTACTTACGTATGTGCGTATTTATCTAACCGCACCCTCAAATGACCATTTAAATGCAACCCCCCGCCCACTTTCACGTAATTTCCACCGTCTGGATATAAACCACGCCCCTCCAGATGTATGACCCTAAGTGCGATTCACAAGTCCGTGCCAAAAGTACTTACGTGCGTATATACTACTTAATGTGCGTGGAAAAACTGACTACGCATGCGCAGTTCCTCCAATTCTAAAAATACGCACACAACCACACGCAAAAACGGATCTGTGAATACCGTCCACTGTTAGTATTGCCTACCAGAAGATCACTGATGGGTCTGTATGACTAAAATGCTGGTATTTAAGTCACAGCGACATGCAGAGTACCACAGGGCTGCCCGTTTGCTTCCTCTTTCTCCCTCCTAACAGGTAGGCTGAAGTTGCTAGGAGAGAAAGTCATGCTGGCTTGTCCTAAGGAGACGTTAGCATCATATTTACTAAAGAGACAACTGTCAGCCAGCCTGCCAGAGGAGCCATGAGGACAGAGAGAACATGTCAAAAGGTAGGTGAACAGAGGACTATTACAGGAGCGTATAACATTTTTATTTTACAGGTGGCTGTATATTGGGTAATTTGCCATCAGTGAGTTAGATAGAGACTTGTAATGTTACTGGGTGTCTGCAGTCTTCAGCTACAGGCAAGGTTATTACTCTACACACTCTCTCACAGGTGGTAGACCTGGGTCTAATCAGAGTTAATGATAAGAAAAATAATGTGATGAAGACAGCTCCTATATGCAAGTCCCTAGTGCTTCACCAAAGTTCCAAATATTACAACCATCTAGAAAAAAGTAGGGGCCCACTTTATCCCTTAAACCCCCTTTTTTCTAATCAGAGTTAGTTAGAGCTGGGGAGATCATAGATAGCTGGTTTTTGCTTTGGGCATGGTAATCGATGCCAGCTTAGTGGCTGGTGACCAGAGTGGGAACTTTGTGTATAGTTAGCTGCAGGGACCTGGGGCTGTACATCATAAACTGCTGTTTGTTTGGGAATGCTGGACTTTACCAATTGCTGTATGCATTATCCTGACATATATAAATAAAAACCAGTAATAGCTTTAAAAACCCTGTGTAAGCAGTACTCACCTAATACTCACTGTTTGCTATACCTATCATATATATATATATACACACACACACACATAAAATGGTGGTTGCTCTAATCAATTTATAACTTAATATAGAGCAGGTGCTAGAAAGGTTTAAGGAAATCTATATAGATACAAACAAAGACACCTCAGCACTCTTGAATTAACCAGTAACAAATCATAACTTTCTATCTTTAAAATAAAAGTCAGAGAATTCATTACATACATCTGCAGATATATGATAAGCCACCAGCCACTTACAAGGCTTCTCTGTTTTGGTCCTAACTCTAATACTGTCAGAGTCCCGACTTTGGGTCATATATCATGTATTTTTAAATTGAGAGCAAAACTCCTGTTTGAACTTTTTCCCCTTAACCTAAAAATGTCCTGATATCTCATTAACCTAAAAATGTTCTGATATATCAGACAAAAAGGAAGACGACCATCCATAGTCCTGCACTGGTAAACACAGGCACTTGGCACAGGGTGTGTTGGGAAAAAAATACTTTATATTAACGTCACTCTGAAATGAGTTTGCACTGTAATTCTGCATACACAATCATAACTTAAGAAAGAACCATTCAGCTTTCAAAGCTGTTATAACACAAAGGTCACACATAAGGAACGCAAACATGCTACAAGTTAAATAAAAAAAAAATGTATGTTTAAATAAATGTTTACAACAAACAATGAAATCATACACAAACTGCAAAATAAATGTAAATAATGAGCACCTTTCAAATTTAAAGTCAAACACAAAACGGTAACAAAACAGCAGTTTTAAAAGACCTGTCTTATTAGATAAGATAATAACTGTTTCAATCGAAGTGAACACATGCATTCATTATAATCACACAGCAGCTGTGTGCTGAAAAACAGAAAAGCATGAGGCTTCGGCTCTCTGTTAACCATGCGGATGTCAACTTAAGAATGGTGGGGGCATTCTTATCTTTTCCTGTGCGTATGTTAGTTTCCGCAAGGCCTTCTTAACTGTGAATTATTCATAAGTCTCAAAGAACTGTACATTAGTAGCCCGAATGCTGCTCATTTGCATTAAGAGCCTTGCCCCTCTAGCCACATATGCAGAAGTCATTGGACCAGATTCAGAGATTTAGCGGATGCGCAATGCGGATCCACTAAAACTTACTATTCAGAGGTGCTTGTTTCTGAATTAGCCGTAGAAAAACCGGCCTAGTTAAAAAAAAATAAAAAAAAAACAGTTGGAGCCTTAATTGCTCTGACTGCAAGAGATCCTTTTTTTGGGGGGGGAAATATAAAACAAATTAGCCCCTTCTCCTGCCACCGCCACAAGTAAAATAAATAAATAATTCAGGCCCCACAGGGCATGCTGATGCTTGTAGAACTACAAGCACCAGCATGCCCATGAATTCCAGGGCATGCTGGCGCTTGGAGAACCACAAGCACCAGCATGCCCTGCTATCCAGGACATCCTAGCGCTAATGACAGTTTCACTTTATACCCTTTGGGCAGTGTCAGAATTATCGTGAAAATGAGAAGAGTTTTTTTTTGCCAAAGCCCCCCCCCCCTCCCAGATTAAAAGCTTAAAAGACTGGATGCCCATCAGACCAGGTAAGTATTTTTATTTTTATTTTCTGGGCATATTATGGCCATTTTTTTTTGGATTACATTTTTTGAGGGACACTTGTGGCATTGTATTTTGTTTGTTCATGGGCACTTGTGGCATTGTATTTTGTTTGTTAAGAGGCACTTGTGGCATTTTTTTTTATTTAGAGAGGGGCACTTGTGGAATGTTTTCTTTTTCCTTTGGATTTTTGGGAGGCACGTGGAGGTTTGCAGATTTTTTGGGGAGAGGGCACTGTATGTTTTTTAAAATAAATGGGCATGTGTAGCGATTTGGGAAAGGGCATGCTGCCGATAGTAGTTCTACAAGCGCTAGCATGCCTTGTCATTCATGGGCATGCTTGTGTCTGTAGTTCTACTAGCGACAGTATGCCCTGTCGGCCGGGACTTTATTTATTTAATTTTTTAACAGAGGTTGCGGTGGGGCAGGCGAGGGAATGCATTTTTTTTTAACATAGGCTAAAAAAAAAAATATACGGTCGGAGCAATTAAGGGTCCGGCTGGTTTTTTTGAAGTGGGGATGTGCCTTGCACATCCGCATACTTCCCTGAACAGCACCCTACGTGCTATTCAGAGTGGGCTATAGGATGCACGAAAGTTGAGTAGCCCATAGGCAAATTAGTTTGTGCGATTCCGTATCGCACATAGCTGGAACTCTGAATCCGGTCAATGGACATTATCACACCATTTGTAATGCCCTGGAAACCTTCATCTTCTTAATTAATGATGTCTTTTGAGATTTTCTCAACCATTTTGTAATTGTTTGCCTGGATGACATTTTTTCTATAAAAAACTTAAATAATATTGAATTCATGTCTGTACTGTCCTTAAAAGACTTTAGAAAAATCAGCATTATATTAAATTAGAGAAATATGAATTTTAACAGACTCATAACCAGTTTGTAGGATTTATTATTATTTTCCATGCGGGTCTATGGATGAATTAAAAATAATAGTAATAATCCGGAAATGGTAAAGCTAAAGCTCTAGAATGTTTTGTGATTCTCATGTGATTTGTGCCCTGTAAGACTAGTCTTTCAGCAGGTTAATACAACTGTATATTTTAATCAAAATATAATTTATTATTATGGCCATTATGACCTTTATAGGTAAATCTATATTTACTGCTGTCTTTACTTAAATATATTAAAGAGGAAACCCACTTACCCACTTCCATGGTATAACAAAATGCTTGTTGTTATTAATTAAAGCTAAATGAACCCACCGTGACAGTACTCTTTTATGGAATAGATGGCAAGATTTTGTCATCAGAACACAAGCTGTTCAATGTGAGGGAACTTAGCTTTGGTATTGGGCCAATCAGATGGAACAGACCCAACCACACAGCAAAATTTTGCATAATTTCTAGACACTGTGACCCACCTGCACTATGCTCTTCTCAGCTCCTCTATACCTGCACTATGCTCTTCTCAGCTCCTCTATACCTGCACTATGCTCTTCTCAGCTCCTCTATACCTGCACTATGCTCTTCTCAGCTCCTCTATACCTGCACTATGCTCTTCTCAGCTCCTCTATACCTGCACTATGCTCTTCTCAGCTCCTCTATACCTGCACTATGCTCTTCTCAGCTCCTCTATACCTGCACTATGCTCTTCTCAGCTCCTCTATACCTGCACTATGCTCTTCTCAGCTCCTCTATACCTGCACTATGCTCTTCTCAGCTCCTCTATACCTGCACTATGCTCTTCTCAGCTCCTCTATACCTGCACTATGCTCTTCTCAGCTCCTCTATACCTGCACTATGCTCTTCTCAGCTCCTCTATACCTGCACTATGCTCTTCTCAGCTCCTCTATACCTGCACTATGCTCTTCTCAGCTCCTCTATACCTGCACTATGCTCTTCTCAGCTCCTCTATACCTGCACTATGCTCTTCTCAGCTCCTCTATACCTGCACTATGCTCTTCTCAGCTCCTCTATACCTGCACTATGCTCTTCTCAGCTCCTCTATACCTGCACTATGCTCTTCTCAGCTCCTCTATACCTGCACTATGCTCTTCTCAGCTCCTCTATACCTGCACTATGCTCTTCTCAGCTCCTCTATACCTGCACTATGCTCTTCTCAGCTCCTCTATACCTGCACTATGCTCTTCTCAGCTCCTCTATACCTGCACTATGCTCTTCTCAGCTCCTCTATACCTGCACTATGCTCTTCTCAGCTCCTCTATACCTGCACTATGCTCTTCTCAGCTCCTCTATACCTGCACTATGCTCTTCTCAGCTCCTCTATACCTGCACTATGCTCTTCTCAGCTCCTCTATACCTGCACTATGCTCTTCTCAGCTCCTCTATACCTGCACTATGCTCTTCTCAGCTCCTCTATACCTGCACTATGCTCTTCTCAGCTCCTCTATACCTGCACTATGCTCTTCTCAGCTCCTCTATACCTGCACTATGCTCTTCTCAGCTCCTCTATACCTGCACTATGCTCTTCTCAGCTCCTCTATACCTGCACTATGCTCTTCTCAGCTCCTCTATACCTGCACTATGCTCTTCTCAGCTCCTCTATACCTGCACTATGCTCTTCTCAGCTCCTCTATACCTGCACTATGCTCTTCTCAGCTCCTCTATACCTGCACTATGCTCTTCTCAGCTCCTCTATACCTGCACTATGCTCTTCTCAGCTCCTCTATACCTGCACTATGCTCTTCTCAGCTCCTCTATACCTGCACTATGCTCTTCTCAGCTCCTCTATACCTGCACTATGCTCTTCTCAGCTCCTCTATACCTGCACTATGCTCTTCTCAGCTCCTCTATACCTGCACTATGCTCTTCTCAGCTCCTCTATACCTGCACTATGCTCTTCTCAGCTCCTCTATACCTGCACTATGCTCTTCTCAGCTCCTCTATACCTGCACTATGCTCTTCTCAGCTCCTCTATACCTGCACTATGCTCTTCTCAGCTCCTCTATACCTGCACTATGCTCTTCTCAGCTCCTCTATACCTGCACTATGCTCTTCTCAGCTCCTCTATACCTGCACTATGCTCTTCTCAGCTCCTCTATACCTGCACTATGCTCTTCTCAGCTCCTCTATACCTGCACTATGCTCTTCTCAGCTCCTCTATACCTGCACTATGCTCTTCTCAGCTCCTCTATACCTGCACTATGCTCTTCTCAGCTCCTCTATACCTGCACTATGCTCTTCTCAGCTCCTCTATACCTGCACTATGCTCTTCTCAGCTCCTCTATACCTGCACTATGCTCTTCTCAGCTCCTCTATACCTGCACTATGCTCTCCTCAGCTCCTCTATACCTGCACTATGCTCTCTTCGGCTCCTCTATGCGTGCACTATGCTCTCCTCAGCTCCTCTATACCTGCACTATGCTCTCCTCGGCTCCTCTATACCTGCACTATGCTCTCCTCAGCTCCTCTATACCTGCACTATGCTCTCTTCGGCTCCTCTATGCCTGCACTATGCTCTTCTCAGCTCCTCTATACCTGCACTATGCTCTCCTCGGCTCCTCTATGCCTGCACTATGCTCTCCTCGGCTCCTCTATGCCTGCACAATGCTCTCCTCAGCTCCTCTATACCTGCACTATGCTCTCCTCGGCTCCTCTATGCCTGCATTATGCTCTCCTCGGCACCTCTTTGCCTGACTATGCTCTCCTCGGCTTCTCTATGCACACTCCTCTGTCGGCTCCCAGCGGCGCACAGAGTTTCATGCGTGTGACATCATGACATCACACGCATGAAGCAGGAAACTTTGTGCGCCGCCAGGAGCCGGCAGACTGTCAGACAGCTGCCGGGATACCACAATGTTTACGTGGCACCCCGGTGACAGCGTTGCAGCACCCTAGGGAGCCACGGCGCACAGTTTGCGAACCGCTGACTTACACCATCCCAAGGATGGTCTGAGCGGAAGGCTTGTATAGCAGCCACCGGACTGCACTGCACGTAATATTTAAATGAGAAAAACGCCCCTTTTGTCATTTAAATATCCTTTCCACAGACGCAGGCCAGTCGGATGCGATCACAGACGGATGGGTACACTTGCCATCTTTCTGTGCGCGCTCCCAATCTGAGCATGCGCAGTGCTCCTTTTTGCTGCGCTTCCGTCTGAAAAAAAGATGAAAGCGCAGCTCTGAATCTGTCCCACTACGTTCCGAAGTATGAATCATTCCTAACTAGCTGTTCTTATCTGTGAATCATTCTTACATAGTTTAAGTGTGTAGTTTTGAGTTCTGGGCATGCTCAGTTTAGTTGTTCTTAAATATACGCACTTAAATCCTGTTCTTAGTTGTGAATCAGGTCCCTTGGGATTAAAGGAATAATGTAGGCCAGGGGTGGTTAAGCTCGGGCCTCGTGAGCTACCAATGGTTCATGTTTTCCAGGTATCCTCAGAGTCAGAGGTGAGATAATCACTACCAACTGTAGATCTTTTTGAATGTATCAGTCAGTAATGAACACACCAACAAGGAGACCTGGAAGACGTGGACCGTTGGTAGCTCACGAGGCCCGAGCTTGGCCACCCATGCCTTACAAGAACAGTCCAATCGTCATCTCTGTGGTTAGGTCAGGTACTTTTATGACTTATTGTGTTATGTGAGAAACATTAGAACAATCAGATAATGTCCCAATGTTTAAGGTATTCTCTTCCAATTTTTATAACATCCAGATTTCATAAAGAGCATGTCGATAAGTAGTTTGCGCTGTGGACCAGTATTCCTGTTTAATGCTGATGTGAAGCTGTAGTCTGTTCAGACTGTTTGACTGTGCATATGGAACTTGGAGCCAATCTGATGTTAAAAGAGTTGCAATTGTGTCTGCTTTAGGCTTATAATTGTGCAGCCCCAGCTACCTATGATGATGATGATGATCAACTGTACCGACTTTATAGAAAGACTAACCAAATGCCCATCAAAAATGACAGGTAATGAGTGTTTAAGGCGGGATAGGGGGACCTCCAAGTTCAGCCAATCAACCACTTGTCCCGTCCTTCTCACATGCTGATTGAGCGTTGTGGGAGCCGCACCCTGCTTCTGATTCGCATGCAGGGGGTGATGGGAAATGTAGTCTGCCGGCTGCTGATTAGCATTGCTGTCATCCTTATAAGAACTACCAGAGCGTGTGCCCAGGACTTCCACTCTCCTCTTATCATCACGTTCAGAGAGAGCAGATGAGAAGCTGGAGAGTCAGCGTGGGGCCTGGGGCCCATGACAGGGATGGGGAGTCACAGGGCGGGATTGTCCCTGTGACTGGTGGGGCACTTGGGCGGGGGGACATTTTGAAGAGACCAGTTCTGCTCAAACCACTGCACATGTGCAGTAACATCACAACAGTGTGGACGCTACTGCGCATGCGTATAACGGTGAGGAGCAGAATGGCATATATATATATTTATATATACATATATATAGATTAATAGGGTTTAGAATAGGGCTACAATTAAGTTTGCTTTGCATGCACCTACTTTGAATTGCAAATGATAAATTAATTGTGCAAAACAGGCCTACAGCAGAGGAAGAAGAGACTCAATGATCAGTATTGATGTCACTAGCACCTCTACGAAACAGCTTGTCCAACTGCAGCATTTAATATGTAACTTGATCTCAGCTGACAGCCTAATATATAAACCGTCATATGTGCTATGTATTTCCCTGCACTGTCTTCATCTGCAAGTCTCCTGCTGTGACCTATCAAGGAAGCCAGCCTGGGAGGGAGCATAGAGTGCTCTATTAAATGCTGAAGCAGGGCATGAAGGAACCCCAGAGTGTTTGCCTATTACACAGTGCACAAAGCACTATGCAATAAGGAAATAAACATCTTCAGCAGAGCACAGTGGCAGGGCCTGAAATGAACTTAAGTAAATTGTGTAAATTTGTGTCACTCTAAGAATGTTGAATAAAGTTATGTTTCATTTAAGGATAGCATAGGAAAGGTACATTGTTATCTTCTAATAACAACACAACCTATTATTATTATTAGACAAAGAATATACAAATTATATAAAGGGTACAATAAAATAAATACAACCTACAGGGTAAAATTTGGTGGTGACACAGGAGTGTGGGTCCTTGTTGTGAACGGCAGGGGACTCAAATACAAAGTAAAATTTATGCAAGTGTAAAAGGAGAGAAGAGAAGGGGCAGAGAGAGTAGGTGGAGTGAGGAGGAGAGAGGTGGTGGGGCAAAAGCTGGGCAGGGGAGAAAAAGACGCTGATTAGAGCTAACATTCTACAGGTTGGGGTGGACTTACAGGAGACACAAGGATGAATAGGGGAAGGTAAAGGAGCTCAGGAGTTAACAAGATTAAGGGAAGGAGTTTAGGATGAGGAAGGCTAGGTTAGTCTAAAAACATGGATCTTAGGCTTGGAGGGAGGTGGATAGTCTAATAGGCTGCAATAGATCATTAAAGCACAGAGAGGCAGTGTGGGAGGAATCTTGGATGCAGGAATATGAGGTGGTTATCAGGTGGGAGGTGAGACAGGGGCTGTTGGCAGACCGAAGGGTCCAGGAGGGAGTATGGATGGAGATAAGGGAGGAAATGTAGGGTGCAGTGGAGAAGGAAAGAACCTATACTGACCCTAGACCCTATTTACCCTAAATTGTAAACTAAATTGAGTTTAAATAGGGTCTAGGGTCATTATAGTTTTGAATAAACAAATGGGAAGACTGGATGGGCCATGTGGCTCTTATCTGCTGTCACTTTCTATGTTTCTATATGGTGGTAAGAATTTTGAAGAGAACTCTGAAGCGAACAGGAAGTCAATTTATAGACTGACAGAGGGGAAAGGTAGAGGTGGAGCATCAGGAGAGGAAGATTAGCCTAGCTGCCACATTAGCTATGGATTGGAGGGGAATGAGATGGGCCAGTGGGAGACCAGAAAGGTGGAGATTAAAGTAGGGATGAGCGGTTCGTATTCTGTGAAATCCAACAGTTCTGAATTTTGGGGCTCTGAGACGAACCAAATCATGCCTCGGTTCCTCCCACCAAATTCGGATCTGTGATTGAGGCAAAATACCATTTCCACAAAAAAATTTGGATATTTCGATGCTCTTATTTCCTGTTTTCTGTCTCTGATACTCTGTGATCAGTCAATCACAGAGGGCTGAACATACAGGCTAGCTTGTGGAGACTTTTTTTGTTAAACAGCTACAACTGTATTGAGCTGAGTGGTAAAACTGAACAGAATGCCTGGAATGAGTGATATCAGAGGTGCAACTATAGTGGGTGCTAGGGATGCAATTGCTATTGGGCAATAATCCCTCCTGCACTCACCTTTAATCCAATCCACCCTATAAGCAACTCCCCTGCAGCACTGCTGAAGAAAAAGTCCTCACATGCCATTGCTGGAGCTACACACAAGGTAAGAAAGATCACAGTTAAACAGGGATCCAGTGAGCCACCCAATGGGGGGATTCTGGTAGCCCAGAAACACCCCCAAAATGATTATTTAATACAAACAAAAAAACATTAGTTTGAAAAGGGTTTGTGGCTTTGCAGGTGCCATGAAAAGGGGTGTGGCTTCATTGGCTTGTTGGATAGACAGACATAGAAAAGGATTCTCACCACAGGGCAGTTACCTTAACAAGGGAGTAAGTTTCCCTAAATATTTTACATGAAGTAACAGTGTGAGGGATCCATGTATCCATCAGTGTCACACACAAACAGAGGTTCCCATAGTTATGCACAACTATTGTACCTCCGCACACTAGACCAACAATGTTGATAAAGTTGTACTCATAATTTATCTAAGCAGACACTATTCTGCCACTCATACAAGTGCTAAGAGCCATTAACCCTTAGGCCCAGATTTACTAAGCTGTGGGTGTCTAAATCAATAGATTTGGGATCAACATATTTATTCAATCTCATCGTATCACACCAATATAACTAATCTATTTATTATTATTGCACACAGTACCATTAAAATTCCCTTTTTCATTCACTTAAGTTAGTTCATTTAAGTTTAACCCATTATAGTGTATAATAGAAGTTATATTTAGATGCTTCTTGGTCTGTAATAATTTATTATGGACAAATTAGATTCTGTTGCGTTCATAACAGTTTAGCCCACTTTTTTATTTTTTATTTTTTTTATTTTTATTTTTTTATTTTTTTTTATTTTTTTATTTTTATTTTTTAAATATTTTGCTCACTCATTCATATTTATTAACATTATCAATATTTAATTATTTTTAATTATTTTACGTTTTTCTATTTCCTACCAGTATTTTTATACGAATACATATTATACAATCAGATTTTTAATAGTTTGAGACAAATGATTGACTATGCATATCTCATAGTTTTATTTATTCATTTATTATTATATATTTATCAATCTATAGAGCACTATCTGATATGTTGTATTAGTGTATACGCAAGTGTGCATATATGTAGGTATGTGTATATGCCATACTGGTATGTATGCGCATTTAATGCTTTACTGGGAAAATATTATTATTGATTATATATTTGTATGTCCTTGTCCCCCTCTATTTATCTAAGTTTCTTTATTTGCACATTGAAGGTCTGCATTTGATATCGATTTATTGATTGTTTTGAGCCATACAATGATTTTGGAAATTCTATCCGGGTATCTTATGTTGCCTATATGCTACCTATTAGCAATTATATAATATCTTGTATTATATTTATTTTATTTTATTATATTTTCTGTTTTTCACACCGAAGGTCTGCATATCGATTTATTGATTGTTTTGAGCCATACAATGATTTTGGAAATTCTATCCGGGTATCTTATGTTGCCTATATGCTACGCTACC
>WWET01000109.1:951517-965045 GCA_011038615.1 Limnodynastes dumerilii
AGGGAGAATAAGGAATTGGATTACTGCTGGCAATGGACCGTAAGGTTATGTTCAAGGGCGTAACTATAGGGGGTGCAATGGGTTCAGTTGCTGCGGGGCCTGGCGGCTTAAGGGGCCCACCAGCCCAGTAATTACCCACTGCACCCCCACCTGTCCTGTGAAATACCTTTCTGTGGATGCACAGATGAGAAGAAGAGCCACCCCCTCTTCTCATCTCTGAAAATTACAGGCACTGAAGCAGTTTTCATTATTACTGATCAACAGAGGGGACAGCCCCTTCCTCTCATGCTTGCCAATGTCTCAGTCACTAGAGAGTCTATGGGCCCTCTTGTGACTGAAATTTGCATAGCTGAGAGGGAGGAGCCGTCCCCTTTGCTCATCCTGAGAGACCAGCATAGGATTCCTGTGTGGTGTAGAGGTGCCCATGCTGACCCTTACTCTGTCCTGAGCCAGGAGAGGACTGACTGCTGAGGTGACTAATGTTTAGGGCTCTCAGAATAGTTAAATAAGCAAGAAGATAAACCTAGAAAGAAAACCAATGCATGTTGTTTTTATTTTTTTTACTTTCCTATTCTAATAAACAAAAAAAAAATACTCTATAGGATATATAATTATGACAAGCAGCACATTAAAAACACATAATAGCAATTTAAAAGTGTTGTTTCTTTTGTTATTTATATCGTTTTAATGCCCCTATGCCCCCTGGCTAAGTGTTGATTGGCAGACTTTTTTCTTTATAAAAATAATTTTATCAAAAATAATGAACATAATAAAATCATACCAAAACCATTTTAATATATAAAGAAGTAATTGGTGATTTTTGGTCTTGCCATTTGTGTTCATTTTGCATGAATGGGCTACAGTGACTTTCAACAAAGGAATTTTTTTCGCTGGAATTATATATATATTATAGCGGGACTGGTGGCCTCTTCAAAATTCTGCTGTGGGGCCCACAGAGGAATTTTGCTGGAAGCCTTTGGAAAATGGATGCGCACTCGCCATTTGCACTTGTTTTCCTCTCACTTGGTGCTGAATACAATCATACATAACGAGTCTAGAGATCGGTAGAAAGCTTTGCACTTTAGGATCATTTATAAACACTTCTGTAAGGCAACAATGCTTTTTTTTTCATTCTGTTTAAAGGTTTATCTTCAATACAATCTGAATCGCAGAATGATTGATTAAACCCCATTGTAGTACAATGCTTACTAGGCTTCTACTGACTTATAGCTGACGGGATTCAGTTCCAATCACTTTCCCTTGTTGTTTATTGCCCTGTCTGGCTCGAGTCATCCCCTTCCTGCATGCAGAACAATAAATACATTTTCCATTACTGACATTCCTCCTGGCATTTTGTTAACAGAGAATAATTTATTTGATAACTTTGATTTCTTCCTTTTTGTTTGTCATTAACCACAAAGGTCACAGACACAGAAATTTATATTGTATAAATGAATCAAACAATGAATAGCATTATACCATATAATACTATCAATGATCCTGCAAGGTTTATAAAACTATAAAGATGATTAAAACGACAAACACCTTCCTGTTATTATGTTATGTGAAAGTATTTTGTTATCATGTTGTATGATTATCGCTTATTTATATTGTGCCACAGATTGTCTGCAGCACTTTACAGATAACATTAGACATTCACATCAGTCCCTGTTCCAACTGAAGCTACATACTAAGGTCCCTAACACATACATACACACAAATGCACACGTTAATTTAGGCAGCAGTCAATTTACTTACCAGTATGTTTGTGACATGTGGGGGAAACATGCCAAAAACCCACGTAGACACAGGGAGAACATACAAACTCCACACAGATAAGGCCTAGTCTGAGAATCGAACTCATGACCTCAGCGCTGTGAAGCACAAGTGCTACTCACTGAGCCAACCTCCAAACTCCAATCACTGTAATAGAAGGAGAACTTTACCAGATCATCAGGCTGCTATTAATGATTTGAAATTCTGCCGTTTCAATGTGTCATGTGACACAGCAACCACAGTCACATTCACAGAGTGTACTCAAATTTGTTTTTGTTTCTTGGGTCCGGATCCAGACCTCCATTGTTGTGATGGTCGGAGCTTCGGTCTAGTGGCAGTGGAGTTCTGATGCCAGATCCCCATCGCATCCACAAATCTGTACAGGCCACTAGGGGCTGTAGTACTATTTGCATGTCTCCCACCTCCCACAGAGTGGAAGTACTTGTGCTCTTTGAGACGTCCTACCCTTATGTCATAATCTTAACCAGGATGGAATTACAGATCCAGAGGATCCAGGTCTCACCTGGGAAAGAGGCACAAGCACATGCCCCACTTTCCAGAAGGGGACATTTTCAGATCCTAGTGATTGGAAAATACCCCCTTGTTGGAAGTCTGCATCTGGTCCTTGCCTATGAACCCCTTTTGCACAGTGAATGCTTCACCTCCCCATCCACTTTCCCTTTCTAGTTTCTTAGTTATAAGCTGAGAGCTAGGAAGCTCTGGGGTTAAATTAAGTAAAGGCCGCTTTGTAAAACCACCAGAAATGCTAAATGCTGAACCACCAAAAAACAAAAATTGTGGTTTTGGAACCTAATGGGGACAGTCATGTAAATTTCCTTGCTGGAGATTCACCCATTGGGGTGAAATTTGTGTTGGGGCACCCTGATTGTTAAATGTGAAAGTTCCCTGAAGAGTTAGTTGCTGTCATACACATAGTGGGCAAGATCCAGAGCTATGTTTCCATTACGTTTCATCGTGTAGCGTATTTTCTAGACACTCCCCTCGCATGTACGTACTTTGGCCGTTTTACGCTTCCCAAACCCTACCTTAACTTTACACAGCATAACTACTGACGTACGTATTGGCCTCACATACTTACGACCCTAAGCCCGCCCATACTGTACGATTTAAATGCTTCACTCCGCCTCCGAAGCGTAATTATGGATGTCATATGGCTGGCACGCCCCTTTGTTTATAGTTACGCTGTTGATACGTGACTGGGCCATATGCTCTGAGTTACATGGCGTAACATCTGCCGCGCGCATGCGCAGTAAATACTATTGTGCGATTTAACATCAGTGGCTAGCGTAAAAACGCTCGCCGCTCTGGATCTACCCCATAGTGTTCTGCCTAGAGAGGAGCTAAATATCTGTGGACATGGGGGCACTGCTACAGGAAACATTAGGTACAACATGCCACTGTATAACCTGTGCGGTCCTTCCCCACTCTGTTTTATTAATTGCAGAGCTGGTATTCACACCTCAGCTATCCCAGGTTCACAGATCACACACAAGCAAGGACAATAGGGAAAATACAACTATGTCTTTATCCCTTCTGTTCTGTTCCTGTCGTCTACGTGGATGTACTGTTCAGGTCAATATGACCCGTATCATAAAATTACGCTTTTCATTATTACGGCTATTCTCTAAACATTAATTTCATTATATAAAGATGTTATTCTTTCAAAAAAACAAAACAAAAAAAAACAAAACAAAAAAATGTTTAAACATTTTTAATATAGATATTTTGTTGTTTGTACAATTTGGGCAGTAAAATTAACCTTTATGTAACAAATATGTTTGTTGCACTTGTTTCATGTAATGCTTGTTTTATTACCTTTTTTTTACTGTCAAAATTAGCATCTGGCAGGTTTGGACCTCTCACTACCTGCTGAAGTTCCTGGTTGAAGATTATGAGTAGTTGAATGTATATGTTTTACATGACTCTTCTGTCTGTGGCGTATATTGTCTTGAGGAAATATGGGACTTGATAAGTGCTTTTCTAAGCTCTTCCTAAAACACTCTCCTCTTGGTAAGTTTCTTATCATTCCAGCTGGGGTTTATGGAAGTGCATAGGATAAAAGCATTGGGCCTGATTCAGACTTAAGAAGGAGCTTAATATAAAGAGAGGAAAATTATACCTGGGTAAAACCATGTTGATTTCAGGGGGAGTCAAGTTACGTGTACACTTTGCATGCAGGGATATACCTTTGAATTGCTTACTGCACACAGATACTGACCAGCTTTACTATCACACTGTTATTTAGACTTGGGATAGGAAACATCACCTCTCAACTCTAATACTGTTTGCAACAGATGAAATATGACTCCCCTGCAATCAACATGGTTTAGCCCAGGAATAACTTTCCTCTCTTAATTTAAAACAGGGTTGCCGACTCTCCCGGAATGTCCAGGAGACTCCCGAAATTCGGGCAGTACTCCCGGTATCCCGGGAGAGCCAGCAAATCTCCCGCAAGTGACCTGAGGCCCGTGGTTTCACTGAAACCACGGCCTCAAGTCCTGCCCCACTGCCTAGCAACACTCGTATACTAGTGCTGCTAAGCACAGGAAGGGACTTGATGACGCAATCAAGCCCCCGTCCCGACCCCTATTCCAAGTAAAAACGCAATTTGCATAACCCGCATCATTAAGCCCCGCCCCTGCATGCGTCGCTAGCTTCTCTCCGGGTTCTCTCAGAGAGAAGCTGCCAAAAGTCGTCAACCATGATTTAAAACTCCTTCTTAAGTCTGAATCAGGCCGATTGTGTGCAGTACATCAATGATTTTATTAAATATTGGTCATCATTTTGGTTTTCATTTGCAAGTGTACATGTTTAAAAGTATTAAAAGTGGCCTATTACTATCTCCTTTGCCATTATGTAAGGTGCTCAAAAGAATTACACTATTTTTTTTTTCATAATATACCTCACTACTATGTGGTTTTTAGTTAAATAAAAAGATAAGCAGACTAAGCAGCTGCTTATTTGGGATTAATTCTGGTCTATTTTTTTAGTCAGACAGTGTCCCTCTTTACAGGTCTTCAAGTGCTCCCTCAAAACACACCAGTTCAGGTTCTGCCACTGCTTACACCAGTCTTCTAATTCCTCCCCTCTCCTCCTGTCTCCTGTTAGGCTACTCTTCCACTTAAAAATAACCTAAACAAAACCAATGAACGATCTGAAAAAATGGAGCTAAAGAAATTATATCAATCCAAGAGATATAAATATAGTATTCCAAACTGATAGCAGCCTATATCGCGGGTTTGTGATACCCACCTACAAAAAGTGACTAAAAACTAAAGCGATGTTTCAAAATGGAACTTAATCCATTACTTACATTCATTTGCAATTTCTACCAGAGAAATATCTCTCTCTATTTGTACAGAGCTCATATATTTCCACCATTAGTATAAGTTTATCTATTACTCACTTTAATGCCTATAAGTGGATAAATTAATAGCACTGAGATCATTTTCTCTGGAAAAGTATGAATCAATGACATTTGCCAAGTGATTGCTAATTTATCAACAAAGTACTACAGTCTTACGAACGATCTCTCCATCTTAGGGCCTAATTCAATTGAGCTCGTATAAAATACGCACCGTTCGCACAAAGAAATTAGTGCGTTAGTTGGACCATGAGCGTATTTGTTAGCACTCATGTTTGAGCTTACTTCCTGTTATAAAATACGCACGTGTATTTCTATATCTTTACCCATGCAATACAAATGTCAGCACAATCACTTCCCATAAGCAGCCCTGCCGTCATATGTCTGTAATAATCTATTTAGGACCTTCTGCACTTAAATGTCAAAAATTAGACTGCAGCAACTCAGTAATTACGTATTATTGTAGAAGAGAATAATAAAATAACTTTTTCTGATTGTTGTTTTTTTAAAAACTTCTGCCAGCGTCATTTTTCACTTTTCAATGTTCTCTTTTACTTTTTAGTTATTTTTTCACCTACAGCTATTTATTTGAGTTGCAGGCTGCATAGATTTATGTGGAGTATCACATTTCTGTTGCCACTGTGCTGGGAGGTGATCAGGAGCATAGAGGAGCTGAATTTCACCCTCACGTGTCATAATACGCACCTTGATGAGGTGCGCAAAAAATTATGTAAAATAACGCACAAATTTTAACGCGTGTAACGCAATTGAATTGCAAAAATTCGTACTTGCAATGCATTTAAATAGGGACAAAAAATACGCGCGAAAGACCCAAAAAATACGCGAAAAAAACCGAATTGAATCGGGACCGAAAAATTTGCGTGAAAAAAATTCACTTCGCACTTAATTGAATCAGGTCCTTAGACTCTGTAGAGGCTTAGTTACATTTTTCTTAATTGTTTCTTTATATTTGTCTTGCCAGTTGGAACTAAAGACTTATGTTTATAACTTGTATATACTAACTATGATTGTATTGGATTTTGGATGTTAATATTTAGCAAATCTGATTTTAGATTATTTTAATTCTTAATAAAATTGACTAGTATTAGCGCTCTAATTATTTGTTGATGTATAAAACAGAGGACACTGTGGTCTTGATATGTGTTAATATTAATAGACACTGGAATTCAGAGATCCTTCTCTTGCCTGTTGTAGCTTTTAAATACACTGTACATTAATTATGCAATCTCCTTATGTCAAGGACAGTACCACAGCCATGTTCTCCAACTGCTTTCCATGCAGTGCGCTGGTGAGATATCCTTGGGAACAATATTATTGTTGGCAGTGTGTCAGCTCTCTCCTTATCTCCACAAAGCAGATTCTTCTCTTAACAGCTCCAGGCTGCATTTCTGGTGTAAAGTGAGATCTTTAGTTTTAATGTTATATATTTATACATTCATTTAATAATAAGACTTCAGAAAGGCAATGTAAGCTTTAATAAAGAGAGCAAGGACATGTTCCACTGACTTGTTTAGAACACTACAGTACTGTAATGGTTGTTCTGTAGACATGTGGAGCGCCGGTACCCTCGTGGAGGTATTTTTATCGTCGGTATTTTTACCGTCGGAAATATGATTACAACCCATTGGGAAGTGGGTCACACAATTCGCGCATCTGTGTGTTTGCATTGTCACCACTCTTTAGACGGACATTCGGTCAGTGGCAGCTGTAAGCTTTCTGTATAAATGCATATAAATAGCAGGAAATGCTGAAAGGTCTGGGTGGTAGTCATTGTCTATGTATAGTTTATGGGCAGCTCGGTGGCTCAGGAATTACTCACCACGTTGAGCTTTGATTCTCACATAAGGTCCTGATGGCTCAGTGATTACACTCACAGTGCTGAGACTATAAGTTTTATTACTGGACATGGCCTTAGCTGTTTGGGGCTTCGTATGTTCTCCCTGTGTCTGTGTGGGTTTGCTCCAGTTGACCCCCAACCTCTAATAAACCATTTAGAGTGTAGCTGTCATGCAGTAGGGAGTGAGGAGTATAACAAATATTCTTTGTACAGCGTGGCAGAAAATTGATGGCACAATCAATAAATTTTATCAGAACTACGTTTGCTGTACGTGTATTCGCGTAGCGTATTTTCATGCACGTAAATTCGCTACACTCCCCTCGGCACACCCCTTGCACGGACGTATTTTGTGAAAATACGCTACCCAAACCCTACCATAACTTTTTCAAACATAAAGATACGCTAACCCTACCTTAACCTTTTCCAACGTAACTGCAGTCATACGCACACGTACGTATGGGCTAGACAAATTGACGCAGCTAAGCACGCCCATACTGTACACTTTAAATACAACCCCCCGCCTACTTCACTTATTTCACACGTAATTTGGACTAACGTAAAATCGGCACGCCCACACGTAAGTATGTACGTGACACATACGTGAATGGCCCATACGTTCACAATTACGCTACGTTAATGTGCATATTTTCTATGATGCGCATGCGCAGTGCGTACAAAACAGCGAATTTACGTCTCAGCCACGCGTAAATTCGCTCCGACGCATAGTTCTGGATCAGGCCCAATGTGCTTAAATCACAGTTAAGAGTGAGTTAGGTCCGGACAGATCTGTACTTAACTTACTCGTTCTGCCACTGAACCCGCCTCCTATTTTTATGTACCAAATGGCACTTAAGACTGCCTTATCTTACCGTGTATAGTTTCCTTCTTGAGAAAGAAACTACGCACAGAGAATGGCGCTTCCCGCCCTCCCTGGCTAATCTAATTCCCCCCTACCCACCCACCTCCTCTCCGAGGCTGCCTTTGCACGTTTCCTGCTGCCTAAGATTATACATGTCTAATGTCTGATGCATAAGTGCGTCAGTCACGAGAAAGCAACTATACACATAAAAAAAGTTAAGGTAGCCCTCTACCTCTCTCAAGTTGTCTTGCCTCGTTAGCTGTGAGCCTATGCGTCTTGTCCAGCCCACACCGTATGTTTTATGAATTGATAGTGTTTAATTGACATAATGAAAGGGTTGTAAACAGGGATATGGTAGGGAAAAAAGGCGTTGGTTACCATACAGGTGAGTTACAGCACCAACCACAGTTCAAGTTCAATTTGATCTTGATGTTGTCATAGATGATAAGAATACTACTCCCCAAGTGTGCTGTTCCATGTGGAGGAAGCTACAATCGCCCAGGGAGTAGCTAGATGTAATGGATCCTAGACACGGTGAAGCAATGTAATGTGTAGCAATGAGACTGCAAAAGATTTGAGAACACTTGTATCATTTATTTACACTTGAATTGGTTTTTTGAGCACGTTGCTTTTTTTCAAGAAATAGAAGCGGACACAAATTTGTATGATTTGAGATACTCAGTCCCGAATTTGTCTCTATGCACTATCCATTGTTATATACTTTTTATTTTATCATTTTCCATTTATATTTCACTTGGGGTTTTATTTTTAGCACGTTGGCACTTTAATTTAGAGGTGTAAAGATAGATTTACTATAGTGGTAACTGAAAACTCAGACACCATTCCGTTTCCGCATTTACTGCTTGGAATCTGATATAGGTATTTAAAGTACCTCCACGGTCTCATTTAAATAGAGTTTACCCTTTTATCAGTTTAGAAACATTTTACAGAGTTAGTTAATGTAGAAAATATTTATATATTTGTCTTTTCTCCTTTGATACGATTTGAAGTTATTTATTATTACCCCTAAGCGCTTTAACTCAACGCCTTTCTTTCATAATTGTCTTTTCTTTGTGTAGGGATTGGTGGATCCCTAGGTGTGTGTTAGCTGCTTTTAGTTAGGTCACTTTAGCGCCCCTAAATCTCTACTATAACATTTGTATATTTGTATTTGCTGTTTTTTTGTCCCTTTTGTGATGGAAGTTGCATGGAGATCTTTTTCTTTTCACCCTAAAAAAAGGTATAGAATAACTTCGCCAACACCCACTGTATGAGGAATTCCTGGCAGTTTTGACAGCCATTGTCATCCTATGAACCCTGCAGGCTATGATGCAGAACCTCGTCATCTCCCATTCCTAAGAATTCATTTTTTTTTACTAAATAAATTAGTATTTTTTGTACTAAAGCAAGATTACTTGCCATGTGTTTATGATTAAAAATGTGTTTGTGACATAAAACAATACACATAAAAAACGGGTGTGGGGCTCCGGTCAGAACAGCCCAATTTCGAAACGGCCATTTCCTCCCAGCCAGTTGCGAACTGGCTGGGATTTCAATTGCATATGCCTCGATGAAGGATAGCAATCGATCCATGGAGCTCTGTGCTCCGAAATAGTAAGGAAAAAGAGTCCCCAACTCCTTTCCCTAATTCTAACCCTAACCCTCCCCTCTCACTACCCTAACCATAAGCCTCCTTTCCTGGCAGCCTGACCCTGACCCTCTGTTACTTGTAGCCTGACCCTAACCCACCATCTCCTGCAGCCTGACCCTAACCCTCCCTCCCCTGCAGCCTGACCCTAACCCTCCATCCCCCGCAGCCTGACCCTAACCCTCCCCTCTCACTACCCTAACCATAAGCCTCCTTTTCTGGCAGCCTGACCCTGACCCTCCGTCACTTACACCTCCATAGACCACTCTGATCTTTACATGTGTACTTCCGTGCGTCTGTCTTCCGTCCGTGCGATTCAGTATAGCCGCGCCCTCAAGCGTTCATATAAATGCCTCCCCCCGCCCACTTTCATGTAAATTTTCAGGTATGTATTTATACGCTGCCCCTCCGCACGTATGTCTCCAAGTGCGATTCACATGTCCATGCCCAAAGCACTTACGAGCGTAGAGTCAACATAAATTACGTAAATAAGTTCCTACGCTAGCGCTGTTAAAACGTACCTAAAAATACGCACGCTACTTCACGTGAAACGGATCTATGAATCTGGCCCAAGAAGTGCAATGAAGATCCCAAGGAAATGCAGTATTTGTGGAAATAAATCACAAAAGAATTGTTTAATGGAGTGCCTAAAACAATATAGAGAGCGATCAATAATAGCAGCTATTGTTTTTACTAATATAATAGCATACGTTTCAAGCATATCAGACAATCAATTTACAAAAAAACCCCTGAAGAATCCCTGTTATAGATTATTGCTTTGTTGATCCTCGCCTGTGTGACTGATCAGCAGCTGGACAGCTCCCTGTGTCTCTGTAATGCAGTCTGATCTATATTTACAGCAACAACTCGTTCAACCAATCCCTTCTGTGCACTGGACAGCGCTCGCCTTCCTAGTCCTGAATGATTGCCGCAGTTTAGTTGACCTCAATGCAGACAAGTCCTTTGTCTGACATGCCAGCTTTCTGCAGGGCAGTTTACTGCCTCTTCTGTCTTGTATATCTCCTCTTCTCTTCTTTAAAGACGGCGGGTTGGGTAATAGCATATGCAAATTTAGATGTTTCTATTAATCAGCCTTAAACTTGATGCTTGCGCTCCCATTGATATTCTCTGCATAGTGCCATATTTGCATATTCTAACAATTTACAATTGCTCAAATTAATAAGGAAATGTCATTGTCTACTTCCTCCATAGGGGATTTCTCTTTTTGTTATTATATTATTTAGCCACATACATATCTGGTTTTTTTAGATGTAGACAGCAAATTCTGATCATGTGACCAGTCATTGGCCTATCCTAAGCTTTATGTATATTTTAGGAAGACCGTCTAGCTTTTCAGGGGCGTTTTAAGAAGTGTGGGGGTCCTCGTGCAGAATTTGCCCCCCACCCCCCCTTACCTGAGACAGGACTGCCTTGATTCACGGGCCAAAAAGGGTGGGGCTTACAGCAGTGTTAGACCCCGCCCCATTTTCGGACTGCAAATCGGGGCAGTCCTGTCTCAGGTAAGGGGGGACTA
Source organism: Limnodynastes dumerilii (assembly GCA_011038615.1). NCBI lineage: Eukaryota > Metazoa > Chordata > Amphibia > Anura > Limnodynastidae > Limnodynastes > Limnodynastes dumerilii. Next base: position 962,578 of record WWET01000109.1, read on the forward strand.
ATTTGGCATCTATTTCTTTCCTCAGGAATATCTTAGAGGAAAGAAATAGATGCTGAATGGACCCCTTTTACCTGCCAACCCAGGGTGCAGGATGCATGCCACAGGGCCCCCTGTTCTGAGGGGTCCGTGTGCACTGCACACCCAGCACCTATTATAGATACGCCTATGTAGCATTTGTTATGTGTTTTCATTCGGATTGTGGCCGCTTTCACATATTGCACATGCTCAGATCTGCATGGCATAGAAACATAGAATATGACAGCACATAAGAGCTATTAGGACCATCCAGTCTACCCAATTATTATTTTTTTTAACCCATACTATCCCTGGGATGCAGTTGCCACTGCAAGGCTGCTTTTTCCAAACTAGAGACAGTGGAAAAATTTTCAGCTGTCTCTATTTCAAAAATATAGCAATTTTTTTTTTAATGGGTAAGTATGCCAATCATTTATTCGGAAATACTGCCACAGACCCGTTGCACCACCGCAGAGCGCTGCACCAACCGGACATTTGAGTAGTATTCTATGGAAAGTTTTAGGGTTGGGCTACAGAGAAGGGAGGGTCAGGCTGTGGGGAGGGGAGTCTTAGGGTCAGGTTGTGGGGAGGGGAGTCTTAGGGTCAGGTTGCAGAGAGGGAAGTCTTAGGTCAGGCTGTGGGGAGGGTGGTCTTAGGGTAAGGCTGCGGAGAGGGGAGTCTTAGGGTCAGGCTGTGGGGAGGGAAGTTTTAGGGTCAGGCTGTGGGGAGGGGAGTCTTAGGGTCAGGCTGCGGGGAGGGTAGTCTTAGGGTTAGGCTGCAGGGAGGAGAGTCTTAGGGTCAGGATGTGGGGAAGGGATGGTTAGGTTAAGGATTAGGGTAAGGGTTGGAGTAACATTCATACTCACCATCCGTCTTAGCGTCCCACTATCCCTAGACCTATTTGACACTAAATTTAGTTTACGATATAGTACATCCTTATATTTATCCCAAGTATTTTTTAATTGTTTTACTGTGTTAGCCTCAACCACCTCAGATGGGAGGTTGTTCACCTTATAAACCACCCTTTAAGTGAAGTAATTTTTCTTAATATTGGGCTGGATTTAGACAGCTGACTTACGCATTCCTTGTGCTGTCCATTTGTTTTGTGCGTACCTAAAATGAGGTACTTACAATCGGAACACACTACGACTGATTCTGTGATCCAATCGTAAGTACCTTTCTGAAGGCAGGGCTATGGTAGTTTATATGCATGCTCTTGTGTTCTAATACTTCTCTGTCTTTGAAAAATGTACCCTTCTGTGCCTGGTTACACCCCTTGATATATGTGAAAGCTGCTATCATGTCCCCCCTCTCCCTTCTCTGCTCCAAGCTATACATGTTTAGTTCCTCTAGCCTTTCTTGGTATGATTTGTGATACAGGCCATGGACAATTTTAGTTGCTCTTCTTTGCACAGACTTTAATGTATTTATGTATTTCTGGAGATATGGTCTCCAGGTATTCTAGGTGAGGCCGTCCCAATATGATATCACTTCTTCTCTCTTTCTGCTAGTAATTCCTCTCCTTATGGAACCAAGCATCTGACTTGCCCTGCTCATTGCTTTGATACATTGCTTGACTTTCCGTTAATGATATGTTGAGTGGACCGTATTCTGTCCTATCCAGACAACCCAGCAATGGCACTGAGGAAGTTGGTTGAGTTTCCAAATGAAAGTTTCCTTTTAACCAATATAGACCTCCATTACTCCAGGAATAATCACGATTTTGATAAGTAAAACTGAAGCTAAATACTGGCATTCAAGAGTCCATCTATGCAAATGTGAGTAGTTACAATGGACTGGATCCACACTCATGAAAAGGGGGTGTTTTTGGAAAATGGCAGCTCGTTACATTTGTGCATTGCTTCCTCTATTCATACCTGAGATCCAGAGAAACATTTTTTTTGTACGTTCTTTTTGTGCGCGGTTGGGCAAGATTTACAGTGTGTGCATGTTCTATACACGCCACCCTATCCAATGTTAAGGTGTGGTGTTGGTGTGAGTAAGCGGAGTGGTGTCACATCATCTGGTCCAGTGTCATCACTGCACAGTAATTCTGTGATATTACCAGGGTTGGTGCTAGGTCTCTGGGTACCCTAGACAAAGTCTGGCCTGGCTTCCCCACCCCCCCTGCTGTGCAGTCACAGTCATTTGCTGCTCCCTCTTACATGGTTTCAGCGCTCACTGTGGCTATTGTGCTGTGGTGATGGAGAAGGAGACACACTGCAGCAATATACCACACATTGCCTGACCTTTAAGCCTGCATCTGGACACAGCTCCTCTCTGTCTTTGTCCCCCTATTAAAAGTGGACGGGGCTTCCAACTGCTTGGGATTTCCCCCGCTCATTGGTGGGCCAGTCCAATGCTGTGCTGCCCTCCTAGGCCTGACATCCTAGATGATCACCTAGTGGTAGCGCCGGACCTGGATATTACAGACTATGAATATCTTCTCTTCT
>WWET01000109.1:991886-1009034 GCA_011038615.1 Limnodynastes dumerilii
GACATGGAGGCTGGACATAATAATAAGGGGCAGACATGGAGACTGGACAAATAAACAGGGGAGAGACATGGACGCCGAACATATAACAATAAGGGGCAGATATGGGGGTAGGATAAATAAAGAGGCGGATATGGAGGCTGGACATATGAATCCTGGACAAATAATAAGGGGCAGACCTATGGATGGTTGTTAAATAAAAGGGGCAGGCACTAGACTCACTGGTCTGGGTGGTGCAAGACACACCCACTTTACCAGACATGCCCACTGGGTGGTACAAGACACACACCCTATACCAGGCCGCATAATTTTGTCCCTCTTTCAAATTCTCAAATGTTGGGAAGTATGCTGTTACTATACACCCTATCTCTCTCCATAGTAATATCCCCTCAGTCCTGGTAGTAACATTGCTGTGTGACTGATCATACAGAACCCTGAGCACTGTTACCATACACCCTGTCTCTCTCCATAGTAATATCCTCTCAGCTAAGCACTGTTACAATACTATCTCCATAGTATTATACCCTCTGCTACTCACACTGCTGTGTGACTGGATCATACAGAGCACTGTTACCATACTATCTCCATAGTTATATCCCCTCAGCTCTGCTACTAACACTGCTGTGTGACTGAATCATACAGAGCATTGAGCACTGTTACCATACTATCTCCATCAGGGGTGTCACAACTTGGACGATGCCAAAGGGGTGTGGCTAACTCATTGTTGGCGTGATCAAGTCATTGGGGGGTGTGGTCAGCCCCCTCAATATTCCCCATCATATGCCTCCAGCCCTCTTCCCCATTATGTGCCTCCAGCCGACCTCCAGTATTCACCATAATGTGTCTCCAGCCCCCCTCAGTATGCCCCATTTTGTACCTCCTACTGACCTCAGTATTCACCATTATGTGCCTCCAGCCCCCCTCAGTATTCCCCATCATATGCCTCCAGCCGACCCCCAGTATTTACCATAAGTGCCTCCAGCCTCTCCCCTTTTTCCTTCCCTTTCCTTCCTCCTCCGTGGCGCTCTTTCTGTAAACAGGCAGCGCTCATACAGGAAGTTCCTGTATGAGCTGCTGCAGCTGTTACACAGAGCACTGCTCTATGTAACTACTGATGCAGCTCATACAGGAACGTCCTATATGAGGGCTGCAGTCTGGTCGCGCCGGCTCTGGACACTGACAGACGCCCCTCCCCTACCGCACAGCTGACTTAAGAAATATAGTGCCCAGCGCTTTATAGGTAATTATAGAAGTGCAGGACGCCAGATTTCTTATGTCAAGCACCCTGTTACGTAAAACTATAATTAAAATGGCACTCCCGTCAATTTTTTCAAACCCCATTGTCTTGTAGACTTGCAGTCAGGACCCTCTTACCGACCCAGTCTGTTTGTTACCTCCCAGTTATGTTATAATGATAGTTAGTATTGTAAGGCGCTATGTGAAATGATGGAACTATATAAAAACCTGCTGATAAACAAATAAGATCGTTGAATGAAAGGACATTTCTTGATTCAGGCGAATTTTCCTTTAGTAACATCGGTTTGTAAACTTGTGTGGAGGCGAAATGATTATAAACTGTAATCTTAGAGCAGAAGATAAAACTAAAGTGTATGGTTTTTTTTATTTTATTTATTGGGGTTTTTTTTACAATGTGATTAAAGAATATTTTCACCTTTTTATTAGTCATACATGAGTCATTATTCACTTCCAGCATATTTGCTGTTATCAAAGGGCTGGATTCAGACTTCTGATGCTGAGCGCAGCAGACGATCCAATGCTGGATCCCCGCTGAAGGCAGCCTTTCATTTGGACATACGATCCGAAGACACCACCATAAAACTTCCAAGCTGTCCTCACTTCACATGGGGATAGTCTGGATAATACGCCCTCGCTGTACCGTCTATATAATTATCCCCTCCCACATGGCGAAAGTGCTTTCTGCTTCCAACCTCGCCGCACCCCGTCACAGGGTGCTCTGAATCCAGGTCCATCCTGGAAATGCGGTACTTGCACATGCACTGTTAACAGATAGTGGCGGATTCTGATGCCAGCGATTGTAAAACGCCCCCTTTTGGGAAGTCTTTATCCAGTGTAAAATCTTAATGTCCTCTTCTACATGTATAGGGCCACATCCAGTCTTTAAACTGCGCTCACGCAATCTACGTAGAGAAATGGTACGTAGATAGCGTAAATAAGCTACTACGCATGCGTAGTAGTTCAATTCTTAAAACAACGTACGTAAGACGAAAACTACGTAACTGTGACTCTGGACCGTCATACGTACATGGTCTTAAACTCTCCTGTGACTCCCCTCTCTCGCGTTATTGCCATTTCAGTGTCCATAACCCTTGCTTAATTCCTATATACAGATCTGTATACATACGCACAGCTTAATGCCGCCCCATTCATCTGATCTACATGGCACACCCCACCTCCGTTGCAGGATTTTGCCATGAAGAAGGCAACGGCCATTCGAAATACAGATCGATGCAGATGTTACTTGCAAGGGGACTTGCGTTATTAAATATTAATCTGGCCCATAATGTCCAATTTCTTAGCAGCTCAGCCAGGACCTCTTTTTACTGTTGCACTGTGGTGGAGCCTTTAAAGAATGGGACACTACAGTGGGGCATATAATAAACAGGGGGCATGGCTGTGAACAGGGGTGGATTGGGAACTTAATGTGGCCCTGGAAAAAATCAGCAAGAGGCCCCATGTGGGCTAGAACACTATTGGATAAACCAAAAAATATGTAGTATGTATTAGTACAGAATAAAGAAATATATAATAAAAGCAGTTCAAAATACATGATATGGGGGCAGGGTTATGTATTGTGAATTAAGTGTGTTATGTAAAAGAGTTACAAGCAAAGACAACATCTACTGACTAATATTTCACAATCTAATAAAGAGATTTATGGTGACCTCTATGCAATGCGGGTAGTCACTGCCACCCAAGTGACCACCACTCAATACATACAGCATCCTAGTAAGCACTACCCAATACATACAGCATCCTAGTGACCACCACCCAATACATACAGCATCCTAGTTAGCACTACCCAATACATACAACATTCTAAACATTCACATTCATAAAAAATAAATAAAAAATACAACTTAATTGCAATATATTTTTACTTCAAACATCATCTGGCTGTATTACTTGGTCCAGCAATGTGTTTTTTTTATTATTTATTTATGAATTTATTTGATATAATTTAGTTTTTTCGAGATTGATGAAAAAAGTGGCAATAACCTGAAAAACATTTTTATTAAATATTAGTACTCTGCATGAGTCTCTAAGTGTGCAATGTTACTTAAGATGGGTCTGTAACTACCTCTTTCAGCTTTCCTCTCAGGTCACCTGTGGCTGCAAAGTCAATGGCGATGTTGTGAATGTATTTTCCTCCTTTTGTTTTTTTATTTTTTTTTTACCAATGGCAAATGTTCTATTTTATTCAGCATTCTCCTAAGAAGTGATTTCTTCTGACACTTCAGAAATTAGTGATAAGTGGCAAGAAATGGCAGAAACCATGCCTGACAACACTTAATCCACAGGGAGGCTACTTAACGTCTATGGAGAGTTCCTTCTTAGAGAGATTTCTTGCTGGATAAACGCGCAGTACCTGGAGATTCATATTTATTCATATTTATACATGAGCAGTAGGGATTGTGCAGAAATCATTCTTTCTTTGAGTTTGTTTTATATGCTGAAAGATGTTTTCTACACATTTTTTCGACACTTCCTCTTAATCAACCCAAGAGTTTATCTTGTGTTGATCTTTGCTGGGCTACAATTAGACTCAATGGTCCACCCAAATTAAAGTTAAATTAACGATCATCGTTGTCACTGTTGTAGCATGGGCCTCCTATTGATATTTGGCCGGATCCAGACCTACCTTCTCTTTACGTTTCAATGCGTAGTGTGTTTACGCTTTCATAATTACTATGCACTCCCCTATGCCCTCCCCTCCATCGTGCGTAGTTTTGCCGTTTTACGCTTTCCAAACCCTACCTTAACTTTTCCAAGCGTAGCTGCTGTCGGCCCAAAAGGCTGCACGTACTTACGTTCCTAAGAGCGCCCATACTGTACAATTTAAATGCCTCACCCCGCCTCCAAAGCGTAATTCCAGGTGTTGTATGACTGTCACTCCCCTTTGTCCATAGTTACGCTGTTGATCGTAGGCAAGTACGTACGGAGTTACAGGTCGTAACATCTGCCGTGCACATGCGCAGAACATGCAAAACAGAATTTTTACGACTCTGGCTAGCATAAATACGCTAGTGGTCATAGCTCTTGATCGGGCCCATTGTCTTCTTACAGTGAACAGTGGGCTCTTCAGCTTTTGGTTCATGCTTTATGGAATATTCCACTAATAATTATTTATTATCTATTTACAATAAACTTGACACCATAGAATGAATCTACTGAATGTAAAATTCTCTCTACTTTTTAAGATGTCTTGGGGGCTTTTGTGGCCCGATGTTCTAGACTGGTAAAAATTAGTTTTAGTTAATATGTATTTATTCATAGCTTGGACAACCATATTGGTTAATGTCTGTTTTACTATCACTGCACCAGATGGTAAGTTTAGTTTCTAATGCAATCAGAGGCTGAGCAACGCTTGTGTACAGATTCACAATTGCAGGGCCACTGTGTCCGTATTATAGACTCCTGTAAAAAAGATAACTCTTTTCACTAACCTCCTTTGTCCCTATAGCTCCTCTATGGTGAGCTGGCTGTTGGCTGTGCTAAAAATGATGCTAGTCACGTCAATATCACGTTCTCACTCAGCAGCTTCAGCCTATCTGTTAGGGGGGATGACAAGGAGCAAGGGGCGCAAAGGCAAGAATTAGATATTCTGCAAGTCTCTGTGACTGAGATGCTGACATTTCAGTCATACAGATTCACCTGCCTACCGGTGATTCTTATTAGCGAAATGACACACAGAGACAGCACTGCCTACTCTTTCTTGGATGGCACCCCTTCACAGTTTGGGGTAGGAGCGATTTGCCCTCTTTATTCCCTGGCCCTGTCACCCGTGCTTACACCAACAGGTCTAACTTCTGTTTATTCCTGCAGACATAAAATGTAGGCCTTTTGGAAGTCTGGATCTGTATAAAGAGCGAGGGCATGCCTACATTATAAAACAAAGTCAACTCCTTGCAATCACAACACAGCCAGCCAATGGGCATGCACAGAATGGAAAAGCGGATAGAGAATGGAAAATTTGTCTCAGGATCCAGTTCACTGTAAGATGACGCGCCAATGAACTTCCAGGCTCTTTAGTGAAACACACCCAGTCTAACACTCGTATATTACCACACCCTTTACTATTAATGTAAATGGCTTATTCAGTTCAGTAGGGTTTTAACTATAAAAAAAATCTATATAAAATATATATTTTTATATTTACATATTTATGTATATAATAAAAATATATATACACTGTGGGCCAGATCCAGAGCTAAGTCCGCTAGTGTATTTATGCTAGCCAGAGACGTAAAAACACTATTTTGTATGTACTGCGCATGCGCGCGGAAGATGTTGCGCCACGCAACTCTGAACGTGTGTACCAGCCTATTATCAAGAGCATAACTTTGAATGAGGGGGTGTGCCAGACATACGACACCCGCAATTACACTTCGGAGGCGGGGGGAGGCATTTAAATCGTACAGTGTGGATGTGCTTAGGCAGTTACGTACGTGCAGCCATTATGGCCGACAGTAGTTATGCTTTGAAAAGTTAAAGTAGGGTTTGGGCAGCGTAAAACGGCAAATGTACGTACAAGCGAGGGGAGAGCCTAAGGGAGTGCATAGTAATTACGCTACACGTTGAAACGTAAAGGGAACGTAGGTCTGGATCTGGCCCTGTATATTTAAAATATTATAAAAGAAAAAATTTTCATTTCTTGGAATTTCATATCACATTTCTTTAAGTTGCCATGTCTGGAACACATGTTAACCCAAGGAGAGTTAAGTATTAGCTAAAGTACAATGTTTCATTTGAACACATGGTCAACTAAACTATAGACCTGGGAATCTCCATGTGAGGTGAGCTCTTGGATTAGAAAGATATTGGATATGTGACCCAAAGTTGGGGCTCTATTTAGAGTTAAGATTAGAGTTAGGACTGTTCAGCAGAGAAGCCTTGTAAGTGGTGAACAGCTTATCGCGTATCTGCAGATATTTGTAACTAATTCTCTGATTTTTATTTTAAAGATAGAAGTTCATGATTAGTAACTGAGTAATGGCTAGAGTGCCAGACCATGTCTTGTTTTTTGTACAAATTCCCCTTGCCTTGTGCACCAGTCATATATATTACTTTATAAACTGATTCTGTAGCTGCCTCCATTTTGAATATGTATGTATATATATATTGTGGATGGGCCTTTCGTTGCTGCAGGGGGTAATGGGACACTTCCTCCTGTAAATCTAGTGTAGTGTGTACAGAGGCACTGTTATATATATTTATAGATATGTATAGATATAGATATATAGTATAGCAAGATATTGAGGCACTCCCAGACTTGTACAGAATCAAAGCAAAGGTCAATTTATTTCTTCTGTTTCAGGGGAATTCTACCCCTATCTTCAGGGACAAACATATTTATATTTATAGATATCTATATAAATTGAATGCAATATATATTGTGCATGCCAGGAATGACATTTGTATAGATCTCCAGAAGCATATACACCATTAAACGAACACACTGTATAACCTTTCTGACATTTTCAAATGAAATAATGTAATGTTTTTAGCAAGAGATAAATCTATTTTTATAGCCTCACCAAAATAGCAACATTAATTTAATATCAATTGCATTCCAATGCATTTGGAAATATTTACAATTCTTCTCACGCCCCTAATGTTGCAAACCCAACGACCTTAATGTCTCTAACACAACATCTGTCACCATAAATTGAATCAAGTTGCAAGAGCATGACAATAATTCCATTGTTATTGATATATAATATATCCTGCGATGGTTTAATAACGGTCTGGGGAGTAAGTGTATGTATGTAAAAGCATTGGTACTTGTATATATATATATATATATACACACACACACACAAAATGGTGTGTGAATTTATCCATGCTTACAGACAGTCAGTGAATAAGGGTCCACAAGACTATTCAGTTTTCATAGAAATGCAACAGGCTTTGGAAATCTGGATCTGTTCCAATACATGGACAAAGAATAACATAATAAAGTGATTTCATTTCATAGAATCTTTTTATGTCACTGGGTGAATTGACGCAATCAACAAAACATAGTACAAAGCCAGTACCAGAGTTCAATTCCTCTCTGGAGGTATCACACTTTAAACTTTCTTGACTTAATTTATTTGTCCCTTAGACTCATTTTCTTTGTTTTATATTGCCTTCATCCACGTTGCTTGTGATGGCACTGCTTGGCTTGTGGCGCTGTTCGGATTGTGATTGGTCGCGTGTGAGTTGATGTGAGTTCCAGTTTTTCTTACAAAAAAAGCACTGTACTTAACCAAAGTAAAATTCTAAGCTTGCCATACAGACATATGACAGACCCATCCTGTTTAATCAAATGCTTTTTGAGAAAAAGAATTAATAAGTTAAATATTTTTGGTTTCGTACAATAGAATAGTATCAGAAATGCCATGAGTAATAATCAAATATTACATAATAAAAATATTATTATTCAACAATGATTCATGGGAAACCCTTTCACTGAGAAATTGAACTGAGAGTTTAAATCTATAATTGAAAGTGTTAATAACATGGGGGGGGAGCTTTAATTACTCATTTTTTATGGATTTTTCGCCACTGTTGGACACGTGTAATCATATAGTATTATTTGTAGTTTATCAATTTGCCATTTATGTTTTATGACCTTTTCTGCTACATTCTCGGTGGGAAAAAAACATGACTTTTATTTCTGAATAGAAGGTAGTGCTACTGTAATCTAGAGACACAGGACCTGATTCACAGTTAAGAAAATGCTGCTTTTTAGGTGCGTATATTTAAGAAGGGATATACTGTTCAGATATAGTAACTTAATGTACACAATTTACGTAGGACTTAAGTACTGAATCACCATTACGAACCTATTTCCTCAAGGTTCTTAATGACTTAAGCATGAGGGGGCTTGCTGGGAAAACCACTGCAGAGGACATTGAATTCACTTGTGAGTGGAACTAGTTTGGGCTCTGCTATTGTAGGTAACAACCATATGAGTTATTGAGTTATCATGTTTCATATTGGTCTATCTCAGTATTTAACAGCTGGGTCACTGGGACCTGTTGCTTACATACATATAGATTTTTTTATATTGCACATTGTTTTTTTTATACGTTATCATTACATTTATGTAACTTTTTACCCATCACTCTAATGTGATTTCTTCAGTCATCCTGAGATCATATGGTACAAAGTGCTATTATTTACTGTGTAAGTGCTGGTACTTTGTTTATTCGGTTTCTGTTTCACTAAATTTCTATACTGTCATTTTTGAAACCTGCATTTCAATCACCAATTAGAATGATACCCAGGTTTACATCTCCAGCTTGTTTAGAATGCATGCACACACTCACAGCAGGCTTGGAATGTTAAGTCTTTTAAAGTAACTCTCTGAATTTAACTGTTCACTGAACACGTCATGTTTTCCAGCAAAGAGAAAAAGCGACATTGCTGTATGTCAGTAACCTTTGTGAAGATGGCAAAGCATTTAAATAATCTACAGTATGACAAGACGAATAGGATCATGGCTAGCCCTTCTCTGGTCACTGTATGTAAGTAAGAAATAACTGAATTTTACATGTTCACTTTCCATGAATGCTTGTTAAAGACACTGGACCGGATTCACAGATGTGTGTGTATAAAGTACGCAAATATACGCACGTACGTGGCAAGGCAGCACCCATGACACTCACCTCACACGGACGGGTTTTCGATGACTTATGCGTCCATAGGGCAACTTTAACTCTACGTATGTAGTTACGTGCGTATTTTCCTTCCGTACGTGTGTACATGACAAACCGCAACTATATTAGTCCATTTAAATGCCCCCCCCCACCCACTTTCACTAAACTACGCACGTACGGAAGACAACCACGCCCCTCCGTATGTATGTCACTAAGTCCAATTTACAAATCCATGCGTAATGGACTTCAACATAGATTGTGTAAAAAAGGTTACCACACATGCGAAGTTCAACTGCACGGAAAACGTAGCAAAAATCGGATCTGTGAATGCAGCCCACTATGCTCACTATCAGTTATTATAAATGTGGAATATGCTACCTGTCTCAAAAGACTGAATGATCTATGACTGCAAGATATTCATTAATGGTGTGTCTTATGTAAAAACCTGCATGCAAGGCAACTATGGTACTGTATCAGAGCTCGAAGTGAGGGGGTATATGGGGGTATGTCATACCGTCACTTCTCCCACTAATTTATTAGAGAAAAAATAAATTCCCATTCACTTCTATTATTTCTAAATGTCCATACCGCCACTTCTAAATGTCCATACCGCCACTTCTAAATGTCCATACCGCCACTTCTAAATGTCCATACCGCCACTTCTAAATGTCCATACCACCACTTCTAAATGTCCATACCGCCACTTCCAATTTTCCACTTTGACAACTGTACTGTATAATAATGTAATGCAATGCAATGGAGAAAGGTGTTGTTGTTCATAGCAACCATTCTGACTTCTTCTATTACATGTTTTCCTTTTCGACTTCCATTTATTTTATTTATTTTCTTTTACCTTTTTTCATTGTATAAAAAGAATCGTTTGTGTACAACAGGGATGTCTAAATATAGGTTGAACAATGGGGAACTAAACGTACAAGATGAGTGGAATGCGCCAGTACGATGAGCTTTATTTTCAGTTGCCAGCAGTCTGTATTTTAGCAAGTGATGGTGATGCCATCCTGGAGTTGCGAAGAGTGATCTGCCGAAAGTTAAGTGTTTAGCCCTACCCTGGACCCTTCCCTAACCCTAACCCTCTCTTTCCTGCAGCCTAACCCTAGCCTGCCCTTCCTCCGCCCTAACCGTAACCATTCATTGCCCGTAGCCTAACCCTAACATTTCTCTTAAGCCCTAAGCCTAACCTTTTACCTGCCGCATCCAAACCCTAGGTGAGAGTTAGGGGAAAATTCTATATGTCACCATTGGACCAGTGTCTTGAATCTCTTAAGACGTGTACCACATCTATTACACTTTTATTTATGTTTTTCCTGTTACTTTGTTTATTTATTAATCTGCAAAACTGAACCTTATGTTCAGAAAGTATGTTCACTTTCTCCATCACTGTCTTCTCCTAGAATGCGATATGATTCAAGGCAACTATGCTGAATTGTCAGAAGAGACTGTGGCATTAACATAATACAGGAGCATTAATAAGATAGGAGTATTCAATTAAGCACATAGCCACAGAACAAAATCATTGCACAGTGTTTGTCATGACGGTGAGTCATTATGGAATATCCATACAGTGATATAAAAGAGGTGGTAAACCTCTGTAACCTGTACTGTAACCTCCTCGTCACTGGTCTCCCACTGGCCCGTCTTAGTCCCCTCAAATCCATACTAAGGGGTCTATTTACAGAGAGCAGCAAGTTCACTGATCTTCACAGCGAGCCTGGCAGCTTCGTTCACAGTATTTACAAATACTCACCCCTTCTGCCAGGTCCCGCAATGATCTGCTGGGTCACCGCAGGACTTCTAATTCATGCGATGCATGAATGATGCACTGCACTTGTGTAGTAACTCTCATTCGGGACTTTGAAATTTTCAAGTCCCGACATGAGAAACACTGCACATACACACAGTGTATTCATGTCCAACACCTTCAGTCTGACGGGTCGCCTGGGCAGGTGAGTTTTTAACTATTTATTTTCTTTCTATTTTTTGTATTATTATTATTTTTTTTACTTATAACAAAATATATATATTTTTTTACTAAGCTAATATTTATATGTATTCCGGCGGTTTCTGCAGCCAGACTTATATTTCTCTCCTGTCATTCCGCCCCTATCTCCCCTCTCTGTCAATCCCTACACCGGCTTCCTGTCTTTTTCTGAATTCTCTACAAACTCCTCACCACAACTTACAAGGTTCTCTCCTCCTCCACCACTCCCTACCTCTCCTCCTGTATCTCCATCCACACTCCCTCCCATCCTCTTCTCTCTGCTGGGGCACACGCTTTACCTTGACCCTGATAACTACCTCTCACTCCAGCATCCAAGCACCCCCCTATGCTGGAACAACCCATCCCAACCTTTTGAGCTATCCTCCACCCTCCAGGGGCCAGATTCACTAAGCTGCGGGTTTGGAAAAGTGGAAGTGTTGCCCATAGCAACCAATCAGATTCTAGCTCCCACTTTCTTTATACATACTAGTGAATGTCAGCTAGAATCTGATTGGTTGCTATGGGCAACATCTCCACTTTTCCAAACCCGCAGCTTAGTAAATCTGGCCCTCTTCTTCATTAGCCTCCACCTAAGCCTACCACTCTCCCCCCTTCATCCCTGTGTCTCCAGTCTGTTCATCCCCTCTCACTCAGTATGTTAGCTCACATGAGCAGGGCCCCCTTTCTCCTGTTGACTCCCTTCCCACTATCTACTGACTTTCGCTAGCCTCCTCCTTCTGCCTCCACACTTGCATCTTGCACAGTTTCTTAACATTAGCTTCTCACATATTGTTTTACTATTGCTGTACCTTATTTTATCCTTTGCATTGTTTTCCCCACACTACTACCTTGTACTCATTGCATGGCAGTACAGCACAATAAAATGGGGTACAAGCCACAGCTTCTTAAGTGTTAATCCTTTTAAATAAATGTTAATAACAATAATAAAAGCTGTCCCAATCAGCTTACAATCAACAGGTTGCAAGGTTAAATATTTTCTTTGGAGTATGTTTTTCTAATGTGGTATTATAGGATTTGCATTTTGAGAGCATAAAAGGTTATTATAAACTGGGCTACATATGTTAACATTGTTGTCATGGTAGTTGCTACCTCACGGAATAATTTGGAATTGAACGCAATTCCTTGTACTGCACACGTTATGCTTTGTGTTAGATGTCATTTCTTCTGTTTAGTGATGTGCGTAATAAGAGAATAAAACAATAATCCCTGTTCTCTGACCTTTTATAAGATGTCCACATCCTGTAACCATGACTCAGAGCCTATAGCAAATTGCTTATCTCTGATCTGAGCGCAGCATTGTTCACCTGTCAGCAAAAAAAGGTTTCATGAATCCCAATCACGGAGAAGACGAGTCAGGTGTCCTGCTGTAGAGCACACTAGAGATGTTACATTCATCATCATTTGTTCTGTTTACCGGCCGTTCTGCTAAGGGACACATCGCGTGTAACCCAGGAGAGTCATTATTCCATTTAGCAGAGGTCAGCACAGGACTAATGAGCTAGGTAAGTAAAACAAAAGATGCTCTTCCCCCAACCTAAAAGAGAACAAAGACCTTTCCCCCTTATAAACAATCACTATTATTCAATATCAATATATATTTATTATAATGGTTTTATATTATAACATCATGTGTGTTACATGACGATATCATACTTAGAGGAATAGCGCCTGATTCACACTTAAGAAGCTTCTGCTTCTTAAGTGTGTGTCTGGCCGAAATGACCTACTGCACATGCATAGTAGGTCATTTATGCTACCTACGTACCAGAGTGGAAGAGTGAGTTATGTGCGGATCTACCAGTGGCGGAACTACCGGCGGTGCAAGCGGTACACTGCACCGGATCGCATGGAGATAATAGGGCCCACAGCAGCCACCGCATCAGCCACTACTGCAATGAGGACTCCTGTATGAGCACTGACAGTCTCCACAGCGGGGAACCGCGCCAGCTCTGCATGCACACACAGAGCTGGAGGTACATACATGGGGTTCCGGTATGAGCTTACGCAGCTCATACAGGTACTTTCTGTATGCACGTGATGTGGAGAGCACTGTGGAGGAGGAAGTAAAGAGGAACAAAAAGGTAAGTAACAAGGGGAGAGGCTGGAGGGACATATTGGGGAATTGGAGGCACATATGGGGGAATACTGATGGTTGTTGGAGGCACATATGGGAGAATACTGAGGAGAGGCTGGAGGCACATATGGGGGAATACTGAGGAGAGGCTAGAGGCACATATGGTGGAATACTGAGGAGAGGCTAGAGGCACATATGGTGGAATACTGAGGAGAGGCTAGAGGCACATGTGGAATACTGAGGAGAGGCTGGAGGCACATATGGGGGAATACTGAGGGGAGTTAGAGGCACATATGGGGGAATACTGAGGGGGCTGGAGGCACATATGGGGGAGTACTGAGGGGAGTTGGAGGCACATCTGGGGGAATACACACACACACACACTGATTAATCTTGTGTTAGCAACCAATTAACCTACTAGTATGTTTTTTGCATGTGGGAGGAAACTGGAGCATCTGGAGAAAAACCCATGCAGACACAGGGAGAACATACAAACTCACCTCAGATAACTTATAACCTCAGCGCTGTGAGGCACAAGTGCTATTCACTGAGCCACTGTGCTGCCCTGAGGCCTCGTCCCCAACAGTGGCCATAATAACCAGCACATGTCAGCCTGCTCCATTACATTCTTGCCATTAATACATACCATTGTGCACCTTTAGGAGTATATTTAATGAAGCTTCTTATGAGGACAAAAGAAGATGTTGCCATAACAACATAGCAACCAATTACATTCCAGTTATAATCTATCTAATAGATTTAAGAAAGAGATAGCTGTAATGTTATTGGTTGCTATCTTTAAGTTTCCTCTTTAGAAACTTAATTATATTGTAGGAAATATGTCATTTTATCAGTCACAAATATGTTTCTACATAGCTTGAGCTATGGAGGTGGTTTTGTTTTTACCTTCAATAGCAGCATGACACCATTAGACTATAAGGTATCATATACTATAGTACTATATACTATAGTAACAGCTAAAAACAGCTAAGGTGATAGTATCCTAGTCACACTGTACTGCTAAACAGAGGTAAAACAGGAAACATATGTCAGGGCTGCTTGGAGACAGGTGTTGCTCATTTAGTCAATGGCTGTCACTTAACTTCCATTTCCTGCACTGGGATCCAGGCATCTGCTTTGAATCTCTGCAAAATGTGTGTTCTCCTAAGGGATCACCTGCTGCATTAATCACTGGCAGCGGGGGACAGACAGTGGGAAGCATCTGAGTTATGATAAACAGCATCTGACGAGAACATAATCTGTATTTTATAACAGTCAGGGAATATATCTTCCATGTGGGGATTTTGTTGTGCTCCACGTTTAATGTAACTACATCAAGTCTCCCGTAATGTCCAGGACACTCTAGAGATTAGGCAATTCTCCTGCATTTACCCCACAGTGGGACTTGATGGCGCAAATTTCGTCATGAAGCCTCTCCCTCATAGTTTACTGCTAATACAGACAGGAGTGTGTGGACGGGAACAGGCGAGACGACTAGTCTGTGCATACGTGGAGTAGTGGCTAGGTGTCCACACATACACATGTGTCCACATTCAGCTTTACACTGTCGGGCGCATCTTTTGCAACAAGCAGTGAATTATAGACTACTGTTAAAGGAATGAAACTCTGTTTATCTCTCATTTAGTGCTAATTCCAGCTCCCGCTGCACGTTTCAGTGGAGGTGACATGACCCATTGAATACTAATCACACCTCACGATGTGCCTTTTAGTTGAGATGACATCTCAGAGACTTCCTGGTGGCTCCAGATGTCACCTCCAATAAAACTAACAGTGGGACCCACAATTAGTGCTAAATGTGAGACAAAAAGAGTGTTACTGATCTCTTTAGTTAATCTAAGTCCCTAAAACCTTTCCCTAGTGGATAGGCTCACTACACATGGCATTTCACTCCATGTATTGCAAGATTTTCCTATTTTGGCAAAAGGTGTATGTGGACACATCTGTATAAAGTATGTACAATTATTGACATGGACTATATCCTTTCATAAATTCCCCAATAGTTAGAAACAAATACTAATACCAAATTACTGAATAACGGAATGGTACTTCTACTACAAAAAGATTAGCTCAAGCAATTCTAAAGAAAAAAGATTCTACAATGCTCTGAATGTCTTTAGCAAGGACAAAGACTCCGATTAACAAAACATTTGTGCTTTTCAATTTGAAATGAATGTCTGAACTTTCCAGTGGCACTGCCAATGATTTTAAGTATGTAATAAGTAATGTTTGTGTCAGCATGGGTGAAAAGGAGAGGGCTTAATGGAAATTGTTGTGGCATTTTAAGCATTCTCAACCTCCAGTCATAATTGATTTGTACATTCCAGGCTTTGCAACAAATAATTCAATGAAATAACATCTGGGAAATTCATCTTCAATGGCAATTACTTTGCTTTTGTCTTTTAAGCATTATGACAAGCAGCACAAATGATTAGCAGCTGTCTGACTTCAAACTGTTGCATATATATTTGCTAATTAAATATAGTTTACAATATATTCTGAACCAGACCACTAAGGTAAGTCATTATTTTCATATAAGGCTATTTTGAGCGGAAACATATTGTTTTGACTTTGAAGGTGGGAATAAAATGAATAATTAAATGTTTTTCTTTTAATCTTCCACTTAACTGTTAATTGTGATTTATACTGTATATTCCGAGTTATTACAGTGTCATAGGGCCTGATCCAGACCTACGCTTGTGTGCGTTGTTACGGCGGTCGTAAGCGTAAAAACAGCCATTTGTAGTTACTGTGCATGCGCGGGGCATACGGTACGTTCTGTGAATCTGAGCGTATGGTCCTTGATCGTAACAGCTTCTTATTGACTCTCGAGGGGGCGTGCCTGCCATACGAAATCCATAAATACACACCGAGGGTGGGGTGAGGTATTTAAATCGTACAGTATGGGCGTGCTAAGCATCGTAACTAAGCAAAGAGCTTACAGACGCACGCGGTTACGCTCAGGAAAGTTAGGGTAGGGTTTGCTGAGCGTAAGAAAGTAAAACTTAGTACGAGCAAGGGGAGTGCCTATTGCCGTGCATCGGAGGCACGCACAGCAATAATACGCTACGCACACGAGCGTAGGTCTGGATCAGGGCCATAGACTGATTTTTTGCTAAATAAAAATAGCAAAAAATAAGTAAAAAGAAATGCAATAAAAAAGAAAAAAATAATGTTTTGTTTGTTTCCAAGTAGCAATTTGTGTTATGACTACCTGTGGTTTGATCCAGAGGATTGAAGGAAACCTATATATTATACTCTATATAGTATAGCACACTGGTATGAGAAACACACACATACTATACAGGTATGATGTAATGGATTCCAGGCTCAATATATAGCTGATAGATAACAGATGTCATTTATATGATCATTCTATGTTTGTATTGGTTTTTTATAATAAATGATTGTTTTTATACATTATTGAATTTTTATTAGACAACATCTAGCGCACCTCTATATTTCTCCGCTTTGTAATCAAATCTGGTTATCCCTGCTGGAGACTTTAACAAATAGGGGATTCTAACCATCTGACTGTACTTAAATTACGTTAAATCAAACATCACCCATTGAACACCCTATAACTACAATACACTTCTATAACTACACAAACTTCATATTGTATATACAAAGTATAATACATGCAGACTATTCCAGAGGTCACAGCAGAGCCGGCGGAACCCGGTAAGTGGGGTAAGTGGCAGGGGGGCGCCAAGCCAGAGAGGCACATCCCCGTCGCCTACTGTCCCCCGCTGGAATATGATGGTCGCCGGCCCATCATATTCCAGCGGCGGATAATAGGCAGAGGGAGACTGGGGAGAAAATGTGCGGAAACCTTGTAAGCGTGGATGGGGGGAGGGATGCGGCGCAGACATCCCCTCCACTCTTGAGACCGGCAGGCATCTCATACAGGACGTTCCTGTTACATAGAGCGGCTGATGTCAGCTGCTCTGTGTAACTAACCCAGACACTCATACAGGAACTTTCTGTATGAGCTGCCTGCCGTGCAAGGAGGAGCGCCGCGGAGGAAGGCTCAGGTAAGTTAAAAAAACATGATTGTGGGGGGAGGCTGGTGGCACATTATGGGAGCACTGGAGGGTCTAGAGACACATGATAGGAGTTCTGGGGGGGGG
>WWET01000109.1:1060694-1073698 GCA_011038615.1 Limnodynastes dumerilii
TACATCTGATGTTTGATACATAGCATACATCTGATGTCTGATAAATAGCATACATCTGATGTCTGATACATAGCATACATCTGATGTCGGATACATAGCATACATCTAATATCTGATACACAGCATACATTGATATCTGATACACAGCATACATCTGATATCTGATAAATAGCATACAACTGATTTATGATACATAGCTACATCTGATTTATGATACACAGCATACATCTGATATCTGATACATAGCATACGTCTGATTTATGATACACAGAATACATCTGATTTATGATACATAGCTACATCTGATTTATGATACACAGCATACATCTGATATCTGATACATAGCATACATGCGGCCAGAACCAGTACAAATGCTTCATCAAGAATGCTCTGACGTCCAATGGACAGAGTAGGACATGGTGTACACAATGGAGTAGGGTTGTAAAAGATATCATAGTAACATACCGGTTATAAGTGCACTGGTCAAGAGGTCAGGTATGGTCAAGACCTTTCAATAAAAGAATGTTTGATAGGTGAGAATGTTCTCACTTGAACCCTCCTGTATTTGTAATTGTCCAACTGAATAATTCTTCTGGCTTCTGCTGAGAATGTCCAAGTTGCCCACATGACAAAGTGACCATGCCATCAGGGTCCCGGCACTCACTATGTCCTCGTGTACCTTAATGTCCTTGAATGTAGTTCTATGGAATACGGTCATAGAATGACCATGTTGGGTATCCGTTCTGGGTTCCATAGGGCGTGTAGAGTGCTTAGGTCTGTAACAGAAGCTTGGTGGTTTCAAGTAGGCTCTGCTCATGGACTAATTGAGACATGGAACAATTGCAGATTGGTCTAGAGAGAGTACTTGGAGCAATTGAAACACAGATAATTACAAACTGCACTGGAGACAGGACTTGGAGCAATTGCAGTAAGGGAGATTGGTGCAGCACACAGCAGATGGAATGAGCTGGAGTTTGTAGTAGTTGCAATGATCTGCAGGCAGCAGGTGTAGCAGACTGATGAGAAGCAATTGCAGGCCAGAGGCAGCAGGTGCTGCAAACGGAAGTCCAAGGTGATTGTTGTCTGGAAGCAAGTGATAGTATACAGCAGGATTAGCACACTGGAGGAATACAATAGTGAACTGCTGGAGCAGGGGCATAACTAGAACTTTGTGGGCCCCAAAGCAGAATAATTTCCAATCTAATTTCCAATTTAGGTTGACAAACAAAAAGAATTTTAATAGGACACTAGAGTCTGACAATTTGTTATTCAATGTTGGAAACTGTGAGAAGCGTCCTTGGAAAGATTTTTGAACAACAATACCCACAAACTAGAAACATTACCAAAAAAATACTGCAAGCTCAGCGCCAGGGTTGATGTCCTCACAGTGCTGCTTAAGAAACAGCCAGTGATAGCTCTCGGACAAGTGTGGGTCCCCGTTGCGGACGGCCCTGTTCCGAAAAGGCTGGGATGTCGATTGCTTATGCCTCAATATGGCATAGAAATCAATCTGAACATGAACACGGTGCTCCAAAAGGTAAACAACCCCACTCCCTAACCCTAAGACACCACCCCTGCAGCCTAACCCTAAATCCCCCCACCCGCAGCCTAACCCTAAGTCTCCACACGCAGCCTAACCCTAAGTCCCCAGAGAGAGTTACTCACCTCTCCGGTGGTCCGGCGATGGCTCCTCTGAAAATTAATGGGTGAGTATGCAAATCGCATACTCACCCATTGTCACGGTCTGCGGCGGCAAGCGCCACACTTACCTGACCACAAGCAGTCTGGCAGCAGCTTCCCCACTATGTGCCACTCTCCAGCCCTCCAGAGGTTCCCGCAAAGGTCTCCATTACAGCATGTGTGTTTGTGTCTGGGATTAGGCATCTGCTTCATTACATCTCTGGTGCATGGGCGTCGCCATCTTGCCTCCTGTCAGGTGATACCCAGTAACCACTCAGTTGCTCATCTGCACACACATGATACCTCCAGCCAATCTGGGCAGGCAATTTAAACTCTGTGCACAGTCCATGCTGTGCCAAGATCAACTTGGTCTACCTACAGTTATCCTGAGCTACAGCTAATCCTGATTCAGCTAATCCTGATCCAGCTAAACTACAGCTAATCCTGATCCAGCTAAGCTACAACCTTGCCAAATCCGGTCCTGCAACCTTGCAAAGTCCAGTCCAGCAAACTTGCCAAGTCCGGTCCAGCAACCGTGTCAAGTCTTGGTTTTGCCGTCCTGGTCCTGCCATCCCAATTCCGCTGTCCGGTGTCCCTTTCTGGTTCCAGTTGTCCTTGCAGTCCGGTCCAGCAGCCTTGCGGTCAAGTCCGTTCCAGCAGCCTTGCGGTCCCATCCGTTCCAGCAGCCTGTCTGCACTCCAGTCCGGTCCTGTCTGCACTCCAGTCCGGTCCTGTCTGCACTCCAGTCCGGTCCTGCCAGAACTAGTCTTCCTAGGTGCTTGATTCTGCTGCATCTAGCGCCCTGCCATCCTGCCATCCAGCTATCCAGCATCCAGCAATCCAGCTACCCAGCTATCCAGCTACCCTATTCCACTACCTTTAGGACAATCCTTCATCTGACCCAAGCCAGCACTGTTCTACTAATTATTATCATTTATTCCGTGTCTTGTGCAACTGTACTTTATTAAAAACCACTGAATTCCACTTCACTCCTGCTTGTCTGTCGTTTCCCTGGGAACCCGGGACAGGTCCCACAAAACCTCGCAGTTCATGACACCCATGCATTTAAAAAAATTCTGCGATGTATCACCTTCAAAATAGGGACAGCCAAAAAGCAACTTTCGGTTGTCCCTATTTCGCAATGTGAAACAGCGCAGCAGGGACCCGCAACGCTCTCAGACGGCGTACGGCGTCTGGTAGTACGGCGGTACGGAGGGGTGATTTGCTGGACTGGTGGGCTCTCTAAACCACTGGGCCCCATAGCAATCACACCCATTGCAACCCCTATAGTTACACCCTTGCACTGGAACCAAGTAACATGCAAAGTTTACAAAATGTTCTGGGGTTTAAATAGACCATTTTTAGCATGGATTGATAACTCTGGTCATGTGACTGCAGGAGGCAGAATCCGACTGGCTGACTTCAGTCATGTGGAGCTTTCCAAGACTGCAGCACCCATACCATGTAGAAAAGCACTAATGGAGGCCAGCAAATTTTTCATGGGAACAAGGGAGCATGGAGAACAGACAGGCACAGACTGGAAAGGACCCCTCTGTGAAGGAGGAACGTGGCCAGGTGCCGCAAGGAGGCCTGAGAGGTGGCAAAGAACCAATGTGCTATTCAAATGTACGATGCAGGTACCGTTCTCCGCTTGATTGTGGTAAAATGCAATTGCTCTGCCCCAGCCAAATGTGATCGCACAACAACCATTGATGAATTATATAGATTCAGATTGATTTGACAATACCCACTATGGCTTTCAGTAGTTGGATGCAAAACTCTATCCCACTATGCCAGTCATTGCATGCATCTATTATGTTATGTTTCATTTAATATTGTATAATTTTACATGTGGCGGAATGCAAAACTCACCATGTCCCTGCCAGTCTCACGCTGCCATACCATGTATCCTCAGTGGCACCCTCCTTTTGACTTGCCATGTAAACAAAAGCCATGTGGAGCAGAGCTGCATTTGTGGTGGAAGCACATTCACACAGGGCTTCCCATTAGTGTCCTGGCTGATTGGCTACAGCCAGGACACAGACACAGGAGTCAACTGACCAATCAGAAGTCAGCAGACTCTATTTATGAACCATAAATAATAATAGGATAAACGGACTGAGCATGAATACCTCTGATAATTGTAACTTTAATAATGTATTCAAATGCTCCAAAATCCTACTAGTTGTATCAGCTCTATACTTTGGTATAACCTGGCCAACATTCACTATAGGACAATCAGTTATCCTTATTAGTACAACGGGCATCATGCATGAGGAGCGGTATACTTAAGCTTTGTTTATTTGCAGCTCTCTGTTTTTCTTCTCTGACTCCACCATGACTTTGTTTCAACTGTCTCAATAATGGTTTTGCCTCTCCCCTCACAGGGTTAATACAAGTGCCGACTTGATTGGTTAATCAGGCATGTAAATTCAGGATCAGAACCCGTGACCAGCAGCCCTCCCAGTGGAAGCTCGTAGGAGACGCTGACTCAGGCGGACGCACCACGTGCACTGGTGCCCCGCTGCCTTTCATCTCCACAAGCCTCCGACAGATACTCCTGGAGACCAGATGTCCACATTCCTGAGACTCATATGCCTGCCGAGAATAGGGAGGGTGAGTTACTTGCGTTGACTACGTGAAGCCTGACCGTGAGGTTGGTAGTGTTTATTAGGGACAGTTATTTTCCTGGATTAGATTAGACTTGTACTCACTCTTCAACATACCTGGACTGTTTTTGAATGGACTCTGGCTCTCCCTTTTACCTGCTGACTTATATGGCTGAGTATCTCTCCCTGTTATACCACATACATTGTTAAATTGTACTTACCTTATATTTTTTTGCTTGCTTGGGGCATCTTAAAAAACCGCTACTACATAATCAGCTATTATAGCTGTGTGCTACCTTCTAATTCAGCTATTGCAGCTGGCAATAAACCTTTCTGTGTCTTATTGAGATTATAATTTCTATGGGGCTGATTCAGAGATACGATTTTCACGCAACTTAGGTGCGTATATTTAGGATCTTAGACAATTTGCATAACTGCGCATGCGTAGTAATAGTGCAACGCCGTCTACGTAGGGGTTAGGAGCGTAAATTCGCTAATAGCATAACTTTGAATCGATCGCAAGCACTTAAGATCTTAAGTGCTGCAAAAGTTTAAGATCTGAAGGATTTGTATGAAAATGGGCGGGGGGAGGCAGGGAGATGAGGGAAAGTGGGCGCGGGCAGACACTTAGGATCGCAAATAAACGCTACTACTTCACTTAAGATCTCAAATGACAGCGCAGAGTTAGGGTTAGTCAATGGTGGTCTAACTTTAAGATCCGCCGCTGTTTGCAAGGGGAGTGACTGTTTATGCAGTGGGCTGTAACCTGCTAAGCTAAGATTAAGCAAGTGAATGAGAACTGAGTAATTTATAGCCACAAGCGAAAGTTTGACACTTTTCTAGGATAATAAACTTTTATTTTATGTTGATAGATAGTGAATAGTGGTCTATTCCTTCAAAGTAAAATAGAAACACTATTTATCACTGTTAAAGTCTTTTTGTTCTTATTCTGTTTGTAGAAGTGAATTATTTTATGTTTAAAAGATTTCTGGAGGAATTTTTGAGATTAATAACATTTACAAAATCAATTCTAAAGGGATATATTGATTTTTAGGCAGATAGAATATACTAAAAGGTTACAAAGAAACCCATGTCAATGACTAATGCTGGGTACACCCTAAAGTTTTTACTAACAATTGGACACACTCTTTTTTCCTGTGGATCTGTTAGAAACTGTTCCCATAAACTTCTGTTAAAACAATATGCCTGTCTACAAAGGCGGCACTATGCAGAAAGATGAATGGGAATCATTGCAGTGAAGATCAGGTGTCAGTACACACAGAAGATTTGTACTGACATCTTGACATCGCTGATAGGAAATTTTAGCTTGTTCCAAAAATCCATACAAACAATACAATAATGTTTCAGACAATTCTGCAACACACTGGTAAGATGTAAAGGCTAACGTTAGCTATGTTATTCTTCAGGAAAAACTCAGTGTGTGTTCAGCTTAAGAGTCTGATACCCTCTAATTATTACTACTGTAATTTCAGAAAAGGAAAAGTGGAGATGTTGCCCATAGCAAGCAATGAGCACTAGATACTAGAGAATGACAGCTAGAATCTGATTGGCTGCTGTGGGCAACATCTCCACTTTTCCGTAGTTTAGTAAATCTGGCCCCATGTGTAGAAGAAAGACAACACTGTGCTCATCTATGAACGTCATAAACATTCATATGTAAAGCTTCATTTCCTTAGGAATTGAAAGCATGGAAATCTTTACTAAATCTTACTAAAACAAGCAAATCCTAAAGCAGAATGCCTGGAATCCTTTTCCTGAAATGTAATAGAATAATAGTCAGGAGGCTCAACTGCTGTCATAAACACAAGAAAGTGTTATAAATGATGGCTGACTCAAACCCTGTTAAACATGTGTTATTACCAGAAGTGAAAAAGGATTTAGAAATTCAAGTGTGTAAAAAGTAAATGGTCTGAGTATACAAATTGCTAGATTAATAAACCAAGGCCTAAAAAAATCATTGCTGTTAATGGAATGCCAGCAGATATTAAATATAGAAGATCTCATATGTTTTGCAAACAAATGGCCTCCCCCCTCCTTATGTCTTCTATAAGTTTATCCCTCCCACTTAGTGTGTTAACTCACATGAGCAGGGCCCTTGATCCTAGTGTTGCTCCCTCCTTCACCACTCCCCCTTCACTTCATTACCCTCTTGTCCCCCTCTGCTACCCTTCTACCCTGTCCCCACCGGGTGGCTCCCTCAACCTCTCACTGCGCTCTATCCCCACCTTCCTGATTTGCCAAGCTTGACACCTCGCATTTTGCTTTGCTGTCTGTGCTTGCTTCACTTTATTGTATTTATGTGATATTTTTATAGTTATATTGTATGTTATTATGTACTATGCTGTCCATCCCTGCCCTGTATGTCTGTACTGTATTTTATTGTTGTATTTTGTATGGCACTGCGGACACCTTTTGGTGCCTTATAAATAAACAATAATAATAGTAATCCAGTCCTCTGTGCATTTTATGTACGCTTAAGGTTCTGGAACTACACATGGAAGAGGGGAGAGAACTCCCCGTCACTCCCCTCTGTCGTGCATAGTTATGGACACTTCCATGCCCATAGAGCAACCTTAAGTTTTCCATGCAGACAGGGGCGATACAAGGGCCCACAGCCGTCGCCACCGCATCGCCGAAGCTCCCCACCAGGTTACCTGGGATATCATCAGGGTCAAAGCATATTTTTTGCACCTGGGCCCACAACTCGGTAGTTCCACCTCTGCGTTCAGATCTGTATCTATGGGCCTGATCCAGACCTACACTCATGAAACGCTCGTGTGCATAGCGTATTTACGCCAGCGTACCTCTGATGCACTCCTCTAGGCACTCCCCCTGTTTGTACTTACTTTTGCCGTCTTGCGCTGAGCAAACCCTACCCTAACTTTTCCACGTGTAGCTGCAGCCATCATAAAGCTCCTTGCATAGTTACGACGCTTAGCACGCCCATACTGTATGATTTAAATGCCTCACCCCGCCCTCGGAGCGTAATTACGGATTTCATATGGTAGGCACGCCCCCTCAAGCGTAGTAACGAGGCTGGTACACTCAAGGCCCATACACCCAGTTTCTCAGACTGTAACATGAGCGTAACTTCAGCCCCGCACATGCGCAGTAAGTACAAATGGCTGTTTTTACGCTTACGACCGCTATAAAAAACGCAAGCGAACGTAGGTCTGTATCAGGCCCTATGTGTATACAGATCCGCACGGAACCCCTAAACACCGCCCCATGCCACTATCCTGCAAGCCTAATCCCGTCCCTCTTGCAGGATTTAGGCATGTGGGATGTATGTGCTGTTCCGACGTATGGAGCTCATTGCTCAGATTTAACTCGCAAGGAGGCTTATGTAAGGAGCTTCCGTAAGTCCCCTTGCGCTATGAAATCTGGATATAGCCTAAAGATTGTAGCTATCGCCTGGATATAGACTTCCGCTGGCACTGTACTGGAGGTTCTTCGGAGATCTGATACTAGATGACACTCTCCTTGCACGAACGGATTTCGTCCCAACCTTAAATGCCTTAGCACTCGCATCCACCCTGCTGTCACGAACGTGGTGTTATTAAAAAAAAAAGTAATAAAGTGTGGATCTTGCGGATCCAGATCTGCGGCTAGATTTCCTATACTTTTACTTTTCCACAGTATAGTAAATTTAGCCCCTGTACTATAGTTTCATGCAAATACAAAAAGCTGCCATTTTCCACTCCTAGCAATTAGAAAACACCCCTTTGATAAAGTCTCGATCCAGTGAATATTATGTGTGAATATTAGTACGTTTATATGTGCCTAATGTTCTAAATTATCTAAATTTACAGTAAATCTTACTCCCCCATGGGGGATTTACACAGTGATGCAAGTGAACATGTCACAACAATAGATCACCCACCCTTCAACATGTAAACCAGAGTCTATTATCTATAGTTTGTAGGAACCTGAAGCAAGGCAAGATTAAATTCACTTCCAAGAGTAGAAGAGGAATTCCAAAATGCAGTATTTGTCTAATATTGTGATATATATGGGGATCATCACATCTTAGATTCCAATAGTGCAGAAACACAAACCTTGGGGTAAATCCAGACCTACGAGCTAGTTACGTTAGAACGCGTAGCGTAATTACTATGCACTCCCCCAGGCACTCCCCTCCCTCGTACGTACTTTGGCCATTTTATGCTGCCCAAACCCTACCTTAACTTTCCATAGCGTAATTACTGACGTACGTAATGGATTTACATACGTGGCGGCCAAATCCAGCCCATACTGTCCAATTTAAATGCCTCCCTCCGCCTCCAAAGCGTAATTACGGGTGTCGTATTGATGCCCCTGCCCCTTCGTTCGTAAATATGCTGATGGTACGTAAGTTAGGAGTTACGTGGCATAACATCAGTAAATACAAACCGGCGATTTTACGTTGGTGGCTAGCGTAAAATCGCTCGCGTACATAGTTTAGGATCTGGCCCCTTATGAGGAAAGAAAATGTATCACAGTTGTAGACCCCGTGAAATGCTTGTATTACTGGAGTGACAGTGGGCTCCACTATAGTTGTCATTGAAACCACTTTCACTCAACACAGCATTCAACTTAAATGTTCCATCTCAAACATCATAATTGAAACATTTTAAAAGAATAAAGGTTTAAAAATAATATGTCTCATGCCTAAAAGAAAACAAACTGTGATAAATTTACCTTTTAAGCTTGAGCTAAATTTAAATGTACCAGGCTGCCATGATGTATACTCAACTCTTGTCTATAGTAAAATGTATTCAAGTTTAATCCAGTGCAGTTCTAATTAATTGTAATACAATGCAAGGTTGAAACATCTCCTGTTTACCTGAGCAAGTGGCTGGGCAGTTTGTACTAACCTTCAAAGCGACTTGGTATTAATGTGAAATCTTCATCCAGCCGTCACAAAAACATGAATCAAACATGATGAAATGCTCCGAATTCATTGATCTGAGGAGTGAGATGAGTAATAAGAACAAAATCAGAACAAACACAGTAAACTTTGATTTTCTTGCTGACATTTTTATCTGGAGCTGCTCAAGACTAGACATCAAGGTCAGGGAAAAGAAAAACACATTTAATTGCATGATATCACCAGGCACTGTCGCAGAGGAAGGAAAACTGTTCTATTCCTTGTTTCACAGAGTAAATGGCTGGTAAGGTAGGAAGGTTGGAGACAACATAGAGCTGTAATGGCATACTGTGTGACAGTACTGGAGTTGGGAGTTTGATTCGCCATGGTTAGGTGCTCCATTTTCTTCCCATAGATTAGCATAGAGCTGCAGGACTATTCCAAAACTCAAACAAAAACTATTAGAATTTTAAGAGGCCAGTGAAAAGTTTCCACGTTACCGAGCTCACTTTTTGTCGCTTGCCATTTTAGCAACACAAAATATAGGCATGAAATGCATATACATTGTCATCTAGCTTGCAGGAGCTGTCCAGTAGTTAGCTGGTTGGAGTGCCTAGTGTGCACAGCAGTGCTCCACACCTACACTGTTCATCAGGTAGCTGTCTAAGAGTAGCATACTAGTGCATCATTTTATAAAGGTACTTTTATTTTTCAATAGCAAAAGTACTGCCTGATGACATCAAATCAAATGGCCATGTTTTGGCATGTGTATACGCAATCTTACAAAAGTATCCAATATGACCACCAGGGACTATGATTAATCGGGTGTATACAGCATACATTGTTTATTACATTCATCTTGCATTAGATGTGCTGGTCTGTACGATCTTCAAATTCATTTCTCCTGGCTTCTTTTGTTCTTTGGATAAGTCAGCTGTGTGCACATTGGACATTGGTGGCGCTCTGTCATATAAGATATTGGATCTTTGGACAATGTGCATTCGGCATTACACACCATTTTGGAATAGAGTCAACTACATGAAATGTTTGTGCTTTAGCTCAAATTGCCCTGGTGTAAAATGATGTGCTGGTGATCGTCTCAAAATCTGTTATAATAACTAGGAAAAAAATAAATACAGGAATAAAAAACACTCTTAGGATATGTGAAATTGAAATGACAACCTTAGTTTAAAATTTACCTTTGGGATGCAAAACTGCGTTCTCTAAATAAGTCCCACAGAGATTAGTTATATTGAGCATAATTTACTGTTCAAAAAAAGAAATAAACAAAACAATGATAAAAAAAATAAACACTATGCGGTGTGTAATTCTGCAGAGTGCTCTTGACATTCAGCGCCTTTCTTAGCCTACCAAGTAATGTTTTATGTGACATTCCCTTTTTTGTCTCTTAGCAGCTGAACTTAAGAATGCAGATCCCATCAATTAGCAGTAAATTATCTAATCAGAGCAGCGTGGAAACACAAACGCTTGAATCTGAAAATATTAATTGGGGCATACAGCCTTTCCTGCATATTGATTTTGTTTTTGCTAGTACCTCCATGAAGAGTCCTCGGAGAGAAAATGATGGAATCGTGTTTCTGAATTCTAGCTGAGTTATAACGTTAATGCCAGTGCTTCTCAACATCTTTAATCATTATCATTGGGGAATCTGCAAAATAAATCATTTTGTCTGGGGAGAATTGTATCATGTTATGTTCTGGGAATATTTATACAGCACAAGAATTTAAGCACTCTGTGATGTCAGTGGCTCTTGCCAGTAATGACACAATGCCTTCCCACTGTAATTATTTTTTTGCAAAAATAAATAATAAAAAATTTATATTAAAATATCTTCTTTACTGTAACTGTACAAGCCAATATCTCCTGTACTATTTTATTTATTGGTTTACAGGAGCCTGAGGTATAACAGAGATAGTGACCAATAAAAATTGGTTCTTTTATACAATTACTAGTGACTTGTACACAGGGGCATAACTAGAACATTGGGGGCCCCATAGCAAAATTGTGCTATGCTCCCCCACCCCTGCATGTTGAGTAAAAAAAAAACCCCAGCTTACCTCACTGTGTCTGACCTCCTGTCCCTCTGAGAGGAGCTGCAGCACGGCAGGTGATCCACAATGTTTAGAATGTGATGGTCACATGATACACTGTGGGACTGAGCTAAACTTGCGGTGTGCCTTGTTACCAGCGCAGGCTGAACACTGTGGATCACCTGCTGCACTGCAGATTATCTCAGGACAGGAGGTCAGACAGGTAAGATGGCTTTTTCTCTTCATTCTGGATTTTTTTTTATGTAACAGACATTGGGGTAGATCCAGACCTAAGTGGTTGTTACGTTAGAACGCATAGTGTATTTACACTAGCGTAATTTCTAGGCACTACCCTCTTTCATATTAACTCATTTTACGCTGCCCAAACCCTACCTTAACTTTCCATAGCGTAACAGCGTAGTTTACGGCCTAACCCAGCCCATACTGTCTTTAATTTAAATGCCACCCTCCGCCTTCAAAGTGTAATTACGGGTGTCGTATTGATGCCCCTGCCCCTTCGTTCGTGCATGCGCAGTGAATACAAATACCCGACTTGACGTCATTGGCTAGTGTAAATAAAATAGCGTACTTAGCTCAGGATCTGGCCCATTATTGTATAGAAGCCCCTTCCTCTCATCTATGCAAATCTGTCACTACAGAGTCTCAGTTATCTCTCTAATGACTGAGAACTGTAGGAATAGCAGTGCTGTGGTGTCTGTCTCACTGATATAGAGGGTCACGGTGGTTGGACTATTCAGACTCCACAACAGCCTGTGCCAGCTTCTGGTCTAGGTGAGTATAGTAAAGGGGTGGTGCAGTGGGTGGGTTGCTGGGCCAGTGGGCCCCCTAAGCTCCTGGGACCCATAGTAATCGCACCCATTGCGCCCTCTATAGTTATGCCCTTTGTACATTGTAATCTATAAACTAGCAATGATAGTTATTGTGGCAATACAAAATAATGTAATAAGGCAGCTGTATTGCAACTTAGTAATAGACTAGGACACTGCATGTTACATTGCCATTTGTTTTCAAAGTGCCGCAGTGAAAGGTGTATTTGTATTCTGATTGTGTCTTCCGTCTGACAATAAAAAGCGTAACGAGGGTGTTTAAATTCCTCAGTTCTATGCAGAATAGTAGGAAGGCTGCAAGGAACCCCTGCAAAACACAACTGCAGAAACATAAAACCACTCTGCTAAAGAAAGAGAAATATTCCGCACAGCCCGCTAAACAATCTATGGCGGAATATAAATGCCGCTTTCCCTTCTGCTAATTGCATTTACATAATATTCAGCATAACAACATGAAAGGGACACTATCATAAGCAAGCAATTTTTAATATATTGCTTACAATTGCATATAATTGTACACATGGAAAAAACCCATAACAGTCTAAATTCAAAGTATAGCTTAATCCAAAGGCTCTTTAGTACTTTAATTAGGATGGATAAACAGTCATTTGTCTCCTCTGCATGCATATGGCAGATTTCTTCTTGGTGAAATCACTGAATGTTCCCTATAATGAGCTATTTTATTATTATTTATTTTCATTGTACAGATATTAACTTCAAACACGAATAAAGAGCCAAATGGCTGAAAACCCAGAAATCGTCCAGCAGGTCAGGCAACAGCTAAGAGACAAAAATCACAGCCAGACTTATGTTGAGGACACAGGTTATTAATTGGTTCTTTAGTTAGTTGATGACGACAGGAGCAATGGTACAGTGTCATTTCTAGACCTAGCAGATCACAGGAAGTAATAAAATTCCTGCAACCCCCCCCCCCCAGGCATCTCCC
>WWET01000109.1:1104815-1124292 GCA_011038615.1 Limnodynastes dumerilii
ATTCCTGCAGATTGTACAAGCAGAGTTCATCGAGCACTCCACCTGCCATATTTAGACTCCGGGTTTCACCTGCAGACCTGAGTACAGGACACCCATGCAGCTACAGAATATCTTCCATTACCGATTCCCAATCTTTGGCTTCTTCTTCTCTATCCTGAGACCTTCCTGGTTACTCCAGATCCTGATTCATCGGTAGAGTTACCTTCCTACACTACCAGCTTCATGGAGGTACTGCACTCCTGATCTGACGTTCGTCTTTATCACATTGATTAGTGACTATATTAGACGCGACCTTCACGTCTTCAACAGTCAAAACATTCCTTCCATCTGGAGCTCAGGTGAAGACTGTTAGACTGTGTGCCCTATAGCATAGCTGTGGTAAAATCAATAGCTGATGACATCACAAGTATCAGCAAGCATGACAGACATGGAGCCGGGTCCAGATTTTTACTGAACCTTGATTTTCCAATGGATTACTGTACTTGCATACAGATCTGTGTTGATTGGAATGCATTCTGACTCTTCCAGACCATAGAGGAATGACACATGCAACAGAGGAGCATAGTGTAAATGGAACTACTTATAAACCAAAGCCATGGGGCAACATGGTGGCTCAGTGAGTAGCACTTGTGCTTCATAGGGCTGAGGTCATGAGTTTGATTCCTGGACTAGCCTTTATCTGTGTCATGTTTGTATGTTCTCCCCAGGTCTACATGGGTTTTCTCCCACACTCCAAGAAAACCTTCTGTTAGGTTAATTGGCTGCTTACTAAATAATTTAACCATATGTGTGTGTTTCATTTTTAGAGATCTTTGTATGTAGCTCCAGTAGGGGCAGGGACTGTTGTGAATGCCTAATACTCTAGGTAAAGTGCTGAGGACCATTTGTGGTGCTATATAAATAATCCTTAATAATTATGAATGTTGGGATAGTGCGACCCAGCGGTTGTGGAACTATTTAAATCTTTTGCCGGGTATATAATCACCCATGGTTTTGTTATTTGTACCTGTTTGTGTTGCTACCTTATATTATTAACATTGGGCCTGATCCAGAACAACGCTTCGAAGCGAATTTACGCGTGGCGGAGACGTAAAATAGCGGTTTAGAACGCACTGCGCATGCGCACCATAGAAAATACGCACATTCACGTTGCGTAATTGTGAACGTATGGGCCATCATGTATGTGTCACGTAAATACTTACTTGTGGGCGTGCCAAATTTACGTTACTCGAAAATACGTCTGAAATCCGTGAAGTAGGCGGGGGGTGGTATTTAAAGTGTACAGTATGGGCGTGCTTAGCTGCGTAAATTCGTTCAGCCCATACGTACGTGTGACAGCGGTTACGTTGAAAAAAGTTAAGGTAGGGTTTGGGAAGCGTATCTTGACAAAATACGTCCGTGCAAGGGGTGTGCCGAGGGGAGTGTAGCGAACTTACGTGCACGAAAATACGCTCCGCGAATAAACGTACGGCACACGTAGTTCTGGATCTACCCCATTAATAGGATATCTGTAAATATATATAATGATAAACAGCACTAAAACGGCAGCTGACATTATCTTATGTAGAATTCAAAACCCAAGAATCAGATAAAAAAAATATCTATAGTCCAAATGAAAAAAAAATGTTGCTTTGCCGCAATTGGCAATCCAAATTTGCCAGGATGGACCGAGTCCCACCTTGGTTAAACCACTAGATTCAGATCTGTTGGATTTCACATAATACCAACCGCTCATCTCTAGTTTACACTGTATTAAAGAATCCAGTCTTGGCTTGATCCTAGTTATAAGTGAATAACACTGGCAGACTCTGCTGAAATCATGGTTTCTAGTAATATGACAAAGAACAATCTGCACTTGATCATTAGTATGACGGCAAATATTTTCTGAGCTTTGACTAAGTAGAGCATTCAGAATAATGGCTCCCAGTACTGCACAGTCAGCACCTCCTCAAACACTGACAGTAAAAAAAAAAAGCCTGCCTCCCCTCTGCATCTCCACATTATCAGTCACAGTTGTGCCAGCCGTGACATTTTCCAGAGTGACACACTGTCTCGTCTTGCAAAAATGTAAATGACCTATCAGTGATGCAGAAGGGTGCTGAGTCCTGCGGGTGAAGGAGGAATGTTAGACATAACTGTGACACTATAAAGGCATCAGCTTAAGAAACAAAGATGTTTTATTGACACATACTGGTCCTGAATCTGAGATGTTCACATGTCTGGTGTATTATGCAGTTAAAAAAAAAAGAGCAAATGTTTTTTTAACCTCATAATATAAGAAATCACTAGGACAGCACGGTGGCTCAGCGAGTAGCACTTGTGCCTCACAGCGCTGAAATCATGAGTTTGATTCTGGAACTAGGTCTTATTTGTGTGGAGCTTGTATGTTCTCCCCGTGTCTTTGTGGGTTTTTCTCTGGGTGCTCCGGTTTCCTCTCACACTGCAAAAACATGCTGGTAGGTAATTAACTGCTGACTAAATTAACCCTAGTCTTTGTGTATCTGTTTGTATGTCATTGATGGGAATGTGAAATGTTTTTTGTAAAGCGATGTGACCAATTTGTGGTGCTATATAAACAATTCTGTACCTTTGGAGCTCTGACACACACGTGTGCAGTAAGATCGCACACGGTGGCTGCTGTAATCAAGTCTGGATCCAGACTAAAGATTGCTTAAACCCACCATTAATATAATGGGTCCGGATCCATGTTCAGTACCCCACTTATGCATGCAAAGTGCGTGAGGGGAGTTTTGACTGGATGACAGATGTTTACGAGCATAACACTATTATGTCTACCATCGTATTGAACTTAATTCCATATGATGTCATTTCAGAAGAGATGGGCTGTGCTTCCCCTCTGCCTGAAAGGTGGGCGGGGGAAGCACTTAAATCACACAGCATGGGAGGGATTTGGTATTCATGAATTAATCAGCGATCAGACAGACCGCCGATCCGATTGTGGGACTTAAGGATGCCCTATGGCAGCATGACTAATACAATTATCCGCACATGGGAGGGGAGTTCACTCCTCTCTCTCGTGCGGACGGACAGACCCAAGCATGTATGGAAAGCATGCGGGGGTCTGTTGCATCACTGCCGCTTTCTTAAATGGAGTCTACCGGCGATTGCTGGCAGTCTACATTCAGCTCCCATATGATGGACTTTTGGAAAAAGACCATCAAACCGGCAAACAACATCCTTTTTTAGTGCTTCTGTAGCTTTTTTTTATATCATAGCCATGGCATGAGAGTTGTGTTAAAAGAAGCCACGCACCCTATTATTTACAAGTCAAGTTTTCAAGGGTGATCTACACCTCATTTTTCCACATAGGCAATATTGATTGGCACTACATCACTAAAAGTGATTACTATGAAGAAGCTGCCAGGATAATGGATGCAGAGTCAGCTTCCCCCTAAACATTGTGCCAGTAACACAATTTGCATCTCTGCTCCATCTCTGCACATCTTCCAGTCTGACAACCTGTGTCATTTTGCAAAGCTTAAGCTGGTAAATGACCTGTCAGTTACACAGCTCTGCAGAATCCTGCTTGAAGGAGGGCTACCTCCTACATGGCTCTGACACTTCACCATGAATCAAAACATTAAAAAAGATTTTTACAGTCTATGTTATAGTTTCTATTCCTATCCAGCCAAATATTATCTGCAGCTGTCAGGAGTGTCAGGGTAATGTCAGCTGGATGTCTTAGAATGCTGCAATTATGTACTGTCCAGGTAACAACAAAATCAATTATACAGGTGGTGCTGTCAGTGAGCACGTGCTCAGGAAATTCTGGCCCCTGAGAGCACAATGCAGACAAAGACACTGCCTATATAGGCCCAAGTCTTGCCATTAGTTTGCCAGCATAGAACTATACACAGTTTTGGTCAATTTTTTTTATTTCTTTACATTTTTATTCTGTTTTAAAATTGAACCTTCTGTATTTACTCTCTTTTCTTCCGATTTTTCTGAACCGCAAGTGATTTCCAAGAGATCGCTGATGCGTTTACACAGCCATAACTAGAAATTTTAGCGCCAGGGTCAAAAAGAGAAAACGGCGCCCCCAATCCTGAAAGAGTAACCAGTTTAACCTTAAAACTGCACATACTTCCACCCCAGTTCGCCCTGGGCAACTGCCCCTATCGCCCACCTTTAGTTATGGCCCTGTATTTACACACTACGCTAATCACAATGTATTGCAAACAATTTCTAGCCTGGGACACAGGCCAGGCTCCACCCATTCTGTGATGTCACATGCTGTCACATCATATATAGGTGAAGGGTAGCGGACCAGCAGTTATGGTTCACAGCTGGCTGATGTACAGGGTAGCCCTTCTTTGCACATCGGTCCACTGATGTCATCTGAGGATGACTTTATTGTAAGAATTCCAGTGGTCTCAACATATACCTCCCTTTTCCTCCCCCTAATAGCTGTGATTAGCGGGAGGATAATGGGTGTATACATGGAGTGACCACTAGAATACACATCTGTTAATTTTTTCCCATAGTTCTATGATGGATTTTATGCATATTTAATCTTTCTGTTTTCTTTGTTTATTTACAAATTGTTACAAACAGTAAATTAGATATTCGTTCACTTTGCCAATATCCCAAAATGTCCAAGAGATGACTTAGTCCCACCCACAAAAACACGGTGCCCCAAGGCCCGCCACTACCACTAGGCAAGATTAGGCAACTGCCTATGTGCCTGACCTGGGGGTGGGCTGCTTGAAGGGGTGATCACCTGAACACCTGCAGCGCCAAACCCTTGTAGTGATTAGTCGATGACTTTCAGGGACGTGACAGCTGAGCAGCTGAGCATGTAAAGCTCTACTACAGAAAACACAAGCTGCAGCGCTTCTGCTCCCTCCCCTGCATTGCTGCTTTCTTTGTAGTGCTCAGTCAGTCAACTCTCACTTGTTAGGGTTGTGACGGCTTGAGCAGCTGAGCATGTAAAGTAAGTGCCTCCTTAGTACCCTGTTTATTATCCAGGCATTTACAGGATTGCACACTAAGAACCCTACACCCCTAGGGCCAGAATTACTAAGCTGCGGGTTTGGAAAAGTGGAGATGTTGCCCATAGCAACTAATAGCTCACTTTCTTATTACATACTAGAGAATGTCAGCTAGAATCTGATTGGTTGCAATTATGATTTTTTATTATTATTTATAATAAAAAATTTATAAGGCGCCACATGGTATCCGCAGGGCCATACAGAGGCAATGGCAAAGCCAATAGATACATATACAATGCAATAATAAACAGAGGGTATAAGTAGTAAGGAATACATTACATGTACAAAGCAAAACTGAACTACAGTACAAAAATAGCAGAACAATATATAAGGAAAATAAAGGTGCTGGATATGTGTGTAGGAGCAGATGAATAAGGAGAGAGATAAACAGTAGAGAGAAAAAGGTGGAAAGTGATGAGGACAAGGTAGAGGGCTGATGAAGGAAGAGGACCCTGCTGATAAAAGCTAATATGCTAAGCGAAAGAGGGTGAACAAACAGGAGACACAGTGATGA
Organism: Limnodynastes dumerilii; assembly: GCA_011038615.1. Classification (NCBI taxonomy): domain Eukaryota; kingdom Metazoa; phylum Chordata; class Amphibia; order Anura; family Limnodynastidae; genus Limnodynastes; species Limnodynastes dumerilii. The sequence continues at coordinate 1,110,342 of WWET01000109.1, forward strand.
AGATGGGGAGGGCAGATTAATTCTTAAATGTTTCTTTAACAGCTTGCTTACCAGGAGAAAGTTTGGTAATTAGGAATAGTTACATATTTGGTTGACATGAAAAATACATTTCTCTTCCAGGTTATGAGACAAGGGGCCAGATTTACTAAGCCGCGGGTTTAGAAAAGGGGAGTTGTTGCCCATCCTCCACCTACTCCCCTTTTCTAAACCCGCGGCTTAGTAAATCTGGCCCCTTGTCTCATAACCTGGAAGAGAAAAGTATTTTTCATGTCAACCAAATATGTAACTATTCCTAATTACCAAACTTTCTCCTGGTAAGCAAGCTGTTAAAGAAACATTTAAGAATTAATCTGCCCTCCCCATCTTCATCACTGTGTCTCCTGTTTGTTCACCCTCTTTCGCTTAGCATATTAGCTTTTATCAGCAGGGTCCTCTTCCTTCATCAGCCCTCTACCTTGTCCTCATCACTTTCCACCTTTTTCTCTCTACTGTTTATCTCTCTCCTTATTCATCTGCTCCTACACACATATCCAGCACCTTTATTTTCCTTATATATTGTTCTGCTATTTTTGTACTGTAGTTCAGTTTTGCTTTGTACATGTAATGTATTCCTTACTACTTATACCCTCTGTTTATTATTGCATTGTATATGTATCTATTGGCTTTGCCATTGCCTCTGTATGGCCCTGCGGATACCATGTGGCGCCTTATAAATTTTTTATTATAAATAATAATAAAAAATCATAATTGCAACCAATCAGATTCTAGCTGACATTCTCTAGTATGTAATAAGAAAGTGAGCTATTAGTTGCTATGGGCAACATCTCCACTTTTCCAAACCCGCAGCTTAGTAATTCTGGCCCTAGGGGTGTAGGGTTCTTAGTGTGCAATCCTGTAAATGCCTGGATAATAAACAGGGTACTAAGGAGGCACTTACTTTACATGCTCAGCTGCTCAAGCCGTCACAACCCTAACAAGTGAGAGTTGACTGACTGAGCACTACAAAGAAAGCAGCAATGCAGGGGAGGGAGCAGAAGCGCTGCAGCTTGTGTTTTCTGTAGTAGAGCTTTACATGCTCAGCTGCTCAGCTGTCACGTCCCTGAAAGTCATCGACTAATCACTACAAGGGTTTGGCGCTGCAGGTGTTCAGGTGATCACCCCTTCAAGCAGCCCACCCCCAGGTCAGGCACATAGGCAGTTGCCTAATCTTGCCTAGTGGTAGTGGCGGGCCTTGGGGCACCGTGTTTTTGTGGGTGGGACTAAGTCATCTCTTGGACATTTTGGGATATTGGCAAAGTGAACGAATATCTAATTTACTGTTTGTAACAATTTGTAAATAAACAAAGAAAACAGAAAGATTAAATATGCATAAAATCCATCATAGAACTATGGAAAAAAATTAACAAATGTGTATTCTAGTGGTCACTCCATGTATACACCCATTATCCTCCTAATCACAGCTATTAGGGGGAGGAAAAGGGGGGTATATGTTGAGACCCCTGGAATTCTTACAATAAAGTCATCCTCAGATGCCTGACACCATCTGTCAAGCATGGTGGAGGTAATGTGATGGTCTGGGGCTGCTTTGGTGCTGGTAAAGTGGGAGATTTGTACAAGGTAAAAGGGATTTTGAATAAGGAAAACTATCGCTCTATTTAGCAATGCCATGCTATACCCTGTGGACAGCGCTTGATTGGAGCCAATTTTATCCTCCAACAGGACAATGACCCAAAGCACACCTCCAAATTATGTAAGAACTATTTAGGGAAGAAGCAGGCAGCTGGTATTCTGTCTGTAATTGAGTGGCCAGCGCAATGACCAGATCTCAACCCCATTGAGCTGTTGTGGAAGAAGCTTGCCTGTATGGCACACAAGAAATGCCCATCAAGCCAATCCAACTTGTGGGAGGTGCTTCAGATTACCTCAACAAATTAACAGCTAGAGTGCCAAAGGTCTGCAATGCTGTAATTGCTGCAAAAGGAGCATTCTTTGATGAAAGCAAAGTGTGAAGGGCAAAATTATTATTTCAAATAAAAAGCATTATTTCTAACCTTGACAATGTCTTGACTATATGTTCTATTCATTTTGCAACTCATTTGATAAATAAAAGTCAATTTTCATGTAAAACACGAAATTGTCTGGGTGACCCCAAACTTTTGAACGGTAGTATTTATCCAAAATATTGGCAACTGCTGGAATTGAAGTCAATCTGACTTCAATATCAGCAGTTGACAATGTTTTGGATAATTATTTTTAATTAATCATCTCGCGCTGGATCCAGATTTAAGTGCTTGAAATTAGTTACTCCTAGGCTAAACCATGTTGATTGCAGGGGGAGTCCATTTAATTGCAGAGCTTTTTTTATCGTCGGAAGGCACCGGAACGGCGTACCAGAACCTTTTTCATTACAGTGGAACAGTCCCATTGTCCTGCCCGACTCACAACTTGTCCTGAGAGATCAGACTCTTAGGACAAAGTTGTTTTTTTGTGGTTTTTTTTAAAGCCTTTGACGCGCAATATGCGGCAAGGCTTTTAACAGTGCAGAATAGGGATTACAGGAACCCTGTATGACCAACCTGTTACTTATGCGGTCACTGCCATTCTACAAACAGATTTAGTTCTACAGGGCTCCAGTAGGAGCCCTGTATTACCACTACCGCACCCTGTGACCGGCAGAGACAGCGTGGGACAGACGGAGCGCCGCGGAGGAAGGGAAAAGATGTCAAAGGTAAGTAAGAGAAGACCTGGTGGCTTAACATAAGGGGCACACATGGAGGCTATAAATTACAAGGGGCAGACATGGACGCTGGACATAATGGGTACACATGGAGGCTGGACATTATAAGGGGCAGACAATGGAGGCTATACATTACAAGGGGCACACATGGAAGCTGGACATTATAAGGGGCAGACAATGGAGGCTATACATTACAAGGAGCACACATGGAGGCTGGACATTATAAAGGGCAGACAATGGAGGCTGGACATTATAAAGGGCACAAATGGAGGCTGGACATTACAAGAGGCAGACAATGGAGGCTGGACATTATAAGGGGAAGACAATGGAGGCTAGATATTATAAGGGGCAAACATGTTGACTGGACATTACAAGGGGCAGACATGGAGTCTGTACAGCAAAAGGGGCAGACATGTAGGCTGAACATTACAAGGGCAAACATGGAGGTTGGACATTACAAGGGGCAGACATGGAGACTGAACATTATAAAGGGCAGACAATGGAGGTTGGACATTACAAGGGGCAGACATGGAGGTTGGACATTACAAGGGGCAGACATGGAGACTGGACATTACAAGGGGCACACATGGAGGCAGGACATTATAAGGGGCACAATTATAAAAAAAATTATAAGGGAGCTGTAATAAGAACCAAAACTTATGAGGGGGCTGAAATAAGGGCTGAAAAATTATAGAGAGCTGCAATAAGAGCTGATGAGGGTGGAGTTCCTGCACCTTTTTTTTTTTTTTTTTTTTTTAAAAAAAAAAAAACAGTGTTTATTGTTTTATTTTTTTTTTTTTTACAAAAAAGCACTGGTTAATTGTATTCTGACACTTCTGTGGCTGAAGTGCTTGGTTTGTTTAGGCCCCCACAAAAGAATGCATTTTTGGTTCTCTGTGAAGCTATCAATGGGCTTAATGCTGACATTGGTAATCATCCTCAAGGTTTTAGTAATAATCGTCCTCATCATCACAATCATCACTGTTATTTATATCATCATCACACAATATTAGCTCATCTTGCACTGGAATCCACTGCCACTGTGTTTGGTTCCCATTTGCATATGTGGGAATGTCTCTTAAGCCAGGCTAGATGTCATAATCTTTGACTGTAGTGCACTATGTTGACTCTCCATCACCAGTGATGTGTTTGAATATGTTAGTTATTTCCTGGGAGAAGCTGAAGCAGGAGATATGTTATGTGCAACGTGAGCTGACAAGTTGATCACAAGTAGCTCTCTGCAACTTCTTAGAGCTGTGTCATCTGAACAAAATGATATGACATAGCACTTAAGCCTAGGATTAAGCATGGTTGCCAAAATATAGTGATTCGATTCCAAGATCTGGCAAACCCTTTTGTCCTGGGTGTTACGGTCGCTGCACACCAGGGCATTGAGTCTAACTGGGGGCTGGTCTTCGCTAGAGCCCCTGATGGTGAGGAAAGTCTGGGTTGCAGGACTCCCAACAGGTCACAGCCCCCAGTGGCAGCTCCTGGAGAAACAAGGAGGGTTTAGGAGTCAGACATCATGGAAGGACTGGACATAACACAAATGCAGGAGACAGGACTGGAATAAGAACTGGAAGAACAGGGCTGGTACGATAAGGTGAGTTCACAGGAGGATGATACAAATACAAGGTAATAGAATGGAAACACATAAACCGGTAAAGGCAAAGGAAGCTAGAGCCAGGGTCCAGGGTCTAATACACAGGAAACCAGGGAGCCAGGAGATTAGTGCAGACACCAGGGAAGCACGGAGAGCCTGGACAGAAACATTGGATGAGAACAACCAGAACCCTGCAGCATGCAAGGATGTCAACAGTATCGTCGGAGCTTCACATACGAATGAAGCGGCGACGATACAGCAGCTACACTCGCAGGACATCGGGACGATGGTGAGTTTTTATAAATCTGGGGAGGGAAGTGTCCAGGCTCGCTGCGATGATAAGCGAGCCTGGATTACTATCACTCCCCAGATTTATTTGATGTGAATAAATAGAGCCCACAGTCTCTATTAAATACCCTTCTGGGTATTTTAAAACTGAACAGCCAATCAGAACTAGAGAGCCTTCCAGCTCTAATTTGTCTGAGGCCTGGCTATTAACCACCATCTGAGCTCAATTTAAGTATGCTAGCACCTGGAGCAAAAGCTACTCTATGGCTGTGCTGCTTACACAGCAACCTGGTGGTCAGGAGGAGTATAGAGAGGTGCAGGATGCTAGGAGGAGTATAGAGAGGTGCAGGATGCCAGGGGGAGTATAGAGAGGTGCAGGATGCTAGGAGGAGTATAGAGAGGTGCAGGATGCCAGGGGGAGTATAGAGAGGTGCAGGATGCCAGGGGGAGTATAGAGAGGTGCAGGATGCTAGGAGGAGTATAGAGAGGTGCAGGATGCCAGGGGGAGTATAGAGAGGTGTAGGATGCCAGGAGGAGTATAGAGAGGTGCAGGATGCCAGGGGGAGTATAGAGAGGTGTAGGATGCCAGGAGGAGTATAGAGAGGTGCAGGATGCCAGGGGGAGTATAGAGAGGTGTAGGATGCCAGGAGGAGTATAGAGAGGTGCAGGATGCCAGGGGGAGTATAGAGAGGTGTAGGATGCCAGGAGGAGTATAGAGAGGTGCAGGATGCCAGGGGGAGTATAGAGAGGTGTAGGATGCCAGGAGGAGTATAGAGAGGTGCAGGATGCCAGGGGGAGTATAGAGAGGTGTAGGATGCCAGGAGGAGTATAGAGAGGTGCAGGATGCCAGGGGGAGTATAGAGAGGTGTAGGATGCCAGGAGGAGTATAGAGAGGTGCAGGATGCCAGGATGAGTATAGAGAGGTGCAGGATGCCAGGATGAGTATAGAGAGGTGCAGGGCTCCAGCAGGAGTATAGAGAGGTGCAGGGTTCCAGGAGGAGTATAGAGAGGTGCAGGGTTCCAGGAGGAGTATAGAGAGGTGCAGGGTTCCAGGAGGAGAATAGGGAAGTGCAGGGTTCCAGGAGGAGTATAGGGAGGTGCAGTTTTCCAAGAGGAGTATAGGGAGGTGCAGGGTTCCAGGAGGAGTATAGAGTGGTGCAGGATGCCAAGAGGAGTATAGAGGTGTGAAGGCTCCAGAGGTAATATATAAAAAGGACCCAACATGATGTTGCTCTTATTTTTTTTCCATCATTTTGGCGAGCTTTTAACCAGTGTTCAATAAATATGTTTAAAATGAAGGTAAACTTTTTTTGTAACGATTAGATTGTAAACCTGTCATTGACTTCATATTTCAGAAGCAACAACTACTTACAGGCCGTTATATTTCACTTAATCATCCTCTTACTCTTCCCTCTGTCAGGCACTTAAATTAGTGTCATCCTGCTGATATTTGGCCACGTTTTTCTAGGCCTGCTGCTTCTGTTGTAATTATATTTTCTGGCCATCAATTTACATTAATATTTAATACATGTTCCTTCAAAATGTAGACAAAATGATTGTACAACAGTTCATTAATTGGCACTTTGGAATCACTGAAGGTGATTGACTGCTCTATATTGTAAATAGACATAATCATTTTTTTTTAATGTACAAATTAAACAGAAAATAAAACAATATTAAAGATTTAATCGATGGAAAAAAGCTAAAGTGCATATGTTGGATGAAGATCAATCCAAGCTCGTAGCAGCTTCAAAATACAAAAACCTTGGCATTATGCTACAGATTTATTAAGATAGAACAAATAAGAGAGTAGAGTTTGGAGGAAAACAGCCCAATAATAAAGAGAAATAAAAATAGGATTATTTAACTGATACATGAGAAATTACCTAATTAAAATATATAGTATCCGAAGGACAATATAAATGTGTCTTATCATTTTTTGTATCAGAGATTATATAGAGGTCAAAATTTCATCATCTGTTAGAGGATGACCCACTTCCAAACCAATGACCTTTCAATAAGATCCCTTAGCAAAAGAATTGCATAGACCCACTAACACTGAACTGCTCTGTGCAGACATCCATGACTGTACTTTTAACCACTCACATAGACCAACTTTAAACAGTGAGGGGCTACCTGTGTCTTTCTCTTCTTGTGGCTGTGCAGACAGTCTCTTTATCTGCCGCTTGCTGCTTCTTAAGTCTGAATGGGTCGGAATGTGTTCCAATAGATTAGCACATCACTGAGAATGCACAGTGTGTCAAAGCTACTAGAATAAGACTGAAAGTTGTCTAATAGATATCTGTATCTGTTTACATGATGATGGCTTAATCCATGAACTGAATCAATTTACTTTGTTACAACAAATAAGACATAGTTGTGATTACAAGAGGACAATTGGATCGGATCCAGAGTTTTTAAAATATTGGATTAAAATTGGAAATTTACCCCTGGGCAAAACCAGGTTTAATTTTAGGGGCAGTCATCTTAATTTTAATCTATACCTTGCTATATATATAAATGTATGTGTGTGGGTGTAGTATGTAATAGTGACGTCCAGGACAGTTAACCTGTTAGCACTAAAATGGTGTAAGGTAGCGACACCTGCCAGATAGAATATTGTAATGCTACAATGCACATGGATAGAGTGCAGGAGAGAGCTGGGAGCAGCAGGGACACAGAGCAGGGGAGAGCACATGGATAGAGTGCAGGAGAGAGCTGGGAGCAGCAGGGACACAGAGCAGAGGAGAGCACATGGATAGAGTGCAGGAGAGAGCAGGGAGCAGCAAGGACACAAAGCAGAGGAGAGCACATGGATAGAGTGCAGGAGAGGGCTGGGAGTAGCAGTAACACAGAGTAGAGGAGAGCACATGGATAGAGTGCAGGAGAGAGCTGGGAGCAGCAGGGACACAGAGCAGAGGAGAGCACATGAATAGAGTGCAGGAGAGAGCTGGAACAGCAGGGACACAGAGCAGAGGAGAGCACATGGATAGAGTGCAGGAGAGAGCTGGGAGCAGAAGCAGGGACAGTATAAGCAATTCATTTTTTACTATAGTTAGTGTTTTAAATGTCATTGTTAGGAAGAGGTACCATACCAAACTTATAACCATCTGCAAAGTACCAATGCCGAAATAACATTTTTCTAAACAGCTTCAATTATGATGTTGGACTAATTTATTTATGTTGCTGTAGTGTCCAGAACAGAACTGCATACCATATACACAGATAAATGTTCTAATTTGCTCCTTATAAATAAAGTTATAGACAAAAAGAGGGAGTTTGTAAAATAAATCCCATTCCTAAAAGAGAGAGTGAAAGATGGCCATCTGTGAGCAACCACTCTGCGAGTCTCAGTGAGAGCAAAGAGCCTCTTATTTCAGGCTAATCAGAAGTCCCGCATTGAACAGAATTTAAAATGTAATTAATTGTTTAGCACAATATGATGGCAAAATGAGTTTGGTTCAGAAAATAGTTTGAAATATTTCAATTCACTGACCCATTAGCAACCCATGCAAATATGTGCTCTTCACACTGTGTGCCAAACTATATTTTGTTCCTGCGCAACAGAAGAGCCATAGAATTATTTCCTCACTAGCCATTATGCCTTTTTTTCTTAGATCAAAGGTTTCCATGGTAACCAGACCGAATACAGCCACATTTTTACCGCTTCTCTGTGTTATTATCCGTTTTAAAAATAGCAAATGTTAAAAGTATAGCTGAAAACTACTTAATGCATCAACCTAGGCTGCTATTCTAACATGGGAGAAAGTAGATTATGCTTATAATGAAACTCCCTGTGGGAAAACATGAAAATGAGGAAACAACGGCATAAAAATTCTGCTAACAAGTAAATGTCCAAGTAGGGCCCTGTACTGATCAGCGCAAAATTATAACAGGCAAAAGAACTCAGAAATCAGAGTACCAACAATACCCTTTCAAAAATAAGAATATAAAATGTATAATGTAATTATGTTAGTGAAGCTCCAATAATTGGTTTTCATATGTTCTGTGATGCAAGCAATAATAAATATAAAGCTTCTCTTAAAGAGCACTAAAGACGCTACAAGGAGAACTCACAATTATCACAAAGAAAAAGAAACGCCAGATAGGAAGGTGTTTTCCGAAGCATTTCACTTATAGCCCTTTTATATTGGGTGTGAGTCCTTAGAACGGCCCTATTGCTCTAAGGCCATTTCCTCCCAGCCAGTTTCGATGGGGCATAGCAATCGATCCGCGGATCACTGAGCTTTCGATGCTCCAAAATGTAAGTAAAAAAAGTCCCCCACTCCTTTTTCTAACTCTAACCCTAACCCTCCCCTCTCATTACCCTAACCCTAACTCTCCTTCCCTGCAGCCTGACCCTAACCCTTCATTTCTGGAAGCCTGACCCTAACCCTCCATCTCCCGCAGCCTGACCCTAAACCTCAGTCACCTGCAGCCTGACCCTAACCCTCCCTACCCCACTCCCTGGAGAGGTTACTCACCTTTCCCTGCGGTCCGGCGGTAGCGGTGGTAAAAAAAAAATAGTGGGGACTATTCAAAGGAACTTTCGGATATCCCTATTTCGGAAAGAAGATTTTGTAACCGGGGACTGACAACGTTTCATATCGCTGCCCCAGGAATATCCCGGGTCTCTGAACCCGCAATATTGCTGTGTCAAAAGATGATCCCAGGGTCACAGAGCCTGTTTCACATTGCAGGGCAGACCCGGGAAATTCCGGGACCCGGGTTTGCCCTGGCAGTAGTGTGAATGATCACACTGTGTAATTTGTTTACTATTGCTCTGGCAACACTTGTTGCAAATTGTTGTAAACAAATTACACCAATCAAGTGCTTTCTGTGCTACCCGGGTTGAATAACCTGGGTAGCACCTTGCACACTGTGCTCCTACCCGGGTCAGACCCGGAAATAACCCTTCTTTTGTCCCAGGTCCAATTTCGGGTAGAGGCACCCGGACCCTTTTACACTGCACCTTGACCCAGGTTGTTGCGGTTTGCCCTGCCAATAACCCAGGTTTTTGGGGTGATGTGAAAGGGGCATTAGGGGCAGATTCACTTGAGCATGATGATTGTGCCTATTTCCGTCTATTATGGTAGCTGGACATCACAGATTTTATTTTGCACATGTGGGGTGTGAGATATAGTCTGTTATGTAAATTTGCCCAGTAGGGCAGCCCCCTTTAGGTCCCACAGCCCCCCCTCAGGACGCGGTCACATAGACCACAACTCACACGGACACCGGCCACATCCGATAACAGATGTGGCCGGTATCATTCAGATGAAAGGTACTGGGTATACAGGACTGCTATGGGAACCCTGTAGTACCAAATCCTTTCTATTGAATCTCATGGCAATAGATTTGGTCCTACAGGGCTCCCGTAGGAGCCAGGATACCCAGTACTATTCATACAAGCACTGGCTGCACCGCAAAGGAAGGAGCAAGAGGGAGAAGGTAAGTGAGTTTACTAATAGGTTTTTAATAACAAAAAGTTATTTAAGGGGGCACAAAAGAAGGCTTATACAAAAGGGGGGTGATTCAGAGATGCGATTGCGAAAAGATCGCAAATATACGCACCTTAGCTAAGATCTTACCAGGTTCCAGCCCACTGCATAAACAGTCACTCCCCTTGCAAACAGCGGTGGATCTTAAAGTTAGACCACCATTGACTAACCCAAACTCTGCGCTGTCATTTGCGATCTTATGTGACGTAGTAGCGTTTATTTAAGATCCTAAGTGTCAGCCCGCGCCCACTTTCCCTCATTTCCCTGCCTCCCCCCGCCCATTTCCATGCAAATCCTTAAGATCTTAAACTTTCGCAGCACTTAAGATCTTAAGTGCTTGCGATCGATTCAAACTTACGCTCTTAGCGAATTTACGCTCCTAACCGCTACGTAGACGGCGTTGCACTATTACTACGCATGCGCAGTTTTGCGAATTTTCTAAGATCCTAAATATATGCTCCTAAGTGCCGTGAAAATCGTATCTCTGAATCAGGCCCAAGGGGCACAAAAGGAGACTAATACATTTAAGGTGGCACAAAAGGAGGGACACAAAAGGAGGCTGATCCATATAAGTGGGCACAAAGGGAGGCTGAACAGATATAAGGGGGCACAAAAGGAGGCTAATACATATAAGAGGGCACAAAAGGAGGCTAATACATTTAAAGGGGCACAAAAGGAGACTGTTACATATAAGGGGGCACAAAAAGAGGCTAATACATTTAAGGGGGCACAAAAGGAAGCTAATACATATAATGGGGACAAAAGGAGGCTAATACATTTAAGGGTGCACAAAAGGAGGCTAATACATATAAGGGGGCACAAAAGGAGGCTAATACATTTAAGGGGGCACAAAAGGAAGCTAATATATATATAAGGGGGCACAAAAAGAGACTAATACATTTAAGGGGCACAAAAGGAGGCTAATACATTTAAGGGGCACAAAAGGAGGCTAATACATTTAAGTGGCACAAAAGGAGGCTAATACATATAAAGGGGCACAAAAGGAGGCTGTTAGATATAAGGGGGCACAAAAGGAGGATGGGCGCACAGCAATTGGCAGAAGTGGATAACTGGGCACATACAGTACAAGGGGATGGAAGTAAAAGGCTGGATGCATACCTTTTTTAAAATTATTTATTTGGGGGGGTGGCGGCAGAGTTATTTTTACGCCCTGGGCTCTGCTATGTCTAGAAACGGCATTGAACATATACAAATCAATTAAAGGCACTTCACTAACATACTTACATGGGCCTATGCCTGACTGTGGATGCCGGACATCTCTGCACTTCAGGCCAGATTCACACCCCTGGAGTTTCCCGATATTTGATACTGCGCATGCGCAGTATATTTTTTACGTAATCTACATATCTTTTCATTACGTAGATTGCGTATATGCGGTCTGAAAGACTGCATATATGCAATCTACGTAACGAAAAGATATGTAGATTGCGTAAAAAGTACTACGCATCAGCAATATCAAAAATCGGGAAACTCCGGATGTGTGAATCTGGCCCTTTATCCCAGACTTGTTTTATGTGATATATATATACCGTTGCTGCTGTTTAATGGCGGGATACCTTAGTGTTAATAGCTAGAGCGCACATCTATCCCTTTACCCCTCTATATTACAGTTTATAGGTGTCCGTTGGGGACACTTCAGGGATAAGTGCTGCCCGCAACTACACTCCGACCAACACCCACCAGTGGGCAATCTTATGTGCGCTACTCTTTTCTTCTTTTTTAATAACACAATTGCCAATATCAATACACAGGAATTATTTTCCAAACTTACAACTATGAGGTTATAAGTTCTTCATTCTTAATTGTTTCTATAAAACATTTTTCTTTCCATAATTATTCCAGTTGCAACAATGGCAGATAGGTTGAACATAACAAATCTTAGTTTAAGCCCGTTTAATTACTATTTACACTAATTACAAAGAGTGATTCATTGAATCAAATCACATATAGTTAAGATATAATGTTAAAGTGTAATTATTCTGTGCATATGTAAAGCAAAGAAAAAATGTATGCTGGAAATGTATTAGAATTTTAGCTTCAAGAAAACAACATTCAATAAGGACAATTATGTAAAACATTACGCCACAATAATTATAATTAAACTATGAATTTCCCTGGAGCAATTACTACTGGAACAGTACAGCATTTTGTAAAAAGAAAGAATTATATTTTATTAGCACCACAAGTTCTTTATATTTCTCCCTGTAGTAGGACTGGAAACAGAAATCTTAGGGCCCGTTACACTCATGTTTTGGGGGGCCCCATCCATCATCAATAGTGTCTGCACTACAGTGTCTGCAACAGTGGATTGAAGGGGTCCCTCTGAACCTCGGGGCCTGTCACAGCTGTCCCCTTTGTCTACCTTTCTGGCCGGGCCTGCCCTGTACTACATATAATACTTTCTATACTCTACTATAGTGTCCTCTGTTCTTAATGGGTGTGGTTCCCTGCAAAGAACGGCCCTATTTCGATAGGGCCGTTTTCTCCCATCCAGTTTCGAACTGGCTGGGATATCGATTGCTTATGCCTCGAAGAGGCACAGCAATCGATCGCCGGAGCAATGAAAGGTGAGTGACTAAACTAACCCCAACCCTTTCCCTAATTTTAACCCTAAACCTCCCCTTCTATTACCCTAACCCTAACCCTCCCCTTCCATTACCCTAACCCTCTCTTCCCAGCAGCCCGACCCTAACCCTTCCTTCCCTACAGCCTGACCCTAACCCTCCCTTCTCCCTAGCCTGACCCTCATACTCTCGTTGCGGGTCTGCGAAAATGAATGGGCGAGTATGGCGATCGGCACACTCACTCATTCATAAAAAAATTTCTAAAATGGCCCCCAATTCAAAATAGAGACAGCCAAAAAGTAACTTTGGGCTGTCTCTGTTTTTAAAGCGGGCCATCGGACTGGAGACTGCAACCGGTTCTTTATATACCCCACTGCAGTGCATGCAGTACTTCACAGAAAAAAGGGGTACAGGAAAACAGGGCAGTTTGGGGCGCACTATCACCCCTAACCATTATCAGGATGTGAGAAAAAGAAATGAAAATGTAACTTTTATTGTATATACAGATAAAAAGGCATAAGATAGCCAGAGTGAAATATACATAAATTAAAAAGGATTTACTGCCCACTGTGTATATTTGTGTTAATACACCATACAGGTTTTACCTGCAAATAGTGACATGTTTTTGTATAAAGAGAAATAGTTATATTATATATTATTTTAGTGCGCTATGATAGTGCTCCCCAAACTGCCATGTTTTCCTGTACCCCTTTTTCTGTCTATTAACAGACCGCATATCCGCAATCTATGTAAGGAAAAGATACGTAGATTATGTTAAAAATTTACTGTGCATACGCAGTAGTAAAAAGCGCGAAACTCCGGAAGTATATGTTATACGTCCGGGAATCTGCATACGGGCCGTTATGCTTAATTGTGTGAAAGTCTTGCATATGTGTGTTTGTTAAGTGGATTTCATGAGTTTTTCTTTATGTGATTACTTATTCTGCCCCTTGTAGTGTGATCATGTCAAGATATACAGAGCCATGAGTGAAGGAGGACAGGGAGAATGCAGGGGGAGACCACTAAGAACCCACTGCTCCCAAAACATCAAAGACTGGCCGCAACATTCGGTTTTCTAATTACGAAAACTGTGCTCTTGTAGGGCCTGATCCAGAATAACGCCCGCCGTCGCTAGGCTAGAACGGCGGGCGTAAGCGTAAGATCGGCTTTTCGTGGATCTGGCGTCTGTAGCAGCGCCGTAGGGACGCTGGAGGGGACGTCCCCCAGCGTCCCTATG
>WWET01000109.1:1136765-1148039 GCA_011038615.1 Limnodynastes dumerilii
TCCATTGTGTGATATATAGCACTTGCCCTTATGTATCAAACCCATTGTCCTATAGAGTGTAAGCCTGTGAGCAGGGCCCTCTTACCCACCCAGTCTGTCTGTTATTCCCCAGTATTGTTATAAAGATTGTAACATTGTAAAGCGCTACGTAATCTGTGGGCGCTATATAAAAACCTGTTAATAAATAAATAAATAAATAAATAAATATAGAACCCTTTTACAATTAGTTTAGTTTGTCATTTGACACTTACTGTCGCCAACACATATTCAAACTGGACCTTTTAACCCAGTTTATCCCATTTAAAATAAGAACATTTTCAGAGAGAACCACAGTTCTTTTAGAGCTTGAAAAAGAACGAATTTTACTAGTAGTTACAGTTAGATTTTTAGAGAGCATTATAGTTCTTTATTTGGAGCCTAAAAAAGAATGAATTTTCTCTTTAAATTATAACCTCATCGGAACATGGTTATATCAGCATGTTAAAATTGAATATTCAAGTACTAAGCAATGAGCATTTGAAATCGTAAAAAGCAAGAATCCCGTGTAGAGAGAAACTTAAGATTTAGCATACATGGAAACCTTCGAAAATAATGTCAATTCTTTACTGAGCATTCAAAGGAGTAGGAGCGAGAATCCCAAGTAGAGAGGCATTTATGAACCTGCACATACGGTAACCTACGAAAATAAAGTCAACTCTCCATTCAAAATAGAGACCTTTAATGAATATAATTTTAACTAAGAATTTTGCATCCAAGCAACGATAATGGTGAACTTTAAGTTTTGACATCAATACCTACGGTCATTACCATCGCCATGCAGGATGACGTCAGGAGGAGGGCACACATTTAAAGGAGGAGTAGACTTACCCGCACATGCACCTTGAGAAAGAATCCAAACCGGATTTGAAACGCGTCGGTGGTTGCGGGTAATGATATTGTAGTCTATTCAAACCATCTCCCATTTTTTCCCTTTTCTCTCGCCTATTCAGTATATTAGAAAGGGGCCCCTATTTTCTTTTGCTGTTGTTTTTGGGTGATTCCATCTATGAGGACAGGGCAGCGGGAGTGGGCTGACGGGGTTTTTTTTCCTCCCATCCCCCATCTACAGGGGTTAAATAATCAAAGAGATTTTTTTATCAAGAGAATTTCTTTTATTGTATGGAACAGTGTTTTAAATTGTTTTATTGGTGAAATAAATACTGCGGCATTGTTTGTGGATGGTGAGATTTTTTGAAGTTTGGAACTCATAGCAGAACAGCCGCGGGTGGTTGGTTTGGGATAGAGTCAGTGGAATAGCATTGCATTTATTGCGTTGAACAGCTGACGAGCGCTGATTGAAGCTCCGGACCCACTGTGAAGTCCCTGTAAAGGAGTAAAAGACCATTAGTTTTGCTACATTACAAGAGGAGAACAACGTAAGTGCATAGATTCTATGTGTACTTACCTGTGATTTGACCGTCTGCACTAGTTTTCCTCTTTGTCGTTTCCTGGTGCCTGAGATCGGAGGGAGGAGGAGGAGATCGGGACACTGGGAGAAAACTGATATCATAAAGAGGATAAAGAGTATTAACTACATGTAATAGAGCAAAGAGAAGTAAAGTGTAAGTGCATTTCATATCTTCACTATATTGCATAATCGCTGGCTGGCTGCACTAGTTTTTCCCCCTTACTCTCTTTGTGGCGACGCTGTGTTGGAGAGTGGAAGCAGACGGTTGCTGCTGGTGACGACAGGGGATCGGAACCTGGTGAAAGGAATATATTTAAAGCTGAGAACCAAGAGATATACAGTGTAAGCATTTGGGAGAGGGAGAAGCGTGGTGAAAAAGCTTGACAGTCTTCATATTGCCTGTTTTTCTTTCCCTTTTTGAGGAAAACAAACAATGAATTATCTTAAAAGTATAAGGACTATTAACAGGACTGAAAATTATCAAAGAACACTGAAAAGATCGTGGATGAAAGATTGTGAGTCCTTACTATCTATTATATACATATAAGTTAAGAGAGGAAAGAGGTTCTAAAGACTGAAAATTGAAAATTAGACTGGAACTAAAGAACTAAGGACCTCGAAGGAACTTTTCGTGTCATCATAGGGAATTTATGTGAAGTCACAGAATTACTATTCTCTGTAAGGGGGCGCTGTGAGATTATCAGGGTTTTTGCTTGCTCTTTTGAGGACTTGTAAGTCCCCGACAGCATGGGCGTGAGAGGGGAAGGTCGGGGCTGTTGGTGGATGGTGGAGTGCGGCGTGCGTGTGTATAATTGCATACACAAAAACATGGATTTCTGAATACGGCCCTGCAATTTTAGGAAATACAACCTTGGTAAAAACAGCCCCAAAAGTTTCCAGCTTATCCAATCTCTCTTTTACTTGCAAAATTTATTCTTGTATTTTTTTACACTAAACACGCTAAATTGTCTCTCTGAGTATCATTTCTATTGTACACCATCCCATGGAAATCCCAGTAATCTGAAATTTTCATTTTTTCATTGTTAGCCACAAAGGGCCTGATCCAGAGCTACGAAATTTCGCACGGCGGGCGAATGCGTACGTTCGACCGTGCGTATAAACATACACGCCCCTAACACTCCCATTGTAAAGTACCTGCTTACGGCGGCTATACCCTACACTGGGTACTACCGTCGGCCGTACCAATTTTCGCACATAATACGCTGAGCGTACGGGCTTAGCACGCCCATACTGTACAATTTAAATGGCTATCCCCGCCTCCGTGTAGTAAAACGAGCGCCCAGGCGACCGTCGTACTGAACGCACGCCCCTCGAGCGAATATTTTGCACACAATACGACCGCTATACGCTCATGTCGTCCAGCCGACCGGAAGCTGTCATACTGGGCATGCGCAGTGCGAATTTTCGTACGAAAATACGCAAAAAACGGTCGTACGCTCGCTCGAAATCGGCCAATTTCGTAGCTCTGGATCAGGCCCAAAGAGCAGAAATGACTTAAACATGTATATATTTATTATCTTTTATACTTTCAAATTAAAATGTTTCATATAAAATCATTTAGATTGTTATATTTTGCCATTTCTGTTCCCCACTGTTCTAAATGTTAATGTATTTAGACATTTAATTATTTAGCTGCCAGCTCTTTAAATGATATGAGTATTTAATTTCCAATTAGATTTAGCTCTCCAAATGTGATTGCAATTCCTCAGGTTATTAATGGATCGTGTTGCTGAAGGAGATACGGAGAAGTTTTGTCAAAACGCTTAATTCTCCACTCTGAGAGAGTACATATAAAAAAAAAATAGCCTAATGCAGTTTCGCCTCATTTAACTTGGAATTCATTTTGCTGCAAAAGTCCAACTTAATATTTATGGACCTATTCCATGTTCTTCTAAATTAGACACACGGTATTGAAACTTCATTAAATGTGTAAATTTTACTTTGCAAAATAGCATGACATTTAATTGTGCTAATGGGCCAAAATGCAAAATGATAAGGCCCACTTCACAATGCCTCCAAAGATGAGTGAAAATCAGGTTAGGTTGACATTTAGACAATAACCTGACACTCCAGTCTCTCGCCTTATCGCTGTCATGCACTCTGTCTCCTCCACTACCATAAGGGATGGGTTTGGGGTCTGGGTTGAAGTGAGGGTTATTGTGCCGTTCACCACATTATGGGCCAGACCCTAAACTACGTACGTGAAGAAATAGGTTTGTAATTTTGATTCAGAGCCGTCCTGTTCATAAGTTCTGTGTAAATTGCGTATATTAGGTTACTACGCATGCACAGTATACCCCTTCCTAAATACATGCACCTAAAAATATGCAGATTCTTAAGTGTGAATCAGGTCCTATGTCTGCCTGTACTGTATTTGGAATTTTGTTGTATCTTGTAAGGTGCTGTGAAAACATTGTGGTTCATTATAAATAAATGTTAATAATAATAATAATAATAATAATAATAATAATAACAGAATTGGATCTTTGGACCAAAATGTCATAGTATGTAAAATGGTGTAAAAATAAGCGTATAAATAAATCCCATTTTTCTTGGGGTATAAAGAATAAAAAAGTATTGTCTTACAAAACAAGCTTTAAGTTGTAATTTCATATTCACAGTATAATATATGACCACTTTATGGAGTTATAGGCCTGACTCAGCAGTCACATTGCAGAAGAGGAATAAAACATATTGTAGTAGTGACTAAATTGGGTACACACTGAAGGTTTTTTTTTAAATGGTTATAACGAAGATCACACGATAACCCAGAGCTTCCTGTAATCATCTAACCAGTGAATATGGGGCAATTATGCTGTAGAATTGTGTGAAATGGCATCAAATCATTTAAATGGATTTTTGGAAGCTCCAAAGTTTTATGAACAACAATGTCAGTGGATATCTTCACTGTGTCACTGTCCCGATTTTCAGTGCAGCGATTCTCCGTCCTCTTCCTGCAGTAGATCCACCTTTGTGGCTTTGCGTATAGTTAGAGCAGAGGATTATGGGAACACTTTGAAACGGATTTACTGGCAATTGGTGTATAATGTGTACAGATGCATCATGATGTAGATTAGGGTTTCAAATTGTAAGTCATTTTAAGAGACAATAGGAAAGACTATAATTACATATACAATACGATAATTAACAGATGGGGTACAAATTCATAAAATAAGGAACTAAAAGGCAAAGATGTCAGGGCTACTAGGGAGAATCTCCCATGGGTTTTGTTGTTACTTTCTGGTTTTGTGTAAGCCAATAGCAGGCACAGAGGTTTAGAGGTTCTAAAAAGATATCAGGTCTGTACTCCAACCCTGGTAAATAGCGGTTACACTCTCCGGAACGAAACTCTCAATTTCTTACCATTAGATACTTTTTTTAATGAATGGGTAAGTATGTATTTCGGCACACTTCACCCATTCACTTTTGCAATGCATGATTTCCCTCCACTGCACCGCGGTGCGCGATATCTCTCCATGCACCCGTTCGTCATACTTCACCCATTCACTTTCGCAATGCGCAATATCCCTCCACCGCACCTCCGCCGCTGCTATCGCCGGACCTGGAACAGGTAAGTAAATTATCTCTGTGGGGTTAGGATTAGGGTTGGGGTTAGGGTTTCGGTCAGACTGCAGGGAGGGAGGGTTAGGGTCAGGCTGCCAGGAAGGGAGGGTTAGGGTTAGGGTAGTGGGAGGGGAGGGGAGGGTTAGGGTTAAGGAAAGGAGTGTGGGACTATTTTTTTTACTACTTTTATGACCACGAAGCTAACGGTGCTCCGTGGATTGATTGCAATGCCTCTTTGAGACATATGCAATAGAAATTCCAGCCAGTTCGCAATTGGCTGGGAGAAATCACTTGGTAGATAGACATTCTTAATATATAGCAGATAGCATTGTTATGTTGTGAAGAAAAATTAAACAGGTTTGGTCTTTTGAGAGAATTGCTCATGTCCAAAACTTGTCTTGTATGTAGGATGTAGGGATAGAGCTTGGTATACAGCTGGAGGGAGCATGCTAACAATAACCTAAAGTTCAATGACCCACAGCAGTTTTATACAGTATTCCACCATCATCAATAGTGATTGTTATTGTTATTAATAATAATAATAATAATAATAGGTAAAACTACTGTATGTTATTTTTAATAATGGGGAAGCCATTGTGTGTCATTTTTAACACAGGATTAAAACTACTACTAATGACCTTTTAGAAGTTACTGATTATTCAAAATGACATACAGTAGTTTTCCCATTATTAATAAAACTATCATTATTAAAGGGGGGGGGGGGAAGACTGTATGTCATGTTTAATACTGGGTTAAACTGCTGTGAGTCATTATTTAGAATGTGTAAAATAAACAGATCCCCCATTAGAAATAATGACCCACTCTAGTTTTATACAGTATTAAAAATTCCACACAGTGCTTTCCAACAATATTAACAAAAACATTCAATAGTATTACCCATTATTACTAAATACCATCATTATTAATAATAGGAGAAATTACAGTATTTCATTTTTAATATTAGGTAAAACTACTGTGGTCTTTAAATATCTCATAATAATATTGTCCAGTATTAAAAACTAAATATAAAAGTGCCACAATAAATCTTTTTACTTCCCTTAATCCTTGCAGGCTCCTAAATATGGAGTCTACTTTCTCTAACACTCAGGAAATCTGGAATCAGGAGTCTTGTGAGATTGATGATGTCATCTATCTCAGGAGACCCTGATGTCAGGTCTAATGACAGAATCCCGAGCAAGCAGGTATGTAAGGCAATGATTTATTAATGAAAGGTTTAGACAGGAAAAGCTGGAGCAAAAGGTAAGGGAGTATTGACAACTGAAGACCACAGATATGGCTAGGATGAAAGTAACACAGAGTCCACAGGGAATGGGGGGGTGAAAAAGAATACTGGAATGCTGGAAAGAAGGTGACTGGTGTCCATGGTAGTGCTGGAAGCTCTGGGTTGCTGGAGTGCTTGGAGAGTGCCAGCATTTGTAGTGAAGATGAGTGAACACGCTGTGGAGGAAACAGATTAGAGAGCCGCTGGCACTTGACTGGAGGGAGGGACTGGTTTATATTGGAAACCAACAGGTGTCAGCTAATGGGCTACAATCTGCTCAGGAGCTCAGGTGCATTAATCAAGAAGTCTGGAGCTACATGCAGACACGGCAGATAGAAAACCTGGAGTCAAGTCAGATCAGTACTGAGGCAGTCAGGACACCTGAGCTCCGTAGCAGCGGCAGCACAGGAATAGAATAAGAATGACCCTATGCATCTGGAGGGGTTCTAAATGATTCCCGTAAATAATAAAGAATCTTAGGATATGGACACACACACACACACACACACACACAAAGTCTTACTTTAATACTATGCGATTGATCCCCTTCACCACATCAATACCAACTCCAGAAACACTGTAAATTTTCTTATGTCTGAAGACTGGTGGTAAACCATTATTATGCTACATAAAGGATATTACAGCCTTAATTTCAATGACATAAGTATTAAGCATGTAAATAAGAGACATATCTTAAATATACAGCCATGTTATACTGAATGACAGGTTAGTGCCAACATAAGTAATACATTCAGGAAGACTGCTGTGTGACATAGGTGAAAATGATACAACCATTCTGGAAGAGAATATTACCCTGCACTGATGCACATAATTCAGCTGAGTCTGTTATCAATGTCTTAAAGAGCATTGTGGGCAGATGGTAAAGATGAGAACAGCACACACTGATACAGAACAGACATTCATTTTATATGGTCATTGTCTGTCTTCTGTGGTGATTTGGGGTGGGATCAGGGAAAAGGAAATGGGGAGGGCCGAAAAGCAGAACACTAGCAATCAGCCTCTAGTGGCCAGAGAAAGAAATGCATGTCATCCATTGAAAAACTCATCTTTCTCTGAACTACATAATGCTAATCCATCTTAGAGAGGTGGGACCCTCCTTGGGTGGTGAGCATTGGCCTGGGATTCTGGTACCAACTGCCCAACCCAGTGGCGGCTAAGGGTACTTGGATGCACTGTCCTTACATCTGTATGTTTGCATTGCAACCAGTTGCACAGATGGAAGTTCTTTGTCAATGCTCCATAGTTTGGATCAGTGGTCGAAGTGTAAATTTAGAAGTGGGGTATGGAAATTTCAGCACCAGATGTGTCTTGAGTTTGGCAAAGTAAACAGGTCAACACTGAGAAATCACATTGTGTACATGTCATGTGGGTCATGATTTCAACACTAAACGCTTCATATTTAATTAAATGATCTGGTTACCACTAGGGAAAAACAATGATAGTTTCCACATAGGGCCGTTTCTAGGTGCGGACGAGTCCAACCAACCTTATTGCCCTTCCTTTTGTGTGTTCAACCAGCCTTATTGCACCTTCCTTCTTTGTGGCCAGCCAGTCTTATTGCCTGTTCTTTGTCCAGCCAGTCTTATAGCCCTCTCATTATGAGTGTCCACCCAGCCTTATTGCCCCTCCGTCTGTGTCCAGCCAGCCTTATTGTCCCATCCTTCTATTTGTCCAACCAGCATTATTGCCCCTCCTTTTGTGTGCCCAGCCAGCCTTATTGCCCCTCCGCCATACCGGCGTATACCGGCCCACTTCGAGCACTGGTTTGGATGGTATAAAATAAGATATATGGAGTTTCTATAGAGGTTTGTAAAGCCCAGAGTTATTCTTTGGATTTTGTCATTTCAGTAGATGATCTGTGATTTCCATGTGTCATCAGCAGTTAGAGATCAGAATTTGTAAGATTTTTAAAGCATAAAAGTCTCATTAGGCCGGATTCACACTTAAGAAGCTCCAGCTTTTTAAGTGAGGTAATTTAAGAAATGACTTACTACTCATGCGTAAGTAGGTCATTCACGCAATCTACGTAACACTTAGATAGGTAGATTGACTATGTGTGATCTTTAAAGACTGCATGTAGTTGGTTTGGGGAAAAGGAGGCGCGTCTGTGCCCCGTGGAATAGTGGGTGGATGGAAAATATCCACGGTTAGTTAATGTGGCTTATGGCACTCTTAAGCGCTATTAGGCACCCAACACTGGGAGCGGGTTTTGGGGCAGAAAGAGTTAGGTGCAGATCCACTCACTCATATCTGTGAATCAGACCCATTGGGCTAGATCCAGACCTTGTTAAGTGCATGAACTTAGTTACACCTGGGCTAAACCATGTTCATTTCAGGGAAGTCAAATTTCATCTGCTGCAAACATTATTAATGTTGAGAGGTGATGTTTCCTATCCCAAGTCTAAATAACAGTGTGATAGTAAAGCTGGTCAGTATCTGTGTGCAGTAAGCAATTGAAAGATATATCCCTGCATGCAAAGAATACAATTAACTTGGCTCCCCCTGAATTCAACTTGGTTTAGCCCAGGAGTAACTAAGTTCATGCACTTAACAAGGTCTGGATCCAGCCCATTGTCTCAAAAGTCAAAATTGTATTTCAACTTTAATAATGGGCTCAAGCAGTGGCGTAACAACCCTGGGTGCACCTTCTACATGACCTGAAGGAGTGGGCAGCTGTTGCAATAACTGGAGGGCATGCTCTAATATGCTAATAAATACATTTTCAGCAGCTGATAGCTTATGGGGGAGGGGGCCTCATTTGGTAGAGGACAGCAATGTATACATAACAGGGTTGCCGACTTTTTAGGGCTTCCCTCTGGGAGATCCCGGAGGGAAGCCATTGATGCCTGTAAGGGGCGGGGCTTAATGATGTGATTTATGCAAATCGTGTAATTAAGCCCCACCCCCTGTCAATCACTATTGTGATCTCTAGTGTTCTAGGGGGTGGGTGGGGCTTGATTACATCATCAAATCCCGCCCATCCCTAGTAACTCTAGGGATTACAATAGAGTTTATTGGGGGGTTGGGACTTGCGGGAGATTTTCTGGCTTTCCGTGATACTGAGAGAACTTCCCAAATTTCGGGACTTATGATGACTGTATCCCTGACATATAGGTGGGGATAGTCATGAAAATGGGGGTCAGGGTAGGAGAAGACAGGGGGCATGCACTCCCCACGATGAGAGCGTACCTACAGACCCCCATGCGCATGTAAAGCGAACAGGGGTCAAGATCTTCCCCCGTTATAAAAAAAACAAAAAACGAAATGACCCTTATTTTATTTATTATTTATTAACAGGTTTTCATATAGTGCCAGCAGATTACTTTATTAATGGCTTTACTTTTACAAGCAGAAAATAAGTTACTGTAATGCATACCGTGACTTAGTTGGAACTATGGCCCGTATTCAGAGTATACGTCCGGTGTTTAGCGATTTTTACTACTGCGCATGCATAGTCATTTTTTAACGTAATCTACGTATCTTTTTCTTACATAGATTGCGTAAGAGAGACCGCATTTACGCAATCTACGAATGAAAAAGATACGTAGATTACATAAAAAAATTACTACGCATGCGCAGTAGTAAAAATCGCTAAACACCGGACGTATATGTTATGCATCAATGAAATGTTGCTTACTTGTTTAAATCTATTTGATCTAAATGTTTAATCAATATGTTCTTATAGCTGCAAAATTCAATTAAAGTAAGATTACTATGCGGCAATGGAGTCTTCATATTGATGTAAACTGGTGTTGAAGAAAATTAAATAAACTGATTATAGAAAGTTAGAGTCATTACGGTATAATTCTAAATCATGTCTATAAAGAATTTACATGTATTATAAGAGGGTTTAGAAAATAAAGAATAGATTTATTTCTAATGGTTACTGTGGATTAAACAAAATACTACTTCTCAGGTGTTGAGGAATGCGGATGACGGACTTCCAGTATAGATCCACACAAAGCTTTACATTCTGCTCTTTGATTTAAACATAGACTCCAGAAATGACTGCTACGAGTGCCAAGGTTTCATTGATTGTTATGGTCTTAACACATATCTTCACCAAAAATCAATGTTATTGAATAATACTAGAGAAGTGCATTAAAGGCAAAAGGGCAACCAGAAATGCCTGAGAAGAAAGGTTACGCGTAAGCAGATACATTCCATTGTTCACTCAAATGCATGGCTGACAAGGGGTTTAGAAGAGACATAAAATATATGTTATTATATTCCTATGGATATCCAAATCTATAGTATACAGGTGGAATGTGGGTCTAAAATGATCAGAAACCAAAAAAGAAAAAAGAAGGACCTTCCGCACACCCAGACCCCCTCCAGTAATACACACAAACACACAAACACACACACACACACACACACACACACACACGCACACATATATTAGGCAAAACTATCAGGTGTGCTCACTCAGTCCATTGGTAAGAATGTTCATGCAATCAAAGGGATCCAAGTCCTTATAACAAGTATCCAAAAGCACTAGATCTTTTAGTATGTAGACCGCGTCTTCCCCGTTGTAAGCTTGGATCAAGGGTCCATGCAGTATATTTCTGGAAAAAAGATAGAAAGGGGGCGCCTCGTAGTGCAATAAAGTCTTTTATTAAATAAACTTGCAAGTTATATATACTCATACCGGATAGATACTTGATCGTTGGCATATCAACTCACTAGATACCTTAGTGTCGGAGACTACCTACTGCTAACCACCATGCGCAGATTGACTCACACGCTCTCTAGAGACAACCCTTTCAGCTTGCTCCGGGGCGCCGGCAAACAGACCGTGTGGTTGGACGTCCTAAGTTGTCTAGTGTGTTGATATGCCAACGATCAAGTATCTATCTGGTACGAGTTATTTGTAACTTGCAAATTTATTTAATAAAAGGCTTTATTGCACTACGAGGAGCCCCCTTTCTATCTTTTT
>WWET01000110.1:4923-38433 GCA_011038615.1 Limnodynastes dumerilii
GCCTTTCATTTATATACCTAAAAAAGCTTTTGTCCCCTTTTTTGTACCAAGTGGGCCAGTTTTTCTTCAGTTTGTGCCTTTGCTGCTCTGATAACCTTTTTAGCCTCCTTCTGTTTTGTAAAATACACCTCCCTGTCATCATTACTGTGAGATTGCTTATAATTCCGAAAGGCCATCTTTTTTGCTTTCACTGTAGTTGCTACCTCTTTTGTAAACCACATTGGCTTTCTTTTTCTGTTGCTGTTAATAATGCATTTTTTAAATTTCCCCACTGCTCCTGTACTCCTTTCATGTGCCTCCACTCTGCCAAAGAATCACTTGCACATTTCCCCATTTCCACAAAATCTGCCTTCCTAAAGTCTAGCACCCTCGTTTTCGTGTGGCACGCTTCTCTCCCAGTCATTATTCTAACATCTGCTATTGCCGTAGGAAATATAAAGCTTGATAAACTAAGGCCATGGCGTAGCTACTGCGACTATTACAGAGCTTGGAGGCAACTGCACTGTTCAAGCGCCGTATGAGGGGTCACTGAGGCGTCTGACTGCGTTAAGATCTTTCCCAGAACTAGGGGGATGTGGGTCTCCGTTTAGAGTTGCCCTTGTTTGGAAGGGCCATTCTATACCAGCCAGTTGCGAAGTGGACTTTCATCAACTTACCTTAAGTTTTCCATTCTCAACACATGCAAATTCACAGAAAGTAAAGAGAAGGAAGACATATACTGTAAACTAATTTAGAGGGAACTTAGAACGGCTCCTCTGTCATAAGTGTCTTTACTCTTATGATTGGATTTCAATGCTCAACACAGGGTCACACACACATATATGGAGAAAAAGGTTGTAGTTTAACTGAGACGCACTGTAGATGAACCCAACTTAGAAGTTGGCATCAGGCCCTCAGTTATTACATTATGGGGTAAGTTTCTTATGCAGGAAGTTTCTTATGGAAAAAGTTTCTTGTGGGGTATGTTTGTTATGAAAGATTTTTTTATGGAGGAAGATTCTTACTGGAAAGTTCTTATGGAGGAAGTTTCTTATGGAGGAAGTTTCATATGGAGGAAGTTTCTTATGGAGGAAGTTTCTTATGGAGGAAGTTTCATATGGAGGAAGTTTCTTATGGAGGGAGTTTTCTGTATGGGGTAAGTTTCTTATGGAGGAAGTTTCTTATGGAGGGAGTTTCATATGGAGGAAGTTTCTTATGGAGGGAGTTTTCTCTATGGGGTAAGTTTCTTATGGAGGAAGTTTCTTATGGAGGAAGTTTCTTATGGAGGAAGTTTCTTATGGTGGAAGTTTCATATGGAGGAAGTTTTCTTTATGGGGTAAGTTTCTTATGGAGGAAGTTTCTTTTGGAGAATGTTTAATATGGAGAATGTTTTTCTCTATGGGGCAAGTTTCTTATGGTGGAAGTTTCTTATTGAGGATATTTCTTATGGGTAAGTTTCTTATGTATGAAGATTTTTTTATGGTGGAAGTTTCTTTTGGAGAATGTTTAATATGGAGAATGTTTTTCTCTATGGGGTAAGTTACTTATGGTGGAAGTTTCTTATGGTGGAAGTTTCTTATTAAGGACATTTCTTATGGGTAAGTTTCTTATGAAGGAAGATTTTTTATGGTGGAAGTTTCTTATGGAGAATGTTTCATATGGAGAATGTTTTTCTCTATGGGGTAAGTTTCTTATGAAGGAAGTTTCTTATGGAGAATGTTTAATATAGAGAATGTTTAACATGGAGAATGTTTTTCTCTATGGGGTAAGTTTCTTATGAAGGAAGTTTTTTAAGGAGAAATTTTCTTATGGAAGAATTTTCTTATAGAGGAAGTTTTTCCTGTGGGGTAGGTTTCCTGTGTGGTAAGTTTCCTATGGGGTAAGTTTCCTGTGGGGTAAGTTTCCTGTGGGTAAATTTCCTGTGGGGTAAGTTGCTTATAAGGTAAATTTCTAAAGGAGGAAGATTTTATAAAGGAATGTTTCTATATGGTAAGAGTCAGAGGACTGGGTCTATACTTACACCACTTTCCTCTCTTCCATGCATCTGTTTTTTCGATCTGATCATGTACAAACACAGGAGGCCAGGCACTTGCATGTGGGCATGATATTACAATGTACACTATAGGCATGCTAAGGGACCATGTACCATATCAGACTTACAAACCGCCACCATTTATTTTGAGATGTGAAAACTTAAGGTAGAGGGTGGGTCTCAGAAGCCCGTCCATGCGAGAGGAGGGGTTAGCGGTGTATTTGGACGGATGCAATGATACAATCGGAATCAAATGCTGGATCTCCATGTTTTGAACACAGATTTTGGAATTGGAACAGAGGCCCGTATTCAAAGTACTGGACGTATAACATATACGTCCGGTGTTTAGTGATTTTTACTACTGCGCATGCGTAGTAATTTTTTTACGTAATCTATGTATCTTTTTCTTACGTAGATTGCGTAAATGCATCTTTCAGACCGCATTTACGCAATCTACGTAAGAAAAAGATAGGTAGATTACGTAAAAAAAAATTACTACGCATGCGCAGTAGTAAAAATCGCTAAACACTTGATGTATATGTTATACGTCCGTTACTCTGAATATGGGCCAGAAATTGGATCTTTGGATTGGTCCGGGGTGTGCATCTGTTTGGTGTTCTGATATCCCATAGGCCATATCCCATCTACACCACCCACTCCTCTCCCTCTATGGGTTTAGCTAGAACAATTATTATTCTTACATTAAACAGATAGCAATTGTCTTGGCTGAATAATTGCTCTCTAGAAATAAATTGTGCTGAAAATCTGAAATTAGCTTGTGGATTTATATTGTCTGCTCTGATAATGGTTAGGAGTCATGATGGTGACTGATAGATGATAATGAGACTATTTAAATGAAAAAGACAATTAAAAATCAATTCCCAGATTTCCTTGAGAGATTGAAGAGACCCAACGTGAAGTAAAAATGTGAGGCTCACCAGGTTGTATGTATTCTTCAGAACCAGCAAATATAATGTTCACATGACTATTACGTTTCTTGCTTTACTTCGAATTTCTAGATTATAAAAACAAATGAGATGATCCATTTCTTCATAGGCATGCTAATTGTACAGTAAGGGCCCGGCTAATTCTTAAGGTAGGGTCCTTGGAATGTAAGCAGCTGCACTAAAATGCTCAATTTCTAATGTTAATATAGTGAAACACCCTGTTCCACCAGCAAAGAGCACACAGAAGCACATAGCAGTTCTAACAATCACTGTTCTTACTGTACACCTAAAAAATTGTTTGAAGTGCTCTGAATCAGTCCTGTGGTTCTGCTACCTGGAATGAGATAGATAGTGTGTTGGGTATGTTATGGTTTAAATGAAATTGCCTATTCATTTTTCAGATATCGGGTTTATAGAAAGCTAGCACTCAATTTATTTTATTATTCATGTATAGCTACTATATATAGCACCATATTGTTATAATAAACCTACATTTTATTTTTTTTTGGTATTAAATAGAAAAATGTAATTCTTCATTCAACCACTGGGGGTCAGTAATAATCCTCTCACACAAGTAAGTGTTCCTTCGCTGTGTGGGTGGCATACTATATGTTTATACTAACATAATGTTATGTATTTTATAGAAAGGGGTAATCAAAGTGTAGAGAGGGGCGATTTGGATTGTGTATAAGGCTCTCGTTTACAGAATCCGAGTAAACAAATATAAACCCATCTAAGTAAATAAAGATCCCCCCTCTTCCCAATAAATATAGGGAAAAAAAAGTACAGCTCACAAGGGATTTTTTATTTAATGACTTTTATTGGGCCCATTATTTATTTATTTATTGCAATAGCGCACTACAGGCCGCAGCAGGAAATGAGTGTCAATGCATGCTGGTGTTTGTAGTACTACAGACAGCAGGATGTCCTGGCAGCTATGGGAATGCTGGTGCTTGTAGTACTATTATTAATAATATAATGCCGGATCCACACCTGCGCCCAACTGGTCAATTACGCACGCAAGGTACGTAAGAGGCCTGTTTTGACTGGAGGGTGCGTGCGTGTGCCCTCCAGATGTTACGCTAGGGTTACGATAGTTGGCTGTGCTTCCCCTCTGTCGGCTAAAGTGGGCGGGGGAAGCATGCAAAACGTACAGTGTGGGAGGGGGCTCCCACACTTGTGCGGATCAGCGGTCGTATATGGATCACTGATCCGCAAGCATGCATTAAGCTGCCATAAAGCACACACAAAAGAGGGGAGTGACAGGGGGCGTACACTCCCCTCTCTCTCTCACTCGGACGTAGAGACCCCCGCACATACGGGAAGCGTGCGGAGGTCTGGATCCGGCCCATATTTATTGTAGCTTCTACTTATTAATAGTAAATATATTTTAACCATACATAAAATTGTTACCCAGCCAGTCTTGTTTTATAATGATTGTTACAATTATAAAGCGCTATGTATTATGATGGTGCTATATAAAAATCTGTTTATAAATGAAAATTAAAAATGAAATTGATAATGTACAAAGGGCCTAATTCAGACTTATGCAGGAAATGAATACAGGCGGATCCGCAAAACTACACACCTAAGTGACAATGGACCTGATCCAGAGGAACGGCCGCCCGGGGAATTACGGACAGCTATAGTTATGGCTGCCGGCTGTTATGAAAAGGGGGCTTTCCCCCCCTTTACGCGTGCCGTATGTCCGCCGTCAAGGCGGAGATAGGCATGCAAATTAGGGGACGGGGCGGAGGAAGCCCCGTTACGATCAGCTGTGCGGCCGCTAGGGTAAGAATCTGGACACGTAAGTGTCCAGAGTTAAGCCCGACAGCGGGGAGTGCACGAGGCGTGTACTCCCCGCTACGATGGCGGTCGTACAGACCTCGGGCAGCCTAAAGGTGTCCGTAAGTCTGGATCCAGCTCAATGACACTCAATGATTTTAGCTGACTTCTGCCACCATAGGTGGAATTATGAAGCCATGCCCAGTAGCTGGGTCCTGGTCTGTCTCTGCAGTATATCCATGGTGTGCTATGTGAAGGGGGCTAGCTCCCGTGCATTATGTATGTCCTCGGGTTGTGCTGAGGACAGGGGCATCCTCCCCTTTTATGGTTCATTTATCTCAGCTGACTCCCCTACCTGCTATCAGTGCCACCTGACTCTACCCCAAATCAAGTCCATCTAATTCCAGTTTAATAAATCTATTACCCTTTTAAATACCATAAAGTCGCCCAACTTTTTGTTTCTAAGTGTTAGGAGTGAATGGTGTGAGTGACATATGAGCGATTGGTAGTTTTAATAAAGTACATTTAAACCAGCGTGCTGTAGCACTTGTAGGCAGTCGGCACAGTACATGAGCTTGCAATGTCATTTAACTTTTTAGCCCTGGTACACTGCAACCTATAGCACTACAACCAGGACTACTAGGAGGGGCTATCTAGAGCGGGGCTGACTGTCTCTAGGTCAGTGTTTCCCAACCCTGGTCCTCAGGTACCACTAACAGTTCATGATTTCCAGGTGTCCTTGCTGGAGGTCAGGTGTGTTCATTACTTACTGGCACATTATAGTTCCATTGGTGGTACTCATTATATCACTTGTTCTGTGCAGAGGCCTGGAAAACATGGACTGTTAGTGGTACCTGAGGACAAGGGTTAGGAAACACTGTTCTAGGTGCAAAATAAAATTCAGCCCTTCACTTGGTGGACCAAGCCTGGTTCTGGGTTAGCTGTACTGTTGGGAAAGTTGGGGTAGATCCAAAACGACGCTTGTGAGCGAATTTACGCGTGGTGGACATGTAAAATCACATTTTGGTAAGTACTGCGCATGCGCACAATAAAAAATACGCTCGTAACATAGCGTAAATGTGAACGTATGGGCCATTCACGTATTTGAATACGTAAATCCGTACGTGTGGGCGTGCCAATTTTACGTGAGTCAAAAATACGTCTGAAATACGCTATGTAGGCGGGGGTTAGTATTTAAAGTGTACAGTATGGGCGTGCTTAGCTGCGTAAATACGTGTTGCACATCCGTACGTGTGCGGATGACATAGGTTATGTGGGCAAAAGTTAAGGTAGGTTTAGGAAAGCGGAACTCGGATAAAATACGTACATTCAAGGGGATGTGTGCCAAGGGGAGTGTATAAAAGGTACGCACGCGTAAATACACTACGCTAGTAAACAGATTGCAAGCGGAGTTCTGGATCTACCCCGTTATGTTTAAAAATATTTTTTTTAAAAGAATAGTTGCTTTAAAGAGGAAATTTATTTGCTATGGAAGAAGAATGAAAATGTGGAATTGATTTTAGGATATTTAGATATTTATTGTTGCTTTCAAAAAAAAATTGTAGAAGTATCCAGACATGAACACATCAATGCTCCATCAAGTGCTCTTCCTCTAAGATCGCTGATCTGCAATGCAAAGAGCTGCCAACGAGGCCCACTTGTGCAGACATTGACATGTGATCACAGCATTTGTGCTGCGGTTTTGAATTTTTGCATGATGTAAGTGACCTTTATTGCTGCTTGTAAACACAAAAGCACTGAATATTCTATTGTTTATCCTAATATATATGCTGTAGTAGAGAATCAAGGTATTTTCTTGCCTTCTGTGTGCTGGGAAAGCCATTAGAATGTACTTACATGCGTGCAATGAATAATTTATTGTGTCTGTATTATTTTCTTTAAAGCATGATGTCAGTTTCTTGGGAATATACTTTAAGAAAACATACTCATGTCAGCTAACCACAATAGGGAAAGGTACTAAAATCTCTCTCTCTCTCTTTCTTGTAATATGTAATGGAAATGGTGGTAATGCTTTGTGCCTCAGTGACAATGTGGATGCACAGAAAGTATATTCATGAATAAAATTTGAACATTACAATAATCATGGCTACTAAACATTTGATCACACAAATGGACAACATATAAGAATATCATATGGTGCTCCAGCTCCTGCTAAATGCACCAAGTATCATTGACGCTTTCAACATACATACTTTATTAAGGTAGTCTACTGTGATAAAGACTGTATGTCAAAACGCGTTGGTGGGTAACTTGTACAGGTGGTGGTTGAAGCTCCAAAGATGGTAAGAGACCTGTTGCAATCTCCGGTCATAAAATGTGAATTGCGAAAAAGGGACATCTGAAAGTTCCTTTTCAGATGTCTCTTTTTCGAATACTTACCAATTTAGACTTTTTTTCTTAAGAATGGGTGAGTATGCCGTTCGGCATACTTCACCCATTCACTTTCGCAATTCCCGATATCCCTCTGCCGCACCTCCACCGCTGCTATCGCCAGACCAAGGGACAGGTGAGTAAACTCTCTGTAGGGAGGGTTAGGGTCAGGCTGCAGGGGAGGTAGGGTTAGGGCCAGGCTGCAGGAGATGGAGGGTTAGGGTCAGGCTGCAAGTAAGGGAGGGTTAGGGTCAGGCTGCCAGGAAAGGATTAGGGTTCGGGTAGTGAGAGGGAAGGTTTAGGGTTAGAATTAGGGAAAGGAGTGGGGGGACTATTTTTACTTACTATTTCAGAGCACGGAGCTTTCAGTGCTCTGTGAATCATTTGCTATGCCTTATCGAGGCATATGCAATCGAAATCCCAGCCATAGGAAACGGGCGTTTCGAAAATCAGCCATTCTGATCGGAGCCCCACACACATAAGAGACGGATGAAGATCTGCACATCATTCCTGCAGGTCCATGGCGCTCCACCTTTATATGACGTCACATAGGCATGGTGTTCCCTACAATGTCTGGTGACAGCCCTGAAGCTGTCCAGTGGGAAAGTTCCAGCTCCCCATTAAATCCCTACTCTTCTTCCTCTGCCATCTTTTCTCCTCATTTTCATCGTCCCTTCAGTAAGGGTAATGGTTGCAGAAAAGAGCAAATAGATTATTAGATATTCCCTAATAGTTCTGTCCTTCAGCTTATTCTGAAGGCTGACAATTACTGTTATGTTGGCATCTAAAAGTAAAAAAAAAAGAAAGTCTCTCTTACCAGGTCCTCATGTGTCTGGTTCCGAAGAACCCATCCCATGTTTTATTCTGGTGCCTTGGGCTGTTTATGAATTCCTACAGGTGTCTTTTTTCCCTTTGGTTCATGGACGTCCATTACTAATTAAAGATATACATTAATGTTGAAATTATATTATTCCGAGTATTTGATTTCTGGGGATTTACAACGAGCAGATGTTACAATTTGCTGTCTACTTTTTAAAGACTATTTCACATAAATGTTCCTGCTGGGATATTCCACCAATTAAAATGACAAAGCATATGTTCAAATCCTTATCTTGCCAGCTGCGAACAATATAAACACCTGGGGGTGACACTATAACTTTAAGATACAGGAATTATTCACAATATTCCCACAATGAATTGGCTTAATTACCTTCAAATACTTTAGAACATGTATCCCTAGTTACAGGGCATCTGATGCTCACACATAGCTGAAGCAGACATGTTTGTAGGCTCAGGAGAACACAGTCTAATAACTAGAAGCTGGAGAGATTACAGTGAATATAGCTGTCAGTCACTGCTCCAGGAATATATGAATTCTGTACCAATATTTAGAAAATGCTGCCTGTCCAATCACTAAGAGCAAGAAAATTGTCGACTGTCACTAAGACATTCATTTTCTCGTTCCTCGTCTCCTGAATACTGAAATGTGAAAATGGCTGCCTCTTCTGTGGCAAGGAACATTCTTACTATTGATTACAATATCCATTTCCGTATAAAAACTGACTGAAAATTAACTAGTGAAAACGATGTCACCTGAACATTATTTGGTGCAAATTCTGTGCAGAGTCAAACATTTTGGCCCGTATTTAGAGTACCAGACGTATATATATATATATATATATATATATATACATATACGTCCAGTGTTTAGTGTTTTTTTTTACTATTACGTAGATTGCATAATTGCGGTCTGAAAGACCACTTTTGCAAAACTGTTGCCTGATAGAAGCTGTCAGAGACCCCTTTCTCCTCCAGGCCCTGTAGAAGCTGCACCCCTTACACACCCTCTAATTATGCCCAAGGTGCCAGAATCTACATATTGTCATGAACTTTGGACTCTCTGGATTCTGTGAAAGCCCAATTTAAGCTATGGTCTTAGAATTCACAGGGCCAGATTTACTAAGCTGAGAGTTTGGAAAAGAGGAGATAATGCCCATAGCAACCAATCAGATTTTAGCTGACATTCTCTAGTATGTAAAAAGAAAGTGAGAGCGAGAATCTGATTGGTTGCTATAGGCAACATCTCCACATTTCCAAACCCGCAGCTTAGTAAATCTGGCTCGTAGTGGTTTTTTTTGCCCTAATATAGCAGTTTTTTTTAGTTAATTAACCATACACAAGCAGTGATCTTTTCTTTGACATTGTCAGATATTCATTGCTTTAAGTGCTCTTTCTGACACTGCCTCCCAAAACACATCTTTCTCTAGCAGAATCCAAATTCATCAACTTGTTACTGACAGCACCCGTAGAGGGAAACTTCTCTTCTATAACCTGATTCATGATTGACAACAGGGGAAAGTATAGCTGAATTTTGTTACAGATGAATGATGATATAAGGAAAGAAGATTCAGACACAGTTCACATAATTACCCTGAAAGTGTCAAAACGTTTGCTGTATATTATTTGTCACTTATCATAGGCTGTCCATCACACAATGCGTAAATCTACCCTGAACACATTGCTCCGATAACTAAGGCATAAAACTAACCCCAATCATTCCCCTAATTCTGACCCTAATTCTCCCCTTTTATGACCCTAACCCTCCCTTCTCTATAGCCTAACCCTAAGACTCCCCTCCCCGCAGCCTGACCCTAACCCTCCCCATCTATGGCCCTAACCCTAACCTTCCTAAGAGCCTAACCCTAACCCCCCATCCCTAACACTAAAAGTCCCCGGAGAGGTTGCTCACCTCTCCAGGCTGTCAGCGGCGGGTCTGCGGTGGGTGCGGTGGGTCCTGCAAAAACAAATGGTTGAGTATGCCGATCGGCACACTTACCCATTCATAAAAAAAATCTAAAATGGCTGCCTATTCGAAATACAGACAGACGAAAAGGAACTTATGTCTGTCTCTATTTCTACAGGCAGCCCATCGGAGTGGGGACTGCAACCGGTTTCAGTGCGGTAGCTGCCCAGCAGGGGTGTAACTAAATTACATTATGGCGCCAGCTGGGAGCTAAGTGTCCATCGGCGCCCAGTGCACATTCCCTAAAAAACTCACCCTATTCACGCATCTGCTGGCCGGAGTCCCTGTGCTTTCTCCACAATCCCTATGGCCCTATTTGTAACAAAGAATTGCAAAAGTGGCAGAACTGGATAAAATGCACGTAACAAGTGTAAGCATCTGCTACTGAAAACCGCTGGATCAGCATCGTAACATGGAAAAGCAGCAATCCCTTGTTAGTCATTTGTGTCTACAGTGTTTGATCTATATTATGCGGTCAGTGGTAACACAAACATTTTCCCCTTAGCATAGACACGAAAAGGAATTCCCTGGACCAGGCTTTATTCTGCCTGTAACAGCAATGTCAGCTTTTATTGAACCGTATTGGAACATATATCATGATAGAAAATGCAAATTGTGCTCTAGCTGTGTCGGTGCTGTCCATGGTCCTAGCTGAAATACTGAAGGTCAATACATGTTTTTAAACCACACTATAATACAGATACGAAAGCAGTGGAAACTTAGTTTAACTTTATTGAACCAATTCAAACACATATTAAACCTTTACCTAAAGGTTCTGGGGTCTTTTTACATTTGTTGTTTGATTTGAGCATGCATTTAAAGCACATTGTGAATGTCAGCGTGTATGAAGCCTCACTAAGCAACAAGACCAGACCAGAGAAACAGTCCATTTCAGCTTATGTCACGTGGCTCATAATGACACCTTTGAGACTGGTTGCTAGAAGCACTGATTGATTTCATCGTCACCTTAGCTATAAGCCATCGTTCTGATTACTGTTCCACTCTGAGCCACGAAAACAATGGAAATGTTAATCAATTTTATCATTGTTATTTAGAGTTTAGCAAATGGGACCTGATTGAAATGTAAGGGCTTAATCCGTGCATTACTTTCCATTGCAGAGGTCAACATAAGGATTTTGGTATCCAAAAATCTGCATGTAGGAGAACAGGGCACTCCCCTTGCACTCTTACATGAGGAATGGACATCCGTGTCCTGGAAGCTTCCATAATTATTCTGCGTGCATCTGCATGTGCAGAATACTGAATCAATCTGCTGTTTAACCAAGGCCTTTAGAGCCCGAATCCTGCATCAAACGAATGCAGTCCATTGCAGAATGCCATGTACTGTACTGTGTAATATTGTATACTCTCTATGTTGTCTGTTGGTCAATAACAAATCCTCAGCATTGTATGGTGTTCACTAGGAAGCACTTTGTATTAAATATTGGTGACTAGGATATTGTATGGCTGTGAATAGCATGCAATCTGTATTGTTTAGTGGTCAGTAGTAAACTCTCTTTATTGTATAGTGGTTACTAGGATGCTCTTAATATTGTATATACGTCACTAGGATGCTCTCTCTATTGTATGGTGGTCACTAGGAAGCACTCTGTATTACATATTGGTGACTAGGATACTATTTGTATTGTGTGGCTGTCAATATCATGCAATCTGTATTGTTTAGTGGTCAGTAGTAAACTCTCTGTATTGTATAGTGGTCAGTAGCAAACTCTCTGTATTGTATAGTGGTTACTAGGATGCTCTTTGTATTGTATATACGTCACTAGGATGCTCTCTCTTTTGTATGGTGGTCACTAGGATGCTCTCTGTATTGTATGGTGGTCATTTATATGCTTTCTATATTGTATGGCTGCAACTAGGATGATGTCTGTATCACATGATGGTAACTATGGTGCTCTTTGTATTGTATGGTGGACATTTGGATGCTCTCTGTATTGTATAGTGGTCACTAGGATTCTCTTTGTATTGTATGGCAGTCACTAAGACGCCCTCTGTATTAAGCGGTGGACACTGTCATACTCTATATATTTATTTATATGACATATATATATTTTGTATGACTGTTAGGGGATGTTACTCATTGTGTCAGTATGATACCTTAATTAAGACACTATCATATCTCAAAGTGCTTCTTCACGCTCTTATGTTACAACAAATTCATGTGATAGTCTCTCATCTGCCTCTCCGACCACAAGAGGAAAACAGCACATGTGCAGATGGAAATATGAATACAGCTGTGAATCAGGGCAATCATTTTTAAATGCTATACTTTTTTAAATGTACAGAACTTGATAAACTCAATGAAAATGTAATAGGGATTTTATCATCCAATCTAGACTGAGTGAGTTGTCATAACAATTTAAATGCTATGGTTCCTGTGCTTTCAACTTGTAAAGCTATGACATTTTATACTTTTGCTCATTCTGCTTTGTACATACTAAATAATGTGTCTTATGGGGAGCTAGAAACACGTTTGATCTCAAAAGAAAAAAAAACTTGACACAGTAAATATCTCACAGA
This sequence comes from Limnodynastes dumerilii, assembly GCA_011038615.1. NCBI lineage: Eukaryota > Metazoa > Chordata > Amphibia > Anura > Limnodynastidae > Limnodynastes > Limnodynastes dumerilii. The sequence continues at coordinate 17,402 of WWET01000110.1, forward strand.
TTATTCACAGAAACGTGTAAATTGACAGTAGATAAAAACTACCTAACACTTCTTATCATCTTACCTCCTCTGCTAATTTGAAACTCTGTTTGATCGCTGACATTTTCCTAGTCTGGCGTCTTAGTCATTATTTCCATGTGAGTATACGTATGTATAGCCAAAATTCAGAAAGCAGACACTTGTCAACTCTCCCAGAATGCCTGGGAGAGTCCTGCAGTTCACCCTAGCACATTCAGGGCTCCATTTACTAAAGCTTGATCACTTCATTTTCAAAATGGCCTGTACCGCAAGAAATCAAAGTAGTCACAAAGTGCACATTACCATGGAAAAGTACTGTTTCCATGGCGGCCGCTAAAAATGTCATTTGTTATAGGAGCCCCATTCTACTGAATACGGGCCAGTTCATTGTTAAATTTACAATGTGTCACAGTGGAATTTGTCACACCGCTCACACAGTAAAAAGAACCCTATCTAAAGATGGTATTCTCATAACTCCCAATATTTAGAAAAGTGGACAAATAAGCCCCGCCCCCATCCTGCTCAAACTCCACCTCTTTTCTCTCCCCTTTTCTCATAAATCTTACCCCTTTGTTGTCGGCGGAACAGGACAGTTCCTGGAACGGGGAATCCACTTCCTCCCTCTGTGCCCAGACATCCATTTGTGCCCCTGTATGTGTCCAGCTATTCACATATGTACTTGCTCACTTCTGTCCCTTTATCTAGCCCCATTTCTCTTCTGTTGAATGACATGGCCACATATGTTAAGTTACTGTCTTTCACAGAAATAGATTTTGTCCTACGGGCCTGCCATAAGAGCCTTGTATAACCAGTACTGTTTTTATGAATAACGCGGCCATACAAAAAAAAAATAAAGTAAATAAAATTAGTTGTTTTGTTTTTTGTTTTTGTTTTTTAAACCTGTCTTTAGTCTTTTCCATGTATCGGGTATGCGTTCTTAAGTGATCCCAGTGATCTCCCCTCATACTCCCCTTTTCCTAACCCCAATAGCTATATATTTGGCCCACTGTTCACATGAACAAGGAAAACCATTGATGAGTCCATGGGCAAAATAAATACATAAGCAGGATCGGACCCGACCAACCATCTCAGAAGATTCCCAGCACTCTTGCAATTACCCAGGAACAAAACATAACTTTCTATAAAATAAAAGTCAGAGAATTTGTTACATACATCTGCAGATATATGATAAGCCACCAGCCATTAACAAGGCTTTTATGACTTTTATTTTAAAGATAGAAAGTTATGTTTGGTGCTGGCTAATTGCAAGAGTGCTGGGGTGTCTTTTTGTATTTGTGTAAATTCCTCATACCTTGCAGCACCTGCTCTATATTACCTTAAATAAATTCATTTGAACAACCTCCATTTTGTGTGTTTGTTTTATCTTTTGAAACAGCCTGTAATCTTTTGATTTGATATTTTGGAGCTCTTAATAAGCCAGATCAATGATGGAAAGATATGTTTTACTTTTTGCAAGTGTGTCCTGTATCTATTAGGAGATCTTTGGACAGTACACCCTGGTAATATATCTGGTGAAACAGTCTTTTGATTGTGTGATTAGAAAGATTATCTGCTGAAAAGCCCCAGTGTGTAATCTGGTTTAGAGTGATGTGTGCTCCGAGCTGTCTCCTCCTCCAGTGGGAGTGGCTATGACATCAGCACTTGGCTGAGTAACTGAGCATGTGCAGAAAGTTCCCGCCCTTTAGCTCTGTATATAAAGTGTTGTGCTGAGGTCCAGTGCTCAGTCAGTCAGTGTTTGTGAGAGAGTGTTTGGTCCTGGGAGACTGTCACTAAATGTATTTTTTTTTACCTCAGAGTGAGATATCTGTCTGTTACCAGAGTGTGTGCTGTGTATATCATATACAGTTTATCCTGCTTCTATCATCTGCTGCTATGTTTTCTGTATAAACACTGTGATCCTGTATCCTGTCACACTGTATTATTGTTATACTGCAGCAGAGCCTCTCTATTGTTTTACTGTTTCTGTTAAATGTGTTAAACCTGCAGTTCCTATTTTAATGAATAAACAAGCTGGTTATGTACCTTTTTCTGTGGGGACTCAGCTCCATACCCTTTCACACCCACTGTCACTACCACATTTACTCTTATGTAAATGTGTTATGAGGCCAAGACCTATTCCTGTGTATATAAAATAAAAGCTTATATTAAAAAAAAAAAACATGCTGAGATAGAGAACAAATAGCAGGGACATAGAATAATAAAGGACATATATTTTTTCTTCTAAAATTATTTTAATTACATAAGAGAGAGAAAATGCTTAGTACAGGGGTCAGCATGAGTTTTGAGAAGCTGAACACAACATGGACGTTTGCTATGGAGATGCAGAAAAGTAATGGTAGATCCGGGAGAAAGTCCAAAAACCTTATGAGGTAGAAAGAGTCATAGGGACCATAGGCTTAGCTGTATAACAGTATGACCATCATCTGTGGGAGAGTGGCAGCACGAGACATGTGGACAGCTCTGCAAAAGGCATATGAAGACAAGGGTCTCATGAGGAGAATAAATCTTACGTCGTACAGGAAAAAACTAAGTGCCTGTAAAAACATGAATGACTATATTAAAAGGATTCTGGACCAGATTCACAGATCCGTATATACTACGTGTGTGTTTTTACGCACACACGTAGCAAGGAAACACTCATGACACTCCCCTAGCACGGCCGATTTTTCAGTCTATATAGGGCACCTCTCTACGCGTGTATGTTGCTTCCGTACGTGCATATCTTACTAACCGCACCCTCAAAAGACCATTTAAAGGCCTCCCCCTGCCCACTTTCACGTAACTTTGACCGTACAGAAAACAGCCACGCCCCTCCGTACGTATATGTCCCTAAGTGCGATTCACAAGTTCGTGCCTAAAGTACTTACGTGCGTAAAAAAAAGTTACTACGCATGCGCAGTTAATCCGCTCCTAAAAATACGCACGCAATCCACCGCAAAAACGTGTCTAAATACGGCCCTCTGTCTATGGGTCAGCAGTTAGCATCTGTAGGTGCAGAAGTAGATGATGAGGAAGTAGTAATGGTAATGACGCAAGAGTACGAATTTTAGTTATAGCTCTAAAGCCTAACAATACAAAGATAACAACAGAGATCGTGAGGACTAAGCTGCTGTTGTTCCAAAAGCAGATTCCCGAAACTAATTAGCATATTCATAAAAAACATTAATATTTTATAATAGTCAAAATATTAAATCAAATAATAGTGCATGTCGCAGCCCCAAACATAGATTAAAGAGTCTCCACTATTACCCATTCAGATAAACTAATATCCAAAATAAAAAGAATGGACACTCCTGTATGCTGCACAAAATGTAGCAAATTTGGATTCTAGACTACTAATTACTTTATATAAATGTAATAGACACCAAAGTATTCTGTAAAAAATGTAAAAAAAAAATATTATTCGAGCTTTTGAAAGCTTTTAAAAAGCGGATGCTAAATGCGCGTCAGCTGTTTGGCGAATCACTCCAGAGCGCTATGAAGCCCCAATTGAATGCAGACTCAAACTGTCCCATGGGTCCCCCTGATCTGCAGGGCCTGCCTATGCCTAGGGCCGCCTGTTCCTCACCGCTTCCTTGATATTAATACAACCAAGGACAGACTCCTATAGCTATGTAAGTTGGTCGGTGGTCCCCTGTTTAGAAGTTGTAATGTGCAGGAACAGGCTAACCAATGTTTATTTTTTTTTATCTCTGAGCTAAAACGGACAGTTAGAGATGTGACAGTTAGAATGAGAAACAGAACGGATCATCTGATCTGTCTATTGTACTCGTTTCTTCAATCTATGGACATAACAGATAAGTGATTAATATCTCGAGCTGTCAGATTAAAGTTGTCAACACCATGAATGAAAAAAAAATGAAATGGCAAAATCGTTTAACCTTTTTTAGCAGCAATACGTCAGGGAACATTCACTTATGTGCATGAGCTGCACAAACTACTGATGAAAAATTTGACTTTTAAATATGTGTCTATATTGTGAGTCATTTGTGACAGTAAGGTAGACATACTGTACCCAGGCTCTCTTGAAGAATGCACCTCTGTCTTGTCCAAGATAAAGCCTAAAGCAATTTTTCATTGTCCCATCACGAGATACTTTGACTACGGCTACTTCTTCTATTTGGGCAGCACGGTGGCTCAGTGAATACTTGTGTCTCACAGCGCTGAGGTCACGAGTTTGATCCCTAGACTAGGCCTTATCTGTGTGGAGTTTGTATGTTCTTCCTGTGTCTGCGTGGGTTTCCTCTGGGTGCTCCAGTTTCCTCCCACACTCCAAAAACATACTTATGGGTTAATTGGCTGTTGAATAAATTAGTGCGGGCTTGTGTATGTTTGTGTTAGTGCTAGAATGTAGCTCTAATGGGGCAAGGACTGAGCTGATGTGAATGTTAAATATTATCTTTAAAGTGCTTTGTAATCTGATAGTGCTATAAACAAACCTGTACATAAATATTTATTAATTTTCTCATCCTTCTGTTTCCATTATAAATAATGATAATAATACGAGTCGAATCCTGACTTCTACATTTAGAGCAACAGTATTTTAGAGTGATAGATTCAGGATCTTCTAGCACTGGAATGCACTATAAGGTCATTTGTGTATTAATATTTTCAAAACTGGAAAACATGAACCGTTGGTAGCTCACGAGGCCCAAGCTTGGCCACCCCTGCACTAAAAGGTCATTTGTGTATTAATATTTTCAAAACCCCCACTTCCCTGGGCAGATTTTCAACAGTCAGGGGCTATCTTTTGTTCAGCCGTATGGAAGCCTGGATGGATAAGTACTAAGAGGGAACCCCCATACCGAACATTGACTTAAAGGAAACACCCCACCCTTGCAAACTTAACCCAACCCCATAGTTGGAAGTGTTATTTCACTTCATGGATAGGTCCCAATGGGCATTGATTGATTAACACCGAAGTGTGAGCATACTCAGTAAGAGGAAAATCTGAAGTCTTGATCTGGTCCAATAATCTTTAATACTGTATGTTCCTGTTTAGTGACTGAATCCAGAGCTCTGCTTCTGCTGTGGTCAGAGCTAAGAGTGCAGCAGAGATATGAAGATGAACCACCTCTGTATCCAGTTTTCCATGCATGTAAGGGGAGACTTCTCGGCATGGATTCCGATCCAAAGGCTTAACATTTTTGCACTGTCCCCATGTAAAAAGTTAAGGTGTGGAAGTCTGGATAGGATGTAAGGTCTGAAAAACACCTGTATTGTACTATTTATATAATCCCCCCCACCACCACCACCACCTTGTTAACATGCTGTATGCACCCTATCCTTTCCGTTTTGGAAGATCCATATCCATACTGGACAGTACCGTTCCTAGGACATTTGAACCAGGGCCCACTCCCCAAGGCCTGTGGGGGGGGAACGCACCAGCTTCAGTGCTCGGTACAGTACCGTATATCAGAAGTTTGCCATGGTTTTGTGTATGATGCTACTAGCAAGTAGTAGTGGCAGGGTTGTCCAAAATAGATATCTGCTTTGGTCGACACCCATTGTTACCACTCCCCAGAACCATCATATACATACACTAATGATATACTGTAGCAGCCATATGTGGCAGTGTAAAGTAGTAGCAGTGGCAGCCACTGAAGTTGAATAATGTAAAGAGCGTTCAGTGCTGCCATCGCTGATTGGTTGTTTATTATCAGCTGCAACCAATTAGTTGATTATAGACAACTAATCAATTGCCGCCATTCAGCACATGTGCAGTTCAGGCACCGTTCTGCATACGCTGGAAGAAGGGCCCTTTGTAGGCTTTGCTGAGAGTGGTCCTGATACTGGTGCAGTGTGTGCAGTGTGTGCAAATGCAAAAGGTGGACGTTTTCTGTGTAAAATGACATTTTTGACCAGCAATGTAATAATCCAATCAAATGGTTGCATTAGTATCTTGCAGCCTGGTAAACAATATTCATATGCTCAGATGGGATCCTAAAGGGCAGATTCAATTGACTGCGAGGAAGGGAATAAGTACAAACTACATTGATTCCCCTCTATTACGGTAGGCAAAATTTGCGGATTATACTACGCACCTTTATGGGGTGCGAGAAAAAATCTGTGATGTAAATCACGACCAAGCTTTGTGGTCAATTAAATCTGTCCCTTGGTGTCAATCAATCACGATGGGTTCAGGGCTTGCATCTTTGAGAGTAATTGGGAAATCACTCTCACACGCTATTTAAATTGCAGGACCATACATTAATATTTCCAATCTGTCCCTGCTTAAAATGGCAGTGGATCGAAAGTCAGGATCTTGTGTCCGGCCCAATCCCGTTTTTAATGTATAATTTAATTATTAACCGTTCCCACTTGAAAGATCAACCTACGCTGGTGTTGAAAGATATCAGATATTGCTTTCCATTCGCTTGGGTCAGGGCATGTGTACAACGCCCTCTTTTCAGAAGTCTTGATCAGGTCTAATGACAGCAGTGTTGTAGGTGTAGTCGGGGTAGTAAGGATAGTAAGGGTGTAAGAGAGGAGATTTCACAGATTTGGTGGCAGCATTAGACACTGCGTATAACACAGAGACTGACACACTCTCTTATGTAAGACTTGTAGTTCCCTGCATGTTCTTCAAACACAGCAGAAGCCACTCAATAGTCTGTTATTGATTTGTTAGGTGTTGATTGCATAAAAGAGAAAAATAAAGACAGCTATGGGTATTGATATTAGGTGTGTATGCCACGTGCTGGAGTGATGAGACAATGAATTAGAATAAGGTTTCATTTGCTTGGTTTTACCGCAAACTCATTTTTAAAGTGATCCTTTCATTTAAAAAAAATATTTTTAAAAACCTTTGATAATTCAAAAAGTTCATTAGTCTGATAAAGTCATTGCTTTCCTTCTTTTCAAAATCTAATCTATGAAATATTTTTTAGTTATTTTATTTATTTTTTTATAAACTCAGTTATAACAAAAACAAACTAAATTTCACTCAAACCCCTTTCCCAAAACATTACACATAATCTATAAACTGCATCACACCCTAACTACTTCCATACTTGAACTTAATGACCCAGTTGCTGTAAACTCTCTTGTCAATTTAAACTCTTGTTTAGGTAGAATTTGTGTGTTATGTAAAACATAGCTACATGTAAAAGGCAAATGATATGCAAATATATATACATACTAACAGTAGCTCTCTTCCAAACTATTTTATGCTAATGCAGTCCAACCAGGTAAAAAAAATAAGTAACAGCTTAATCTGTGCTGTAGTCTATGGTCCTGATTCAATTAGTTTAATTTGCGCGTAATTCTGCATATTTTTTTTTGGGTGATACTTATGTGCACCCCATAGAGGTGCGCATAAAAATCGCCCATTTTTAGCTACCGTAAATGACGAGAAAAAGCGCAGCGCAAGCTTTTTCCTGCCATCGCTCTTAATTGAATGGGGTCCTATGAGAGAAGTTTAGTAACTCAAGTCCAGATCCAGAATTAGCAAGTTATACCACTTACGAAAGCAAGGTGCGTAAGTGGCATGATTTGACTGGAGGACGCATGCGATAGTAACACTGGCGTATCAAGCATTGTACAGAACTTAGTTCCATGCGAGCCCATTTCCTAGGAACCTACTAAAGTGGTCAGGGGAAGCATGCTATTTGTACAGTGTGGGATGGATATCCCGCACTCGTGCAGATCAGCGGACTGCTGATCTGCACTCTTTATTTAAGGCAGGACCGTACGAGAGAGTGAAGTGACAGGGGGCGTTCACTCCCTCTCTCTCTCTATCGAATGGACAGACTACCACAAGTACGGAAAGCATGAGAGAGTCTGGATCTGGTCCTCGTTCAGTTCCATAGAATTACCTTTTAACATTCATGGTAGAATATATTTTTCTCCAACATTCACAGGATCGAAAAGTACTAGCAGAAAGAGAGAAGTAGTAATGCACAGTTCTAAATTCCATATCTTCAGAAGGACATAAATACATTAGAGACTGTGTAAAGAAGTGCAACTAAAATGGTGCATGGCCTGGGTCACACAGCATAAGAAGAAAGACTAGAAGAAGTAAACTTGGTGCAGAAAAGTGAGAAGAGGATATGAGAGCAGCTTTCACTTATATCAAGGGGTGTAACTAGGTACAGAAGGCGAAGGTTTTTAAAGAAGAGGTGTATTAGAGCAAGAGGGCATGCGTATAAATTGGAGGGTGGTTGGTTTGAGTGGGAAAATTACTTAATTAAAAGGGTGATACATTTGCAGTAATCGATATCTTGATACTGATACAGCTGACAGTTTGGTGTCGCCTGTATCAGTGCCATCACTTTCTATTTCTATATAGAACAGGTATTATAACCAATGTTAATATTTCAACAAGGTACCCATTTAACATGTTGTTAGTGTTAGTCTGCTAAAAGGGGTAGGTTAGGGTTAGGCTGCAGGGAGGGGAAGATAAGTGTTATGCTGCTAGAAGGGGGAAGGTTAGGCATAGGCTGCAGGGACGGGAAGATAAGGGTTTTGATAGGGTTAAGGTTAGTTTTCCTGAATGGGATAGTTAGGGGTAGAATGAAAACTTACTTGTGTGCATAGAAACCTTCAGAGCCCCAGGAGTCGGAGGACCAATGCTGCCGAGCAGGAATCTGACGGTTATTGCAGGCAGTCGATGCTTCCCAGGCGCAAGATGGTCTGTTGCAATACAGATCATCGAAGTGGCAAAATAAAATCGAATAGCCTCCCAGTCAAAGATGGTAGAGGCTAATGCAATAGAATTATTCAAACATGATAGTTTAAAATTCTAAATCTTAAACTAAATTGTATGTTAAATAAGGTCAGTATTGTTTATAAAAATAAGGGTATAAAAAATGAATTGGCCAGGTGGCTCTTATGTGCTGATTTGGTTAATAGAGATGGAAACTATGAAGAAAAGTACTGGATCGTGTTTTCCTGATAGTGAAGCTTATTTTGCTCTTCTCCTAGTCTTGGGATACGCCACATACAGGCTGACATTCCCCATATACAGCCTATTATGCTTACCTGTCCTTCCCTGGAAGTCACTGCTACAGAAAGCACAGAGATAGAATTAAGAAATTCAGAGAAAAAAGCAAATAAAGGTTATAGAAGAGAATAAGCTTGAAAAGAAAAGAGGGTTGGGGTAGGGTGTTAAAAAGCTTTATAATGGGACAAATAGAGTCCTAATAGGATAATTTGAGCACAGTCACTGTTGAATGTGGAATAAAGAGCTTTATCCTGGGCATATAGACTGTTTGCCCTATAAAAAAGCTCTTTATTCTTCCAAATTATCCACCAGAATAGTGTTCTATACACATGGAGACGTATTATAGAGGAATACACCATGCTTACAAACTATTTAATTATATTATAATATTTTAGAGGAAGGGGTAAGCAGCTTATTATGTGATGACTTGACTGGTCGCCCACGGACTGGTTACCAGTCGATCGCTGCTCCCTTCTCCCTGTCTTCTGCCTGTGGTGGCGGTTACAGACGGTGTGGGCTGGTGCAGAGGTCATGTGGTACAGCGCCTATTCCTATTGGCTGTACTACATGACCGCTGCACCAGCCCACCCCGTCTGTCACAGCTGCCGCAGGGAGAATGTGGTACAATGCCTATTTCTATTAGCTGTTGCCAGTCATGTGGTCAGCGGTCATGCAGAGAGCCTGCCACAGGGAAGAGTCGGAGGATGGAGACCAAGGTAAGTGTACTGAGGACTTGGAATGGGGATTTGATGGAAATGGAAGGGGAATAATGGCTGGGGGAACAAATAAAGAGGGGACAGGCTGAATTGACACAAAGAATGGCAATAATGCTAGATGGACACAGAAGGAAGGTTTAATAAGACTGAAAGGCACAGGGGGGGTCAATAAGGCTGTCTAGACACATAAAGAGGGGGTAATAAGGCTGGCTGGACATATAAAGAAGGGATAATAAAGCTGGCTGGACACAGAAGGAAGATTTAATAAGACTGAAAGGCACAGAGGGGGTCAATAAGGCTGTCTGGACACATAAAGAGGGGGTGATAAGGCTGGGTGGATACATAAAGTGGGGGTAAAAAGGCTGGCTGGACACATAAAGAGGGGGTAATAAGGCTGGCTGGACACATAAAGAGGGGGAAAATAAGGCTGGCTGGACACATAAAGAGAGGGTAATAAGGCTGCCTGGAAACATAAAGAGGGGTTATAATTCTAACTGGACACATAAAGAGCTGATAATAAGGCTGGGTGGACACATAAATAGGGAGTAATAAGGCTGGGTGGACACACATAAAGAGGGGGTAATAAGGCTGGCTGTACAAACATAAAGAGGGGTAATAAGGCTGGCTGGACAAACAAAAAGGGAGTAAGGGTGGGTGGACACACATAAAGAGGGGATAATAAGGCTGGGTAGACACACATAAAGAGGGGGTAATAAGGCTGGCTGGACACAAATAGGGGCAATTAGGCTGGTTTGACACAGAAGGATGAGGCAATAAGGCTGTTTGGACACACAGAAGAAAGGGACAATGAGGCTGGTGGAACACACAGAAGGTGGGGAACAATAAGGCTGACTGGACACAAATAAAGAGGGGGCAATGAGGCTGGATGGACACAGAAAGAGAGGGCAATAAGGCTAAATGGATACATAATTAGGGAGCCATATGAATTATAGTTATAAGCTAACATAGTTAATATTAGTTATAACAAATAAAATATTATTAGCTGCAATGTTAAATTTATCAAATTAAAAATATCAATTAAATGTAATTTCTGTCTATGCACTTTGTAATTCCTGTTTTTTTAATATATAGTTTTGCTTTTGGTGGGCCGCGAAATTCTGGAAAAGGCTTAGGTGTGCCGAGGGTGAGAAAAAGTTGAGGAACACTGCTGTACGTCATGACATCACCCGCCCTATCTATCTAGTGTGCCTGCATACTGCCCGCCATTTGCTGATAACACTGACAAGGAGCAGACCTGTGCTCGTTGTTCAGTGTATTGAGCGCTTCTGGTGTTCAAAAACACATTTATCCTGTGTTTATCCATGTATTCTGTGTTCATAATTTGTAAAACAGGGATCTGTGTGCTATAATTTTAAAACACAGGGATCTGTGTGCTATAATTTTAATTAGGCTAACAATAATGTTTAGCTTGTTTTATGTGTTCATTGGCTCATAGCCCCCTAAAACGTATTGCATTATGATTATTTTGGACTATGGTAGATCTCAAAAGATTTTTTAAATTTAGATTAGATCCCTAAGTCCGAAATTCTGGCCACCCCTGACCTAGAACATAATACTATTTTGTGGGTTAGACTCCCTCCTCATTATTAAAAAGATTTCCCTTTTCAAGTAAAAAAAAGAAAGTTGTTGAGGTATTAGTTTTACTTGCGGTATCTGTGGGCAAAGGAGTTGTTAATGTACATTGCCCAGGAACCAGTAGGATGTGGCTGTAACAATCTGTAATATGTAATGTAATAACATCAGGGTTGCCAACTCTCCTGGGAAGCAGTTCTCCAGGTATCCTGGGAGAGCCGGTAAATCTCCTGCAAGTCCCGACTCCCTGACAATGTCTATTGTAATCCCTAGAGTTACTAGGGATGGGTGGGACTTGATGATGTCATCAAGCTCCAACCTCTCCCTGGAACACTAGAGATCACAGTAGTGATTGACTGGAGTGGGGCTAAATGGTGCGATTTGCATAAATTGTGTCATTAAGCCCCCCTCCCCCTTGCAGGAATCTATGACTTCCCTCCTGGAGATCCCGGACAGAAGCCATAGATTCCTGCAAGGGGCAGGGCTTAATGACACAATTTAAAAAGTCAGAAACCCTGAATAACATCTTTTTATATTTTCCTCTACAGATCAACTACAAAATATCATCAAGTCAATTCCACCAAGATAAGAAAAACCTAAGAAACATGAGGAGAGTTCTTAGAAAAGCCTGTAGTCACTATAGGAACTAGAGCAACATTGTAGGAGTTTCTGCCTAAGTAACTTTCATTTACACTTGGCTGTCATTTGAATGTAGGCCCCACCCACAGATGTCCCATGTCTCATTTCCATCAGGCTTCATAATGACATTCATCACCCTCTATAAGTACAAGATATAGATAATCCAGATTGTAAAAAGTCTGAAGTGTTGTTAGTCCTATCATAAAGGTGGGCAGGGGGAAGAAGCATTTAAATTTTACAGTGTGGGATGGACCGCTAATCCGCAAGTATTACTTAAGGCTGCCTTATGGCAATGTAAGTCACACTTTATAGATACAAGAGAGGGGAGTGACAGGGGAAGTTCACTACCCTTTCTCGTGCAGATTTAAACACCACGCACGTACCGAAAACGTCGGGGGGGTGAATCTGTCCTTAGCTATTAACAGTTGTTGTTGATAGCGGTGGCATATTATGTAGAGTTGTTACCTGCTATGTATATACATTGACTAGTAAAACAGACACTGATCTTATCCTGTAATTCTTTTTTAACAGATCAAGCTGCAAATAATTGGATAGAAGATTGTACCCAAAAATGAAGTTACTTAAATGATAAAATAAATTATTTAAAATAGAAGATAAACTAATTTTCTTAGGTATGTTTTTGTTTCCAGGTACAGAACAAACTGGTGGTTGCGCAACTGCCCCACCTCACCCCCGAAGTAAGTTATTGGATAAGAAAATTGTATTGCAGATAGAATATATATATTCCAGACAAATATCTATATATATTATGCTCTATATAAGCTGAGGATGGAAAATAAGAGTTCCAATATATTCATCCTATTATGAGTCTGCTGTGTCCTATTTATCTTACTCTATCTATTACATTATCTGGTAGCTCTCTACTATGTCCTCACATTCTCTTTTCTTTTATTTCTTTACAGGTGCAAAAATACGGGAAAAAATTATTTTTTTTGAATGACATGAAAAAATATCAAAAACATCAGCCGCCCCTTTACCATCTTACGGGTGTGTGTACAAGAGCTCTCCACACCATCTGGATGACTGTACCTCCACCTGGCTCTTCAAATATGAATCTCCGTAGTCTTGAACACCAGTGGGAGATTCACTTACAGAGGAGGAAGAACTAATATAACTATATATAACTATAACTAAAATATTTTCCACTGCAGCCAAGACAATGCTTTCATGATCTTGAGACTAACCCCAATGAAATGTGGAGCAGCAATTTCCTAATTTCCAAGTCATTAATAAAGAAATTTTGAACCAATATGATCACTTTAAATTATTACAAACCTGAAACAATGCCACACAGACACAGCTTCATTTAGAGAAATTATGGTTACAGCTACACAATTGTTAGAACAGTGATGGAGGATGGAAGCCCAGTAGCCACAAGTGAATAAGGGGAACGACAGTGTTTACATACACCCCGGCAACAATCAAATTAATTTCAGTTGCATTATTAACAAATTATAAAAATTACCAGAGCTCACTGCGCGAAAATCTTCTTACAAAATCAGTCACTTGATAGTTTCAACAGAGTCTGGGTGTTGGTGACCCAAATAATTATCTGTGACAAGATGAGTAAAATCTTGGTTACTTTAGTCCTTTTCCTAGAACATTTCATACAAATAGATATAAGAAATTTATGCTTGTTTCTAAGAGATCAGTTTACTAAAAATAATGCACCATATTCACACTTAAGAGTGAAAAAAGTATGCACGGATTCTTAAAAATACACGCCAAATTGATAATCTAATTCCCATGACACTCCCCTTGTACTTATGGATTTTAGCAGAGGGGTACAAATTAGTAAATAAAAAATTGCCTGAAGGTAAAATACTGTCTGATTTTGCTTATTGTTTAAAAATATTAGTCCTTATTTAGAGTTGAGCTCCAAAACATCACCTCTTAACTCAATCCTCTGGATACAGAAGTCCAGGCAAACTTGCAGTATCGGGGTCCCGCACGACGGCAGCAGCACGGCGGAGGGTACTCCGTCTTCGTGCTCACTGCGTCTCTGATTTCCAGCTTCGGTTACAGTGCTAGGTAATTATATTAGTAATAGGGTTAATAAGCACCCTAGACCCCTAACCCTAACCCTAAATCCTAATCCCTAATGCTAAACCCCAAACCTAAACCCAAACCCTAACTCTAACCCATGGTTGCCTACTTTTGCAAATGAATATCAGGGAGATTGTGAGAGCATTATCAAGGTGCTGCACCAAAGGGGTGTGTCCTGTAGCACCAAAGAGGTGTGCTGTGAATAGCTCCACCCATAGGTGTATCTAGCACTGCCAGGAAAGCTATTTTACAATAAAAATGTCAGTATTTATTGATTATTAAATTGTCAGTGAATATTTTCATTACTATCTATATAGAAAAGCTAAAAGTGATGCTGCAGCTGATTAACAAGATTCTTTCATTACATCTTGGCCTCCATGAAATTGGTCATCTCCATAGACCTCAATGGATGAAATTAGAATCAGGGAGATTACCAAATACTTCAGGGAGTCAGGGAGATCACCCAATCTTCAGGGAGTCTCCCTGATATTCAGGGAGAGTTGGCAACTATGCTCTAACCCTAACCTTCTCCCTTTATAACTCTTTATATTCTATTCTCTAATCTCTATTAATTGGCAATAGAAAGCAGCTGCACTGTAACCGAAGTCGGAAATCAGAGCCGCAGTGAGCCCGAAGACGGAGATCCCTCCCTGCAGTCGCACAGGACCCCGATATTGCAAGTTTGCCGAAGTCCATCCTCGTGATGCAGATCTCAAACATGCACTGCCTTACCAAATCAGATGTTTTCCGATCCTAACCATACACACAAACCCCTCTGAGGAAATCTACATCTGGGCCCTGATTCAGAGAGGAAAGTTACACCTGGGCAAAACCATGTTGAGTTCAGGGGGAGTCAAGTTAATTTTATTCTATGCATGCAGGGAGAATGCTTTGCTTTTGCTTATTGCACACAGATCAGATTCAATTTTAAACTGCTAATTAGATTTGGGCTGAGAAACATCACCTTTCAACTATAATACTGTTTGCAACAAAAGAAATTCGTCTCCCCTGAAATCAACATGGTTTTGCCCAGGTGTAACTTTCCTCTCTTATTTTCAGTCTCTGAATCAGGTTCCTGGTCCATCTATTTTAACATTGGATAACGTCTCTTCTCTTCCATAATGAATGTGATACAAACTAAACACTACAGAATACATTGCTGCTAATAGATGACTGGAAGTAGGGCAGGTTTTTTTTTTTCTAAGTGGCGCTTTCAATCCTGTGGTGGTGTAATCGGATCATAAATTCCTGCAAATTTACATCACAGATTTCATCTCGCACTTCATGAAGGTGCATATTAAAATCCACACATTTTTCTTACCATAATAGACGGGAATAGTGGCACGTCACGTTTATTCCTGTCTTTGTGGTCAATTGATTTGGGTCCTAAGACGTTAAGTGTTTAGTTACACAGTGGTAATATTTGGACACAATGGGCCTGATCCAGAGCTACTCTCATGAAATGCTCATGTGCGTAGCGTATTTACACCGGCGTGCCTACGATGCACTCCCCTAGGCACTCCCCTTGGTCGTACTTAGTTTTGCTGTCTTACGCTCAAAGCAAACCCTACCGTAACTTTTCTGTTCACTGCGTAGTTACAACGCTTAGCATGCCCATACTGTACGATTTAAATGCCTCACCCTGCCCTCGGTGCGTATTTACGGGTTTTGTATGGCAGGCACGCCCCCTCGAGCGTTGTTATGAAGCTGGCACGCTCAAGGCCCATACGCTCAGAATTTCGTAACATGAGCGTAACATCTGCTCCGAGCATGCGCAGTAAGTACAAATGGCCGTTTTTACGCTTACAATCATCGTAAAAACGCACCCGCGCTTAGGTCTGGATCAGGCACACTGTCCTATTTCAAGATTCTGCTTGATGTATCCTGCTATCTTTGGTATACTGTTCCAAGAGATAAGAGCTAACGGTCTAATCTAAAGCTGGCCAGCTGCTGAGAGGTCAACGGACTAACAAACCATTCTGAACAATTGCCTTGTTTTCTTTTCTTCTTATGTTTTTAATCTGGTAGTTTTAACAATTAACAAACCAAATCTCACAATAAACTTTGCAACATTGTAACAAATCTAAATATCAGAGGATGCAACTAGTTAGATTTACAGTTTAGGGGTGTAACAAAGGCAAAAATATCATTTAAATTAGATTACTTAACATGAGAGGGAGTCACATCTATTATACCTATGGTAAAATTCCTACAGCTAGGAGAGGATATAGCAGCTGTATGAACATTAGTAACACAGGTGTTGAAGATGGGGTGCCATTTGGGAGCAGAGGACCAGTAGAGATGAGAGTATAGGGGGGGTGAGTTCAAGACTGACTGAGAGACCTACTGCCAGAGTAGATATCAGAATCCAAATTGGTATTCCGTAGCAGGTGTGGTTTGCCGGTACTATGTGCCAATTTGCTCATCCTCACCCTAACTCTCCCCTTCTATTACCCTAACCTTAACCCTTCATGTCCCACAGCTTAACACAAACCTTCCCCTTCTATCAGCCTAACACTAACCTTAACCCTCTATGTCTCGCAGCCTAACCCTAACCTTCCTTTCTTGCACCCTAACTCTAACTACCGCAGCCTGTCCTCGTAGCCCACTACAGCATGATTCCAAATGGGATCAGGTACTTATGGTCTCGATACCAAAAGCAATATTCATAACATGACCGATTTCAACACTGATACATCTGCAATTCAGCTGTTGACTGTATCAGAATTGGAAATGGGCCATTTGGACAGGCAACTGCCTCCCTTTTTGTAGCTTATGAAGAACAGCCATTCACCCACCCAGGGGGATCCTTGGTATCCAAGATCTTGTTATTAACACTTTAGCTGTTGTGAGGACAAAGATATTCTTAAAATTAGCTCTCGGGAAGGTATTCATTGAAGAAAGGCCAAAAAATGACAGATGATCTGATACAAATGCTTTGATCATTTGATCTTTGATCAAGCGTAATCTGTCAGTTTGTTGTTCTGTAGAGATCTATACCGTATAAATCTTGATGAGAAATCTGTCAGTGTGTGGAGTCACTTTGATTGTTTGAGTTTCTCATTCAGTCCAGTGATTTGTTAATTTAAAAAAAATGTGTTTCATAAATCAGTGAATAGGAACATTCCCTCCACAGACTGAAGAGGGAATGTCTGTCTGTCCGGTCCTATATTGAACAACATACGGCCGCCAGCTGAATGGAGGCTGTGTCATTGTTCAAAACGATCTGGAGATAGAAAATTGTTATTGGGAACAGGAACCTATTTCCCTGTGTTTACGAGCAGCAGCTCTCACACAACGGCTCGGAGTGAGTGATCCCGGTTGTTGCTTAGCAATCGAGATCTTTGTGTTCATTGGTGACAGTGGTCACATGTCCTGGCTGCTAGGCAGCCGAGATGCTTTTCCCCACTCGCAATGCTGAGCGCGAGCAGCTGTGTTTACTCCTGGCTGATTATTACAGTCGCCTATCATTGCAGGGGGCTGGTCCAGTCAGTGTCCCCTGATTGGTCAACCTTCCTATAAATAGCCAGCAGGGACTCTTCTCCCTTTCTGGTTATACTGTCCTCAGTGTTGACCCTGCTCCTTGTGCTAGTTCTTCTGTTCCAAGTTCTTGTGCCTGTGTTAGTGCTAGCCTGTGTCTCTGCTCTCTCTATCTCTCTTTGCTATTTTCTTCCTTTGCTGTGTGGTTTCTTCCCTGGTTGCTCTCTTTGTTTTCCTCTCTTAACCCTTCCTTTCCCTTGATCTTAGCTCATTCCTTCCTGGTTGTTTGTGCACTCTCCCCTTCCTGTATGGGTTCCTTTCTAAGTGGCTGAGTTGCCCCTGTGAGTCGGCCCATCAGATGTGTCCCTTTTTCACCACTGGTGAGGGTTTTTCCTAGCTTCCCCCTCTGGTGACAGTTCCGGGGTTCAACATCAGGGGCCATGACCTACCTGAAGCCAAGCCCGTCCCCACCATCAGGGACGACAGTGAAAATCTCTGGTTAAACACTGGGCAAGGAGGGTTAGGGTTAGACTAAAGGACATGGAGGGTTTGGCTTAGGCTGTGAGGCATAGAGGGTTAGGGAAGGGATAAGGGTAAAGTTTGATAAAAATATTTACCTTTCGGGTTCATTACCGCCAGTCTCCATTCAGCTGTAGTATGATGGTCTTTTGCAAAAGAGAACATGGTACCTGCAAACCACATTCGTTATAGAGTAAGCGTGTGCATAATGGCTGATAGCCGCCGCCCACACTGTGGACATGCTAGATGGCGGGGTTGATGGCTTGCTATGGTGCCTAGGTTTCTTGAGTTTCGTCCCTGCCGTTACATCTTCAATATTTTTTTCTGTAATTAAAGCAGTTCAGACTAGGAGAGATAATAACACCCTCATTTATTGTCTACAGGTTAACAAGCTATTTGGAGTTTATTTGCTTTGGGTTTTTGTTATATTTGCTGTCATTCTTCTATTTACCAAGTGTTTTGCTAATAATATTTCTATACCAGGCTCCATAAGGATGTAACTAGGGCAATATGAATATTCAGCACCATTCTGTCCCTGTAGCACTGGCGTCTTCCAATATAGTATCAGATTTTAAAATAGCTACAGTAGCCTTGCTGTAAATTGGACAGAGCATGAACTACTGCTTCATTGTTATTTGTAATTCATGACATTATTGCAATTATATATTCCAGTGCCAGTTATGAATCTATTGATTCAATCGTCATGGTAACTATTATTTACTCTGTTGCCTCATATTCTGCTATCATAGTGTGTATCTTTTGTTGAATGTAATTTGGAGTAATTTTATTCTCTTCACAGCTTCCACACTCAGGTCACTGAGTTTATATGTTATCTGATCAGTGAAGTCTCCAGGACTGGATGTCAGAAGGGAAATGCTTCATTCTGCTAAAAGGAATTAAACCTTTATGGATAAAAAAAGAAAACGTATTGATCGTATCTTCCATATTTATTGCTAATATACGTTGTCATGTTTGAGATGTAGAATGACATGGAATGCAGCTAATTAATGTGTAATATGGGTTTTTTACATGCCATCTTAATGCAAAGAGAATTGAAATTTAATGGAAAGTCATGTTGTCAGTCTCCGGCAAGAAATGGCTCAATTTCGTCTGTCTCTCTTTCATAAACAGCCATTTTAGATTTTTTCTTTTGACTAGGTAAGTATGCCGATCGGCATACTTACCTATTCATTTTTGGAACCCGGTGCCCACTGGACCTGTCGCACCTGCTGCCCACCCCAGCAGAGAAGTGAGTACCCTCTCCAGGGACTTTTAGGGTTAAGGTTAGCCTCTGGAGAAGGGAGGGTTAAGGTTAGCCTCTGGAGAAGGGAGGGTTAAGGTTAGGGTCATGGAAGGGGAGGGTTAGGGTTAGAGTCAGCCTGCGGGTAGAGGAGTCTAGGTTTAGGCTTTGGGGATGGGAGAGTTTGGGTCAGGCTGCTTGAGGGGAATCTTAGGTTTAGGTTGCGGGAGAAGGGAGTCTTAGGGTTAGGCTGCGGGGAAGGGAGACATGAAAGGGGATCATGAAAGAGGAGGGCTAGGGTTAGATTTTATACTTCTACTTTTATACTTCTCCTACCCACCCAGTCTGTCTGTTATTACCCAGTGTTGTTTATACTGTTTTTTAAATTGTAAAGCGCTACGTAATCTGTGGGCGCTATATAAAAACCTGTTAATAAAAATAAATAATAAATACTTCTTTCGAAATAGTCTTTCAAAATAGGGCTGTTCTCAGCAGAGACCCACACCCCAAAATGATGTACTTACTTAATCCTCTTATCCCACTCAATAATTCCTTTGCAAATTGAAATTTTGTCATCGTAGCCCAGCAGACAGTGGTGAATCTTCTATTAGGTACATGAGACTATGCAAAGAAAACATAGAGCCTGATCCAAAATGTAACTGCGTTTAGGGAAACCCCACTGAAACAATGAGAGGTTTTAGGGGCGAAACAGATGCAAACACAACTGCAGCTCTGGATCAGTACACAAGTGCAAAATGTTGTGAAGGGTCCAGGGATGGAAGGTGACAGACTCTGGCCCCAAAGCAAGGAGGTGGGTCGGAGTCTGTATGGGCAGGACTAGGAGGAATGAGGTGGCACTGGGGGTGGAGCTGTGCTGGTCAACTGCCTGACTGAAGCTGTACTAGGCTGATAGCTTAAAACAGCGCTTGGCACTCCATGTATGAGTGCTGAGCGCTGCCACGTTCCTCTACTCTAAGCCCCATAGCAGCTGAAACCCTTACACCTCCTGTAGTTATGCACCTGGAAGGGACACATAACAGTAAAGCAAGAGGCATGCAGCACAGCCTTAGTGTACAGTTTAAATACATTCCAACTCCCACCTTCATACGCAAGCACCCTGTCATGTTCCACCATCGGAAACACCGTAAAGTATGTACTGGAAGTGCTATGAAAATATTTTCTGATCCTCAGGATGCTCCATTTGTGTAAGTTTCTATCTGGTCCATTTGTCATGAATGAAAATAGTATTAAAGTAAAAGGAAATCTATATATATAGATATCATACATTTTAGCAAAACAGTAAGACACCCGGAGCCAGATTTACTAAGCTGCAGAAAAGGAAAAGTAGAGATGTTGCCCATAGCAACCAGATTCTAGCTCTCACTTTCCCATTACATACTAGAAAATGTCAACTAGCGTCTGATTTCCGCAGATTACTAAATCTGGCCCCTGGACTCTGATTCAATCTTGTTTGATTAAGAATAACTTTGCAGCTATTTAACAACATATCCAGAGGTACAGAGAAAGCATAACTCAACAAGCTATTGTCACACAGGCGGATTGCTATTGCGACCATGGTGCGTGACATCTAAAGGGACACATAACTGTGCAGCTGGGCTCAGATAAAGCTGTTTCTGCCAAGATGCTCATTTCATTACATGGTGGGGAAGCTAGATTGCAGCCTATTCGTAAATCATTAAAACTTTATTTGTTTATCATTTAGCAACTGTTGGCTTCCTGCATAGAGCAGGCAATGGAGTTGACATCACCCATTAAATTCATACCCTCTTTATGT
>WWET01000110.1:44588-54713 GCA_011038615.1 Limnodynastes dumerilii
ATACGCGCAGAAGTGCCTAACGGACGGACTTGTGAATCGGACGTGGAAAAATCCGCATGGAAATCCTGCGGAAATATACGCACGGAGGGATTTGCATAGAAATGGGTGGGGGAAGGCATTTAAATGAAGGAAAGTGGGCGAGAATACAAAGATACACATGTACGGAGGACACATACGCACGGAAATTGATGTGGATAGTCTATCCGTGAGCACGGATTTGCAAGGGGAGTGACTGGGGTTTTGGTGGGTGTAACTTGCTCTGTACGTGCGTATATTTGTGAGCCGATCGTCAGACAGATCTCTGCATACGGCCCTACTGACAGGAGGATGTTTAAAGGAACGCATAGCCAATTGTGGGCTGCAAAATAGCCCACCACTCACAGAATATGCTGGCATTCAGGTTACTAAGCAACCTCCAGGATGCACAGCCGACAGCCAGAGCGTGCACACTACGGGACCTCCGGATGTGATGTCATTGATGGGACATAGCGCCCAGGCACCAAGTAGCCCTGCGCACTGTTGCTATGATGCTAAAGACGTTGCTCCAGAGCATTGTAGTACACTCTCTTATAATGGTTTCATAATCAGTTATAGTATACAGTATATCCACTAAAGCAATGTAGAAACGTTTATTTATAATAGACATTTTTTATTAATGTAAATCATTATCCTGCTATATATATATATATATATATTTTACACACACACACACAGATAGACAGACAGATATACATATGTTTTAAAGGTTTGGGAATACTGTAATTATTGTACAATGTTGAAGTCACTAGGTTCCTATTAAATAAATCAGATGTTTTCTCAAGAATGGTTTATTTCATTAAATGTCTGCCTTCAATGTGTGTAATATGTCACACATTACTTAATCATTTATACTGACATTCGCAAGAAATCGAAATAAAAGAATAGCACTTAGATGAATGAAGTAGTAATATATGAAAGAGGTAACAACGTCAGCATAACATCAACGGAGCTGGTGTGTGCAATATTCATTTACCAAAGAAGCTAGTGAGGGGTGAGTACAACTTCCTATGTGAACGTGACTTCTGATAGTTCTCTCCCTTTAGGTTAATGTTGAGAAACTGTGCTTGGATGGCAGTGTCACTCAGACTATAGTCGCCAAATGCCGGAAGCATGGCTTTATAATGATACACCGGAAGGTAGCGTTTCACTTATTGCATAAAAAAAATGTAAATGAAGTTACACATGGTTTATGGTTTTTCTGTTTTTTTAAATTTACAGCCCACAATTTCCTGTGCAAAGACTGTTTTTAATGTTTGGTGAAGGTGACGAATGCAAAATAGGTTTGTGTCTGAAAGAACTGAATCTGCAGAAAAGCAACACACACACACACACACACACACACACACACACACACACACACACACACACGCTTCTCTGTTAGGTGGTCCTAAGTCTAAATTTAGAGTCCCAACTTTGGGTCACATATCAAATATTTTTCTAAATTGAGAGCTCACCTCTTATAGAGATCCCCAAGTCTCCAAAACAGCCACTCTGAGACCGCACCCCCTCTCAGCTGCCATCCCAGACAGGCTTTAAAACACACATCCAAGACAGAGGCTATTATATATATATAATTTTGCGCTATTGAAAATAGCCAAATATATTCCAAGCATTCAAAATTTAATTTATAAATAATCTGCTTAACTTGTATTTTCGAATAACATTTTTTTGCCCAGAACCGAATATAATCAGGTTTCTCTGTGCTCCCAACTTAGGACCAGGGCAAAAAAAAGACCTTCCATTAAAAAAAAACTGTTTGATTGAACACCACATTTGTGAATATGACTTACCTATTCGTCACCCTTAGGCCAAAAAATAAATATCTTAGTTGGATGGACTCTAATTAGCATCACCCATTCCCTCATTGGACAATTCTTTTTAAACATACTTTGCTTGGCGTAATGCAGGAATTGGGTAGGTATTAAAAATGCATTAGAAGTTAGCATAGCATTGATCACACATTAGCAAATCCATTTTGTTGGGTCGGCCCAGCTGTTGCCTTTGGCTAAAAAAAGGTATAGAGGTTTGTTTTTTTAAATCATTAACACTGATTTTACAAATCATTTACAACGTCCTCTTTTGTTTTTACTAAATAAACGTAAATGAATTATTTAGTAGCAGCATTTCCTTCATTTCATAATAGTCACACAATTAGGCTATTTCTCATATCGTATTGATTGGAAGGAATTATAATGGAGGACTGCGGTTTGCAACATTATTCTTGCAGTCCGGCCGCAAGGCCTCTTGTCATCATTTATGCTATCAGCTTTAATGTGGCTGTAATTGTGTATGTGTCAGGGGATAAAGGGTTTGCCTACATTCCCTATGTGGTGGTCAGTTCTGCTTCAATGCCTCTTCTAATGTCTAATGAGTCCGTAACTACTGCAGGGCAGGCAGGCAAAGCCTTATACAACTGACACATTTCACGTTTAAAGCTGCTTTGTCTCTATTGGATAATCTTTTCCCAATGTTAGTTTTTCTAATCATGGGATGGGGTCGCCGATCCGATTGGCTGTATTTCAAACATGATAGAACCGCCAGCTGAATGGCGACTGTATCATTGTTCGAACAGCCCTAAAAATAAATCATTGCTACTGGGAATGGGAACCTATTTACCCGTTCTCAATAGTGAGAGGTTACAACAAAAGGGTAGGGTTAGGCTGCGGGGCATGGAGGGTTAGGGTTAGGCTGTGGGGAATGGAGGTTCAAGGTTAGGCTGCAGGGCATGAAGGGTTAGGGTTAGGCTGCGAGGCATGGAGGGATAGGGTTAGGCTGTGGTGTTGGAGGGTTAGGGTTAGGGTTAAGCTGCGGGCCATGGAGGGTTAGGGTTAGGCTGGGGGGCATGGAGGGTTAAGGTTAGGCTGCAGGGAATGGAGGGTCAAGGTTAGGCTGCGGTGCATGGAGGGTTAGGGTTAGGCTGCGAGGCATGGAGGGTTAGGGTTAGGCTGTGGTGTTGGAGGGTTAGGGTTAGGCTGTGGTGCATAGAGGGTTAGGGTTAGGCTGCGGGGCTTGGGGTTAGGGTTAGGCTGTGGGGCATGGAGGGTAAGGGTTAGGCTGCGGGGGATGGAGGGTTAGGGTTAGACTGCGGGGCTTGGGGTTAGGGATGGGCTGTGATACATGGAGTGTTAGGGTTAGGGCTAAAGGAAATGGAGGTTAGGGTTAGGCTGCAGGAAAGGGAGGGTTAGGGTTATGGAAAGGTTAAGGGTAGGGTTAGGTAAAATGTTTTACCATTCAGCAGATGCATCGCAGCTTTCTACAATGCAGACTGGCAGCAATTGTTGTTGATCTTTCGAAATTAAGACCGTCGTACCGGCGAACCACACTCCTAGTAACAAGATGCAGACATTTGCAAAGTGGACGTATTCCGCGTTTACATGTTGCACATGCACACGTAAGACCCGTATTAGTTGTGATGTGATTTGCTGGGGTTGATGTGAGTCCTTGCTTGCACCAGTAAAGGCTAATTTAATTTCTATCATTGTGTGTGTTCGCATTGGGGGAATTGAGGTATTAACTGTGCTATACAACTCCATACATACCAAAGGTTCATTCATTTCAAAAATCCTGTCAGGGTGCAGTTCCTATATGTAACATACAAACCCATGGAAATGAATGGTCCATTGGGAGGTACAGTCCATTCACTTAAGGGAACTAGCACAATAATGGTGTAACCAGAAAACCAGGATGACTTTATCAGTCATGGGTTTTTATTTTTATTTTGGCACAACATCATTGAAAATATAGTTCATTGCAGCTTTTCTTTCTACACAAAGATGCTTCTACTCTGACCAGGCTTTCTGTTGAACAGCTACTGTATATTGTATATACTGTATACTGCATATGCTGGGGATGCTAGTGCTTGTATAACACACTAGATAAATAGTTGGTGATGGTGTATTGAAACTTGCGTAATTTCACTGAAAGGGTAGTTTGATAAGTGTTTCCCTTCTGGGATGGTAGAGGCTAACACAGTAGAACACTTTAAACATTATTAAGATAAATATAAAGGACCAGCTCCTACATTAGGAAAAACAGGGTAACAGGGTACTTATGCCTACTGGGCTTGCGTATGAAGGCCTGTTATTCATCAGAACACAGCACGATCAATGTTTTGCATTCCGTGCTGTAACAGGCTTCGATAACAGGGTGTGTGACAGCGTAACGTGTGTACGGGGGGGATCGATGCAAATTATACAGTAAAGGCTTGACCAAGTCCTTATGTACAATTCTGCATTACTTGGGTGAATGCTAACATTTAAGATAGGCGTCAGAGCTCATGAGTGTGGTTCTCCAGTACGACGGTCTTAATTTCAAAGGATCATTGTACAAGAGCTGAATGCAGTCTTTTGACTCCTGGAGCCATGAAGATTCATCCGCTGAAAGTTAAGTAATTTTACCCAACCCTACCCTTAACCTTTTCTTAACCCTCCGTTTCCTGCAGACTAACCCTACCATTCCCCTTCTTTAACCCTAACCCTAACCATCCATGCCCCGCAGCCTAACCTTCACCTTAAGCCCTAATCCTAACCTTAGCCCGACGCTGCAGCCTAAACCTAAGTTCCGCTGCAACCTCTCGCTATTGGGAATGTGGAATTAGGCTCCAGTTCCAAATTTTCTGTTTTCAGGGCTGTTCCAACAAAGATACAGTCGCCATTCAGCTAGAGGCTGTATCATGTTCAAAATACAGCCGCTCAATCCAGTAAACACATCCCGGAACTCTTAAGATCCGTGCCAGCAAGGGGAGTGTACTATCCTCCCTCGCACACATGGACTTCAAGATTGCATGAACATAAGTCCATTCCGTACTCATAAACTCACAGGTGGGCGATGGTGCTGAAGTCAGGATCCTGTTCAATATGACCTTTTATCTGCTGTCACATGCAAAGTGCAGTGAGATGCATTGGGTGCACTGAAATTAATGAACACTCTCTTGCAACTCAAATGTGCAAAGACACAAAAATGTAGATAAATGGATTAGTTGTGTGTCCACTGTAAATGCAAACTTGCGTTAAACATTCAGATCGGACTCCGTGTTTTAAATGCCACCGTGAGAGGGCCATTAGTCTTCCAGACAAATGATCTAAATATATTTGAGCAATGATTAAAGGATCTGCCTAACACAGATTAAAATGTGTAACATAGTAATTTCCTTGTCACCACACACAACTCATAGATAAAGGGTTGTTGCTATATATTTTTGGGGAATACAGTAACTTGCTTTTCAACCAGGCGGTAAAATTGTGATGCTGTAACAAGAAACATGCTTTGAGGCAGTTTATATAAATATTGATCTAGTGGAGACCCTTCTAATACAACTGTATATTCTTTATTACTGTTCCTATTTGCTGAGAGATGTATACCAGGTCCTACAAGCACTGAGTGACTAACACTAGTAAACAACATGATGGATATGGGCAGATGGGGATATACTTCTAGTTTAGTCAGAATCTCATTCCTCCGGGAGATCTCGGAGGAAAGAGATAGATGTCAGTATGTGGGTGGGGCTTAATGATGTGATTTATGCAAATTACATCATTAAACCCTCCCCCGCCCATCACTACTTTAATTCATAGTTTTCCAGGGGATGGGCGGGACTTGATGACGAAAATCAGTCTATCCTTTGTAATGATAGACGGGGGGGTCTCATGAGGGAGATTTGCTGGCTCCCACAGGATACCTGCCCAAATTTCAGGAGTCTACTGGATATCTGGGTTACCATTGAACTTTTTGGGTACTGCGTTTAGAGAAGCTTTATTTAAAGATATTAACCTAAGAGTGTGAAAGGGGTGTGGTCATTCTGTTTTGTGGGTGTGGTTACACAAGTGAAAGGTCATGTGGGAGAAGGGAAGGTGGCACATCCTCCAAGGGTATGCATTGTTCTTTAGCAAAAATAGGGGACCCCCAAACACTTCCTTTTATCCCACCCTTTAGCTGCTTTGCTACAGTATATGAGACTCAGGTGCACCCTTTTCTCTCACACCTTATCATATAGAGCCGGATCCAGAGATCTGACTTCACTCTGTTTTCCTTGCTTTCAGATTCCAACTGCATTCCAACCTATTCAGTGTTAAGAGCAATGGCATTACTGGCAACTTCTACTAGAGGTGCTGTATTGTCATTATAGGGGCAGCATGGTGACTCAGTGAGTAGCGCTGAGGTTATGAGTTCAATTCCTGGTCTAGGTCTTATCTGTGTGCAGTGTGTATGTTCTCCCTGTGTCTGCATGGGTATTCCTCCAGGTGCTCTGGTTTCCTCCCACTCTCCAAAAATCATGCTGGTAGGCTCATTGGCTCATTTGAAATGGAAGCCCTGTATGTCTTGCAGAATGCAAAGCTTTCATTACTGTATTACTGCTGTACTTACCGATAATGATGGAGTCGGACACATGGGGAAACACCGGCAAGGAGGTGGAGGTGCCACACACTACTGACCGGTGTTTCTACAGACAGTGAATCAGCTAGCTGGACGGGGTGCATGCAGCCAATCAATGCAGAGAGTTGGAAGTACAGGATCAATAACTGAAAATAGTCACACACTACAGAATATTGTGTACCATGGTATCACTATAGTTTGAAAAGCAAAACAATAAAATTGTCAGACCCTATTCTGCCTACACACTAGAGCAATACTTGATCCTCTCACAAACAAATTGATAATTGGTCCAATAACTGCTGTAGTGTATGGCCAGCTTAATAAAATAAATGTAGTATTTAAATCCATACTCGTGCCCAATTGTATTTGCATCGTACTATACAGTGCCTTAAGCAAACAAGTCCAAGCATGAAAATAAATATTTATTTAAAAGATTTTCCAGTTACATTTTCCTTCCTATCCATAATTGTCTCATATCACGCATAGCAAGTCAATTTATGTTGGTGCAATACACGTACATAAATCACAACTAAAGATGAAATTGAATTTCAGATGTGCTGTTCAGCTTTACACTATTTTTGTATTGTGGTCACTGGTTCCTAACAACTAATGAGAATAATTAATGGTTCAGGCACTGTACTGTGTGAAGGTGGGTGGTTTACTTAATTACACGAATCTGCCTTCAACTCGCGCTTTGTATATTCTTCACTGGCATACGTTAAGGGTTTTCAAAAGAAACAGACACAAAGGTTAATAAGTAAAGTAGTAATCATTTATACAGCAAATTACTAACATACTATCTCAAATCTCCCAACAGTCCTGATTTTGGTGGCAAAGAACCACGGGTTCTCTGTCTTAATCGGGATATCTTTGTTCTGGTTCCGGCAAAGGCTGCGAGATATGTTTTATTCTTTTGCATAAATACACGTGTTCCTGGATGTGATGACAACACCTCCTCCATCTTGACTCCCATATCCCTAAAACATTGCCTGCTCTTATATTCACAGTCAAAATGTCGACAGATCAAATTGTCAACGGGTTAAAATGAACACAGTTGAGTATTATGTTAGTATTACATATATATTTCTGACATTTGTACAAGCCGTCTGCATTACAGAACTTTTACAGATGTTCCAAATAAATTCTAACATAATAGTCAACTTTTGACATTCTGACCTGTCGATATTTTGACTGTAGAAGTTGAATACCAGACCAACACAAATATGGGAGGTATGTTCTGTAGTTTATGGGATGTGTTACTTTTGCATAAAATGGTAAATTCATGGTTTGGGTGCAGAGTAAATAAGCCGCTTTTGATATTAAGAAAACATACCTCTAAGAATTCAACCCTGGCAAGTCACTATTAACTAAAATCAGGGTTGCCTACTTTTTATTTCTTCCCTCCGGGAGATCTTGAAGGGTGGAAATAAATGCCAGCATGGAGGCAATATATGCAAATCACATCATTAAACTCCGCCCCTGTCAATCACTACTGTAATTCCTGGTGTCCCAGGGGTGGGCAGGTATTCATGACGTCATCAAGTCCCGACCATACGTAGTAACTATAATGCGAGCCAGGGGGTCAGGACTTGCAGGAAATTTGCCTGCTCTCCTGGGATACTGGGAGAACTACCCAAATTTCAGGAGTCTCCTGGATATTCCGGTAGAGTCGCAATCCTGATTAAAATCCACACCCATTCTCTCCAGAAACCACATTAATTAGCCTTTTTATGGAAAAACTGTCTATATTCTGCTTAGCACGAGAGTCAGAATGTCCCGACAAAACAATTAGCAGTTACGAAACAGTATTAAAAGGAAAAGTAATGTATAACTGGGATGACTACTTTAATGGCAATATCATGTTTACTTTCAACCAAATATGTCAATTTTGCTGGATCTCACCCTTGCGCACTGTGCTAATTGGTTGCTCAGTATACGGCAGAGCCAATGATGTCACAGCAGCTCAACTGACTATAATCTTAGTTTTTCATCTGCATGAGATCCCTTTAGTTAAATGTCTGTAACGTAATTGCATACCTTCCAACATTTGAGAATTGGAAAGAGGGACAAAATTTTGAGGCCTGGTAGAGGGTGTACCGCCCAGTGGGTGTGTTTGGGGAGAGTGGATGTGCCTTGCACAACCCAGAGAGCGGATCTAGTGCCTGCCCCTTTTATTAATTCAGCCATTCATATGTCTGCCCCTTATTAATAGCCATGCCATCCAAATGTTTTCCCCTTATTAATAGGCATGCCATCCATATGTCTGCCCCTTATTAATAGCCATGCCATCCGTATGTCTTCCCCTTATTAATTGTCCAGCCATCCATATATCTGTCCCTTATTATTTTTCCAGCCTCCATATGTCTGCCCCTGTCTAGCCTCCATATGTCTGCCCCTTATTATATGTCCAGTCTCGATATATCTGTCCCTTATTATATGTCCAGCCTCCTTATGTCTGCCCCTTTTATTATATGTCCAGTCATCCATATATCTGGCCCTTTAATATATGACCAGCCTCCATATGTCTGCCCCTTATTATATGTCCAGCCTCCATATGTCTGCCTCTTATTATATGTCCAGCCTCATATGTCTGCTCCTTATTATATGTCCAGCCTCCATATCTGCCCTTTATTATATGTCCACCATCCATATATCTGCCCCCTGTTTATATGTCCAGCCTCTATATGTCTCCCTCCATTTATATGTACAGCCTCCATGTCTGCAGCTTATTATATGTCCAGCCTCCATATGTCCCCCCCTTTACTATTTGTCCAGCCTCCATGTCTACCCCTTTATTATTTGTCCAGCCACCATGTCTGTCCCTGTTTATATGTCCAGCCACCATATGTCTGCCCCTTGATTATTTATTTATTTACTTACTTACCTTTGATATCTTATCCCTTTCTCCGTGGCACTCCCTCACTGTCTCTCATGGTACGGCAGTACTGGTAATACAGGGCTCCTACGGGGCACTGTTTGACCAAATCTGTTTTCTAGAATGGCTGTGACCATATAGGTTAGGTCACTGCCATTCACAGTAACAGATTAGGTCCTACAGTCCTGTCGCATATACAGTGGCACGGACAGGCTCCCAAAAGCGGGACTGTTCCGTTGCAATCGGGACAGTTGGGAGGTATGTAATCGTGGAGCCATTGCTATATTACTCTTGTTTTTTGGGTTTTTTTTCTCCTGTTTTTGTTCTTTTAAACAAAGCTGCTGTTAATTTAGTACAGTTTTTTTTATTAGTAACATGACTCACACTATGCAGAATCAAAATACATATTGTATCGGTTGCTATGGCTTATCTGCTTCGTGTTTGCACTTTTATCTTATTTTTTTCAGCAGTTGACAAGCCAATTCTTTTATGAGTTTATTTATTAGGTCTGTGTGCATTGTTTTTATCTTAACACAAGCAGCAGTTGTATGAGGCAATAAGATTTTTTTTTTAGCTAATACCTCTCTTCAGGGTCGCCATAAAAAACTGTAGGGCCTGGGACCCAGCCGTGGTGAGGTCTCATAGGGGCCGGGCGCCGCAGACCTGCTTAAACAGCGGGCCGGTGCACAAGGAAATTCTTTTCTTGCGCATTGGCCCAATAATGAGCAGCTATGAGCAGCAAATTGTCAATACTTGCTGCTGCAGAGCTAGGTAAGTATTGGCGGGCCAACATCAGCTTTGGGCCCGGGACAATAGTTCAGGCTCCCCCCCCACCCCCC
>WWET01000110.1:54736-65131 GCA_011038615.1 Limnodynastes dumerilii
TGGTGGCCCTGCCTGTCTTTAAAGGATGGAATTACTGGAGCATTGTATCCTGTAAAAACATCTATTTATCCAGGCAGGTAACTTTAGGGGGCGCAAGAGGTGCTACAGAGCCCGGAGGAGAGGGACCTGTGGCAGCTGCTCCCCCTACAGTGTAAGCACGCTTAAAACAGCACTCTGCATTCTATGAATGAGTGATGAGTGCTGTTTAATTAATACATTATGAGCAGCTCAGCTAAGAGACACTTAAGATGGCTTCTTCCAAGGAAGGAGGCGATATGCTCAAAGTTCAGATCTAGACTTCTGAACAGCTGCCATTTTTGTTTGCATGTGTCGGAAAACTTAGAGTAGAGTGTGGGTATCGTGTGAGGGAGTGGTTTGTGAGGGAGTGGTTAGCGGTGTGATCGATTGGATGTACGGATACTGCGTGCGGGTCTCCAACAGAGGACCACTATGCATCCTGCATTCAGATGTCCGAACGCTAAAAAATGTAATCTTTGGATACGATCCACGGTCCACTTCTTGACTTGGCTCTGCAAATTACTGTCACACAGCGCCCCCACTGTTCAGTGCTGTTATTTACAGCTGGGAAACAGTTGGTTTAATGTAAAGCATTAGTAAACGCTGTCCACACTGCACAATAATACATTTGTGGATGCAAGCTTGATGATGTGATTTACGTCAAGCAATTGGTTACTATTAGTTGGCTTGGAGTTCTCTTAAAAAGAGAAGCTATTGATGAGGAAGTGTGTGTGGCTATTGTAAAGAAAGAGCATTGACATCAACCAGACATTGGGTTGAAAGGATGGAAAACAGAAGCTAGAGGCAGAAAAGATGGCTCAGTCTCTGTAATAATCTGCCTTCAAACATAATGGCTCTTTACCATTATTTGAATAAATCGTGCTTTTACATTACGCTTCAAAAAGGTGGCTTTTTAATTCCTGGTTAAGTGCTTTTCTAAGAGGCAGAAACGATCTTTCCTCGCTTCCTTCTAATTCTGTTTCTCTAAGAAAACTCTTAAATCATTTGTGCCCCATAATTGAATGGTAAGGGTTGTGTAAAGGAGTATAAAGCAGTACCCTAGAAATGAACCTTATTTAAGCATATTTGTGTTCAATATGGTTCCTGTTTGTGAGTGCTAGTGGTTAGATTTGTCATGAGCTGTGTAATAGAGACTCTTGGGTGACTCTTCACACACTGTACAGATATCTGCCTATGCCAGGATAAAGAACAGACTCTGGGGGTGACAGGAGAGTAGGAGAGGTGTCCAATGAGTACAACTCATAGCTGCCTACTGGGTGCAAACAAATAGCAGCGTGACTCATATAATGCTTGTTTACATGAAGCATCCTGAATTATTTTGGTCAGGTGGATTGATCCAGTGATGCAACAAGTGTCACGGTCACTGAGTAATGGCATACTTGACATCAGCAGTTCTACACTCTGAGAAAAAAATGTAATAAGTTATTAAAGTAATAAAAACTGTTGAGTTTAGACATTCTTTCTACACAGTCTATTTACTGTACTTACTGTAGATCGTTTGCTCACATTAATACATTTTATTATATATGCCAATTTATGCCTTGTAGCCACAGTCCCAAAAAAACATACACTTAACCCTAAATGGACCTGGTGACTGTGCAGTGTGACCCATCTAATGGATGTGAATATAATAATGCACGGTTACATCTCTTCAGACATATGACACATGATATGATAATGATCCTAGTGGGTGGTAGAATGAAATATAAAAGTGACAGGAATTCAGGTAAATGGTATTTGATTGATGTAAAACAGGGTTGCCGACTCTCCCGGAATATCCGGGAGACTCCTGAAATTTGGACAGTTCTCCCGGTATCCCGGGAGAGCCGGCAAAGCTCCTGCAAGACCTACAAGCCAACTGTTACTACTGTAATCCCTAGCATTACTGAAACACTAGAGATTACAGGAGTGATTGACAGGGGGTGGGGCTTAATTACACAATTTGCCTAAATTGCGTCATTAAGCCCCACCTCCTTGCAGAAATCTATGTCTTCCCTCCAGGTTCTCCCTAAGAAAAAAGCTCTACAACCCTGATGTAAGAAAGAAAGCAGTAGTAGAAAAAGTTCACCAGTACCACTGTACAGTATGGGCCTGATTCAATTAGCCTCGCACCTGCGTATTTTGCGGTGCAAAGCTAGTTCTACGAATCAGTTACAGTAATAGAAGGTGCGAACTCCCTATATCTGCTCACTTTCATCATGATCCTTTATTTAGTATACAGATATAGGACACTTCACCTACCTAACAGTGACCAGTGATATAATAATAATACATTCTCTTACCCTCTATACAGACATAGTACATTATACCTACCCAACATGACGTAACTAATGACATGATTATAATATAATACTATTACCGCCTCTGGAGACATAGGGCTCCATTTATTATAATTAGCGCTGCAAAGCTAATGAATGAATTCAGGCTCTTTGCTCCTCAAAGCAACTTTCGGCTGTCCCTAATTCACAATGCAAGCCCTCGCAGCGGGACTCGCAACGCATTTCAATTGACAAATATGGCATAACTACCAGACACGATCATAATACAAACCTATTACCCCCTCTACAGACATAGTACATTATACCTACCTAAAATAACCTAACTACTGACATGATCATAATACAGTGCTATGACCGGTGGGAGTCGCAGCTGAGAAACTGCTATTTTAGAAATAGAGACAGCCAAAAGATCATATTCATTCATTTGTTTCTACCTGCAGGGAGGGGAGTATTAGGGTTAGGCTGCAATGAGGGGGATCTTAGGGTCAGGCAGCAGGGAAGGGAGGGTTAAGGTTAGGGTAATGGAAGGGAAGGGTTAGGGTAAGGGTTGGCATTAGATTCATACTCACCATTTGGCGCAGCACTTCCTTTCTCCCAGCGATCGATTGCTTTTGCCTCTGTGAGGCAGAAGTAATCGATTTCCCAGCCATTTCCAAGAAACAGCCCTTTCATAAAGGGCCATTCGAGGTGGTGACCTACACCCTGCTATTACCCCGTCTACAGACATAGCACATTATACCTACCTAACATAACCTAACTACCATAGATGATCATAATACAATACTATTGTGACTGGAAATTATTTTTGAACATCTCATAATTCTATGGTTTAATAAAATAATTATATTAAAGTGTAAATAAAAGAGGATCATTAAGTTGCTGGTATAGCCTTACATCTGGACAAACTGAATACATAAATAATAAGCTAGAACAGACAGGTACAACAACTGAAGCTGATTGGATCACTGTCTAAAAGTGAAATCTGTAGTTACCTTTCATGCCTCAAAATGTATCACCCCTTAACAAAGTGCATGGTAGAGATAAGATGGGGGTTAGGATTCTTTACTCTGCAGGCCTGATAACAGCAGGGGACAAGGGGGACAGCTGTGAGAGGCCCCAAGGTTCAGAAGGACCCCTGCAATCTACTGCTGCAGACACTATGGAGGAGGGATGGGGGCCCCCAAAAACAAGAGTATACCGGGCCCCAAGATTTTTGTTGCTGGCCTGGTACTGTGACATACGTGATGCAGTTTCCATTTAGAGCATCAGATCCAGACTCCAGGGTCTCTACATCCGAGAGAAAGAAAGAGAGCAGCTTATGCTACTATAAGCCTGCATTAACTCAGTCATGCTGATGACCGCTGATCCGCAGCAGTATGGGAGTCCCCTCCCACACTGTACACTTTGCATGCTGCCCCCTGCCCACTTTAGCGGGTGGAGGGGAAGCACAACCCATTTGCTATGCAATGGGCTCGTATGGAACAAAGTTCTGTATGATTATCTATATTCTAGGGTTACTATTGTAACCCTAGCGTAACATCTGAAGGGCGCACCTTGCGTGCGTAAGTGACCTGCCGTTATCAGGTCTGGATCCGGTCCAAGAGTTTTTATTTATTTTTTACAGCAGGTTGGCGTAGCCTGACTGTCCTGGCTCCCCTGTGCCTGTATGGTGAATACCATGGTTGCCGACTTTTGGCGATGCATGGAGGGGGCGGGGTTTAATGACGCGGTTATGCAAATCGCGTCATTAGGCTCCCCCTCCTTGCTCATACTGACCCGTTTTTAGTTGAAATAGGGGTCGGACGGGGCTTGATGCCGCAGATTGCGTCATCAAGTCCCTTCCTGTGCCTAGCAACACTAGTATACTAGTGTTGCTAGGTAGGGGGGCAGGACTTGAGGCTGAGGTTTCAGTAAAACCACGGGCCACAAGTCACTTGCGGGAGATTTGCTTGCTCTCCCGGGATACCGGGAGTACTGCCCGAATTTTGGGAGTCTCCCGGACATTCCGGGAGAGTCGGCAACCCTGGTTAATACATATAATAATAGTGCTGCAAGGCACAGCTATGTTCATAGCTGGCAGGGAATGCTGTGACTTGTAGTACCACTGCAGCAGCATGTCTAGGTGCCCAGGTCCCTGCACCATATATTGTGTGTTTTTTGTTTTTTTTTAAGTGTGTACCTTCAAAGAAATAACATTAGCATTTAAATGTAGTATAAAGTATTAAAAATAACCTCAGAAGTTCAGAGTTCAGAGTTCAGAAGTCTTCTTTCTTTTAATGGACCAGATTTTCTAAGCTGTGGAAAAGGAAAAGTGGAGATGTTGCCCACAGCAGCCAATCAGATTCTATCTGACATTTTCTAGTATGTAATAGGAAAGTGAGAGCTAGAATCTGATTCCACTCT
This sequence comes from Limnodynastes dumerilii, assembly GCA_011038615.1. Taxonomy (NCBI): domain Eukaryota; kingdom Metazoa; phylum Chordata; class Amphibia; order Anura; family Limnodynastidae; genus Limnodynastes; species Limnodynastes dumerilii. The sequence continues at coordinate 59,458 of WWET01000110.1, forward strand.
TCCTTTCCCACAGCTTAGTAAATCTAGCCCCAAGTCTTAATTTCTGCCTTTCCAGTCGTCAGTTCTGTAGAATCACATGAGAGGCGATTGTGTGGGACAGTGTGGTAGTGGTATACAGTATGCTTACACATACAAAATTTAGGGTCGCACTGTCATAACTTCGCTATCGCTCCAGAGGAGTTACAATGGCAGTGCGTACTTAAAGCTTGATCCGGACCATAGTGTCAGGCTGCAAAGTATGAATCAATGAAAGCAGAGGGTACAGTTTATTTATCCACAAAGAAACTGTGACATCACTGAAAATGAAGCTCAGCAGTTTAATAAGAACATGTATCTCCTTATAATATACATATATGGCTAGTAGGGAGGTGCAAGGTTTTTCTCATTTAAGGTCCATTTGATTTTACATACATTTGACAAATGCTTTGATCCTTTTTACTTATTGCACTGTGAAATAGAGCCAGGCAGTATCTGTGTCCCACTGTCTCATAAGGCTGGGCACTGTGGATTTGCCTGACATCTACGTGTTGCTATGGCAACCTGTGGTGTTCTCGGATTGTATGTCAGCCCTTCACCACCGCGTCCTTGTGTGTTCAGAGACTGCTAATTCTCATATGGCAACTCCTGATCATACCATTCACACAAACATGAAGGGGGAACAAGCAAGAGATGCAGCACATTATTTTACATGTCTGCTTCATCCCAGTTATCATTTCAAGCCTGGTTTTCCTGGGGTTTGTGTCTCTTTGGAAATGATCAATAAGCCATGAAAATAACGTCATTTTCATTGAAGATGAATGATGTCTGTAGATGTGTAACCCTACAGGATACCCCATTGTACCTGACACCAGATGCTCTCCTTCAACACTTCCTACTGTTCTTATTACATGAGCCTGAGGGATATTTTGTAACAGTATTATTCTCTATACTCCAGACATAGGGGTAGATCCAGAACTAAGTACGCTAGCCGGTGATGTTTGGCAGGTGTAAAACGGCCAAAGTCTGTACGAGCGAGTGCGAGTGCCTAGAAAATACGTTACGTGATGAAATGTAATGAAAACGTAGGTCTGGATCTGGCCCATTATCTTCATGGCTCCTTTTCCCGGGCCCTTAAAGAGTGCACCTATTAAGAATGCTCTTGTCTTAAGGTACAATTAGCTTAGGTTGGGTTGAATGTGCTCAGGGATTAAGCAAACTGGTGAATTTTAATTCAGCCACATCCAATGTGATACTCAGGCACAGAATCATTTTGTTAGTTCACTACTACTATAACTATATAATAATGACAAGGAGGAGATTGTATTACTGGTAATGTGGATTCTGTAAAGTTGTAAGCAATATGGTGGGGGGAAGAAGATAGAACTGCAAAGTGGAGGTCCATATCAGCATACTTGGCTTTAGAGCAGTGCCGGATTATCAAATAGACAGAGTAGGCACCGGCCTATTGGCTCTGAATGGGTACTGCGCATGCACAGTATCTCTTTATCTGCAACGGAACACAGCCGCCTAATGCATTCCATGCGGAGGTCAGTTTCTGCCACGGGGGCAGGGCCACTCACCATGCATGGCAGATACGCATGGTGGGTGGCCTTAGGCAATTAAATCATACAGTAAGGGCTGGGTTTAAACTTGCCCCCAAGTCACGGATTCACTCTCCGCACGTGGGAGAGCAGGTTAGTGCTCTATTCTCCTACGTGTGGTATTGTAATTCAAAAATTCTGTGCGTTACGTACGGAAGTTTTCAGTAAATCTGGATCCGACCCATGAAGAAAATTACCATCAAGCTTTATAAATTGTTTCCAAAAGATAGAAAAAATTATTAACAAAAATTTGACATTAAAGAGTCTATAGAGAAAACTATTTATTAAAATTGTTGGTTGTTAAAATTAAAAATATTAGTATTAGGAGATCATTTGCATTGGGGACCCTGAGATCTTGACTGCCTATGGGCTTCCACTGCCTAGGAGTTCAGCTGCCCATGCTCTGTGTTATGTCCCAATATATTCTACCTGATAATCGTGATAAACATCTCCCTATCGCACTGCACTAATTCTAATAGAGCTTCTATATTTTACATATAGAAATCACTGCCGATTAGTGGAAATACACAAAAAGTCTGGGTCTATTCTAGAAGGGATGGCTACTGTGTAGCAAAGGAAGCAAGCCTAGAGTGATGAGTGCTGGTCAACATGGGACTTTTTAACATTGCCCCAAACCATTTGTCACATTATAAAACCAAGTGACTCGGCAAGCCAAATGTAGTTACATTTTTTATTAAATATTAAAGACTTTTTATTTATTTTACGATATATCAAGAATATGAGTTATTTGGGTTTATTAGAACTATGAGAACTACAAAGGCTAATTATGCTTTATGGGCCTGATCCAGACCTAAGATCACTTTACCTACACAAGCATACCTAACTTACACACTACTAAATATAATGCACTTAGGCACTCCCCTCTGTCACGTAACGTAGCTGATGTACATCTTCAGAACCCGGCAATGTAATTCAGTTACGACAGCGGATGTTGCTTTACTTGGATACAAAATACGTTTATTATTAAAATAGATGAATAACATCTTCCAGGCGCATGCATAGTGTGTTCCCACAGCCAGATTTACGCATGCAGCATAAGTCAATTAGCTATCGTTATTAAGTCTGGATTAGGCCCTATGCCTTACTGTACTGTACTGTAATTTTGTCATATAAACAAACATCAAGAAAAATAAAGTGCTTGATTGGTTAATGAACAGTGTAATATTTGTGATTATTCAGTTAAAGTAATTACAGGGGTTTTAACAGATAAGCTGGCAAGACAGACCAAAATAAAAAGATAGAAAGGATTAGGCTACTCACAAATACACATTACTTTACATACCACACGACCGTCTACGATATTTCCACTAAAAACTACTAATACTGTATCTCATATATAAAGAGTTAAAGGTATGAGCAAATTCAGTGGTTTCAAAACTTGCACCAGGGAACATATGATGATTAAGCAGGATTGCCGACTACAGGAGACTCCGGAAAATTGGGAATTTCTCCAGGGAGACCCTTCAAATGTCCCACAATGGGCATAAGGGTGTGAGTTTATGCAAATCACGGCCTCAAGTCACACCCCTGCTTATCAGTACTGCTGTTCCTAATGTTATTAGGGATTGGGTGGGATGTAGTAGTGTTGAAAATCAGGGGGGAACATAAGTAATAAAATTTCACCCTAAGAGTACTGAATACCACCCACTCGTCCCTATCTTGTTGCAAATATTGCAGTGTTAAGGCCCATAAATTGTTATGGACTTGTTATAGCTGGAAGGTGATTAGAACTGAAGTATTTAGACGAGGTGTGTATAAATTTTGGAAGGAATATATTTGAAATGATAGAAATACACAAAATCTTGTGAAATTCCATTTACTGATACTGCATTTCAGAGCAAAGGTAACATAAAACATTTTGCATGTGCATGTTAATAACTGAACCTAAAATCTCAGTAGGGACAGCATCATCTGAATAATGAACCACTAGCAGTACTGGATCCAGATTTACTGGCATATTCTGGATGAAATGTAGGTTATAGATTCAGGAGTCAGGGAGAAGGGGAACAAGAGGGGGATATAAGTGACCGCACAGACGTATTAGGAAATTCAAATCTACCCAGTTGGGAAAATCCCTCACGGGGGTGCTGTCCAATGAGGAACCCAAATAATCAATATTAATATCGGGTTAATGGGACAAGGGGAAGGACAGAAGGTTCCTCTAGGGGGATGGACGCACTGATTTGTGTTTATACAATGTACTAAGTTATATCAATCCAATGATGAAATATCAAATCGCCAGAAAATTGATTAACCATATACGTGGATAATAAACAGGACTGATCAGATTAGAGAGATGGGGACATCCCAAGTGTACACAATAGCACTAATCCTGTAAAGGATTAAAAAATAAAATGTAACTTTTAATGATATAATTAAAATAAAGGACCTACAAGGAGCGAAAAAATATTAAGGATTTAAAATCCACACTCAAATCACATATGGCTGAATCTGCATATCCATTATAATGATACAGGCACCTCTAAACTCTATAATTAGAGTAAATACAAATGGAAAAAGAGACAATTATATGAATAGAAATATAATGGGTCTGTAATGAAATGTAGGTTAGCATATAACATTTTGAATCCTCACTTCTGTACTGTGCAGTGGCACACCCAGTGGGGTTACTGGTTGCCCAAAACCCTCCACCACCACCACACCCACCACCACATTGAAAATATAAAAAAAAAAAATTCCCAAAAATAGAAAATTTGAAAAAGGGGGCATAGCTTTATAGTCATATGGGACAGACTGACATAGAGGAAGATGGTACTGGTCTGTGCTGCAATAGGGAAGCATGTGGGGGGATGGTGAATGGGTCACAACAAATTCAACAGTGCTTATGCCCTGACACAAGCTCTGGTCCATTCTGTAATGTGCTCTACTAATGCATTGTATACTGCTATTGCTATTAGATGTGCACCTTCAAAAAAAATTTTTATTTTAATGTGTGAAAGAAGTAACTTATAAATCACCTAAAAATATCAAATGCAGGTCTTGTTACAGCCAATAACCAATGCAATTCCTTAAAGTAGAATTTTAATTATTTTCAAATCTACATCATAAACGTCCTGCTCTCACCGAGAATGTTAATCGATGTCTTACATGTCTTGGCAGCTAGATAGTAAGATTATATTATCAGTATTGTCATTTTACATATGTTTTTTAATACCAACATATTAAGTAGCTCTTTACAATTTTAAACAGTCCACCACATCAACCTCTGTCGTATTACAGTCTAATTCCCTAACATACATACACACAGGGCCGTTTCTAGGGGCGGGCGTGCCGTGCGATCGCACGGGGCGCGCCCCTAGATAACTAAAAGGATAACTAAAAGGATGGCACTTCCCGCAGCCCTCCCCCATGCAGTGGTCACATAGACCGCGGCTCTCACAGGCACCGGCCGCATCTGTTGGCCTATGTCAGTGTGGCAAGTTCCTAATCCCCCCCACCACCACTCTGCCTGCTATTAGTAGAAAAAAAACCTTAACTTACGGCGGTGCCGGCACCCGGCTTCCTCCCTCCCTCACGTCTCCTCTTTCCACTGCGTGCCAGCCAGGCGTGACGTCATCATGCTGGCATTCGGCTGAGGAGCGCGTGGAGAGGAGCTCAGGGGGAGCCAGAAGACAGAAAACACTGAGCAGAATACTGAAATAAAGAAAAGCAAATATAAGGAAAGTAAAGGAGCAGAGGGGACAGTGTGTGTATGAGGAAGAGGCAGTGTGATTATATAATGAAGGGGCACAGTGTGTGTGTATAATGAGGGGGCACAGTGTGAGTGTATAATGAGGGGGCACAGTATGAGTGTATAATGAGGGGGCACAGTGTGTGTGTGTATAATGAGGGGCCACAGTGTGTGTATAATGAGGGGGCACAGTGTGAGTGTATAATGAGGGGGCACAGTATGTGTGTATAATGAAGGGCCACAGTGTGTGCATAATGAGGGGGCACAGTGTGTGTGTATAATGAGGGGGCACAGTGTGTGTGTATGATAAGGGGGCACAGTGTGTATGTATAATGAGGGGGCACAGTGTGAGTGTATAATGAGGGGCACAGTGTGTGGGTAT
>WWET01000110.1:96092-116092 GCA_011038615.1 Limnodynastes dumerilii
TGGCCCCACACCCCCCCCCCCTTACCTGAGACAGGGCTATCCCAATACGCCGACCTCAAAAGGCCTGCCTACGAATAGGGACAGTCACATTGCAGGGGAAGGGGGCTCATTTGGTATCGATTTCTTCCCTCCGGTAGATCTTAGAGGGAAAAAAAAGATGCCAAATGCCCCCTCCCTCCCCTGCCAACCCTGGGTGCAGGATGAATGCCACAAGGCCTGTTCTGAGGGGCCCGTGGGCACTGCACACCCTGCACCCTTTATAGATACGCCTATGCAACCAGCATGTTTTTGGTATGTGGGAGGAAATCCACGTAGGCAGGGGGAGAACATACAAACTCCACACAGATAAGGCCTAATCCGGGAATTGAACTCAGCACTGTGAGGCACAAGTGTTACTCACTGAGCCAGTGTGCTGCCCATATTCTGTATTGCTCTATTAACTGTTTGTTCAGCGTATTTCATTTTTTAATGGTCATTTCTTTTTCTATCATTGCAGAATTCCATTATGAAAGGGGCTAAGCAGTAAATAAAAGGTGCAGGATGAAAAGATGGCGCAGGCACGACTTGTACCACCAGGACCCGACAGCTTCCGCTATTTTACCAGGGAGTCTCTTACAGCTATCGAGAAGCGCATTGCAGAGGAGAAAGCAAAGAAGCCAAAACCAGAGCATGTTATTGATGACGATGACAATGGCCCCAAGCCAAGCAGTGACTTGGAAGCGGGCAAAAGTCTGCCATTTATCTACGGCGATATACCTGCAGGAATGGTGTCAGAACCGCTGGAGGACCTAGATCCATATTACATGAATCAGAAAGTAAGGTCTACATTTTACACCTGAATTGGTCCGAACTGGTTTATACCTGAATTTGGGTATTTTTGCAGGCTTCCTCTTTTCGGAAGCCCCACTTTCTAACCGGAGATTGCAACCATGTTATTTCTTAGTGAATTGAGAGAGCCATACAATATGCATTATATAGTCAGTGTATAGCTGGCCATACATTAGAGCGATTATCGACCCGATCACCCAATTATCGGGTGATCGGGCAAATAATTGCTCTAGAGTATGGCCCAGATTAATTTTTGAAACGCCAAATAAAAGCACCAGAAACTCTCTGGTGCGATTATTTGATCTTTTGACATGTTTGATTTAAATCGGGAGAAAGCTCTCGATATTTTAAGTGAGCCAATCAGCAAGCTGAATGGCTCCCTATTGTTTAAAGCTGCTGCTTCTGTATATCTATGTACAAAGCTGCTCTGACAGCTTTGAAGGTATACTTTACAGCTGTCAGAGCAGCATAGCACATAAATATACATCAGCGGCTATTGCAGGAGTAGTACAGACAGGGATCAGCCGAATCCGCGCTGCGTGAAGCGCAGCTTCGGCTGATCCTGGTTTGTGCTACTGCTTTAGTAGCTGCTGCTGTATATCTATGTCATAGTTGCCAACTCTCCCTGAATATCAGGGAGACTCCCTGAAATGTGGGTAATCTCCCTGACTCCCTGAAGTGTTTGATAATCTCCCTGATGTTGATTCAGTTCCAGAAGTCACTGCTGTATTATGACAAAATGTAGATATTGTGTCCTATATCCCTGCATTGAGGCCTATGGAGGCAGCCATTTTTATGGAGGCCAAGATGTAATCAAATACTGGCAATTATCTTTTAATAAATATGTATTTATTCACTGATAATTTAAAACTGAATAAATACTTTTGCTGCCATTTTTATTGAGAAATACTTTTCCTGCCAGTTCTAGACACCCCAGGTGGAGCTATTCACAGGACACACCCCTTTAGTGCAAGACACACCCCTTTGGTGATAGGGTTATCACAATCTCCCTGATATTCATCTGCAAAAGTTGGCAACCATGATCTATGTACTATGCTGCTCTGACAGCTGTAAAGTATACCTTCAAAACTATCAGAGCAGCTTTGTACATAGATATACAGCAGCAACATAGAGAGCCCTGTCTCCCCCCCTCCCCCCCCTCTTCTGCTAGGATTATCGGTCCCAGCAGGAGAGGTGCATGGTGCCGATAACAGGACATTTACCTAGCGGGAAATCGTCCCGTTTATCGGGCCACCCCCTGCTGGGACCGATACTAGTGTATGCCCAGCTTTACACTACCCATTTAAATGTCTTGCTTTATTGTATTATTATGCTGACAATAACAATGTCCACTGAAATTTTTCTTCTACATCATTAACCCCAGGAAGGCTAGCAACTACAGAATTTTTTAAGGGTTCTACTTTAAAGGCTTAGCTGTCTGTACAGTCTATTTAATGATGCGATAATCAAAGATATTTTTGCACTGAAGAAACCATTTTAATTTAAGTTCCCACCAGACAGAAATAAGATCCATTTGCATCAGCAGCTTGGTCAACATTTACCCATAATTGATCATTAATCTTGTTGACCTTTAAGTCAGCTATTGACTTAATTGTGACATGCTGTGGCTAGGTAATCATTAGATAACCCATTGACAAGCATGTTTGCAGCTCTGTGGATTCTTGGCCAGTTTCATTGTTTCAGAGAAATCCGCAGAGAAAAAAAACCTGTTTATGTTAATTTGCTGTAAATGAATTCTCCAAATCTAGAATTATTTCAGGGGCTGATTCAGAGTTGCACTTCCACCTTTTTTTAGGTGCAAGTGTAGACCTGAGCAATACCATGTTGAATTGCAAGGGGAGGCAGCTTTAAATTGTAAAACCACAAATAAAATTAGGAGGTGAAGTTTCTTAGCTCAACTCTATTTTATAGAATAAACATAAAGCTATGCAGTATTTTAGTTCTATGTGTAAAAGTCATGTATTTTCCCTGCATGCAAATTTTTTTAAATTAATTAACACCCCTTACTTTGAAAAATGGTTAAGCCGAGCTGTACACTTCCACCTAAAAAATGGTGTAAGTGCATCTCTGAATCAGCCCCTAAATGTTTTTACTCATTTCTATTAAGATCAAGATAACAGGTTCTCTGCGCTGCTTTGTGAATGCAGAGAGCAGGGTCTTTGGAGCAATAAACTGTATGTATTACAATAGATGGACCATATTCACAGATCCGTTTTCACGTGGAGTTGTGTGCGTATTTTTAGGTACGTTTTAACTGTGCATGCGTTCTAACTTTATTTACGTAAGTTACGTTTAATATACGCACAGACATGTGAATCGCACTTGGGGACATACGTACGGATGGGCGGCGTAGAAATACGTACTTGGAAATTTACATGAAAGTGGGTGGAGGAGGGGGAGGCATTTAAATGAACGCTTGAGGATGCGGTTATACTGAATCGCAGGCACGGAAGTATTATACGCACGTAAGTGCACACGTGAAGATCAGAGTGGTCTATGGAGGTGTAAGTGTACGATTGCACGTCTGGGAGAGGGGAGTGTCCTGGGTGTTGGTGGGTGTGGCCTTGCTACGTGCATGCGTATAATTGCGTACTTTAAAAAAACGGATCTCTGAATACGGCCCGATGCCCCAATCTTATCTTAAACCTTTCAAATATTAGTTTATACATTGAGCTTTATTATCTAGAACCCCAGAATAAATGACATAATATATTACCATCATTATCACACATAATCATCGTCATCTTTCTCATCAACAAATATCATATATAATTATGTTGAAATATTGTGCTAGCCTGTGGTAAATTATTGTTGCAAAAATGAAAAATTGAAAATAATGTTACATGAAGGCTCTGATTCAGACTTAAAAAGGAAATAAGTAAGTGCGGATTCGCAAAAGTATGCACCTAAGTGACAAGTGCCCTCCTGGGACACTCCCCTGGTTCTTAGCTGTCTTCCGCCACTATAGGGATACCTTAACTTTCTGTATCATGTTTGTGCAGAGTTTGCGAAAGTAAGTGCCTAGCTCTTCCCATACTGCTCAATTTAAATGCACCCCCCTACCCACTTTTCTTAACCTCATTCTTACTGAGTGCTGGCACCCCCCCCCTCTTATGGTCTCATTAGGTTCTTAATTAACTAAGTGCGTTACGAGTTCTAAAGGCTGATTCAGAGTTGCACTTACACCTTTATTTAGGTGCAAGTGCAAACCTGAGCAATACCATGTTAAATTGCAAGGGGAGGAAGATTTAAATTATAAAATCAGAATTAAAATTAGGAGGTGAAGTTTCTTAGCTCAACTCTATTTTATAGAATAAACATAAAGCTATGAAGTATTTTAGTTCTATGTGTAAAAGTAATGTATTTTTCCTGCATGCAAAAAATGTTAAATTAATTAACGCCCCTTACTTTGAAAAATGGTTTAGCCAAGCTGTACACTTCCACCTAAAAAAAGGTGTAAGTGTATCTCTGAATCAGCCCCTAAATGTGTAATATCTGCCGTGCACATGCACAGATAACAAAAAAAAAACGCAAACATACACACATGGCCTACGTATTTTAGGAACGTTATTAAGTCTGAATATGGCCTGTCATTTTTAGGATTTAAGGCTGGTCCGTATTTATTTAAACCCTGTCCTGGTGATGGCTTTGGACATGGTGTTGCTGTTGGTTGGTATTACAGAGTCTTTCATTTGAAATGATTTGCCTATAAATTACACAAATATTCAGTGTGTGTGAAAAATTGCAAAATACGTAACATCAGCTGGTATAAGCTCACACATAAATTAGCCCCTTTAATCATCTCCTTTAATTAATTTTTTGTTTTTTTAATGGTGGTAATATTAGTGATTGATAAAGATATTCAAATCTTTTCATAAATAGACTGCATGGTCTCCAACTTTTTTTTTTTAAATGAATTATCAGAGCACTAGAATGATCTGAAATACACCCAAGTTTAAAATTTGGAAGCATAGGTCCACAGGAATGTAAATTGTACAGTAAGGGCTGGCTTCAATCCAAATACGTATTTTGACACCACCCCCATTATACATGGCGGACATACAAAGGTAGGGCAGGGTTGGCGACTCCTGAAATCTCCATCAAACCACAGCCTCAATTCTAGCCACCCCAGCCTAGCAACACTACCATTCATAATGTTACTAGGGCCTGGGGGAACTTGATGACATAATTAGCGTCCTCAAGCCCCGCCCCCATTCCAAGTTATACTATGAAAACAGTCATTGACGTCAGATTTGCATAAATCGCGTCATTAAGCCCTGCCCCCATACCGACCTCTATCTTATTCCTCCGGAATCTCCTGGAGAGAAGCTTTCAAAAGTCAGCAACTTTGAAGTAGGGTCCTTGGAGCGCAACTCCATACGAGCGAGGGCTCCTCTCAACCTTATGGAATTTAGGAAGCAGAAAGGATCCGTCAGTGGAGGTATGGACCCTGTCCAATTTTAGCGTCAAATGGGGGATCCTATTTCATATTTGTAATCACAGATTGTCTTGTCCTGTTATCATTGCTGTGTTACTAACTATCTTTTTCTCTTCTTTTTCTCTTACAGACTTTTATAGTATTGAATAGAGGGAAGGCAATCTTCCGCTTCAGTGCCACGTCTGCCTTGTACATTTTAACTCCTTTCAACCCTCTTAGAAAAATAGCTATTAAGGTTTTGGTACATTCATATCCTTTGCACAAAAATGTTGTTTCAGTATGAATTAGTGAATTTTTCTATCAGCTGTTTTATTTATAAATAGAAATGAATGCTTGGTTTACGCTTTAATTTTTTTTGTATAGAAGATATGATTCAGTCTGTGACTATCTAAAGTGATTTTCGTTTTTACTCTTGGCTGTTGCCAGGTGCAACGTGCGAGAGAGACTGTTCATGTTCCTCTACTGGAAATGGCTTCATGAAGTTGAAAGTAATTCTGTCATGCAATGCAAATGTAGCTAATGAACCAAGAACGTGGTGATGCTGCTGCTTCGGCTGGAAAAGTCAGATGTTTGGGTCAGGTCAGGTTATTATATTAAAACACTGCAGATGTAGGTTTAGATCTTTGTGGCATTTGGTAGGCTAGCAGGAAAATAAATAAACAAATTATATGTATATAGAGCTGCTGGCACTGAATTACAGTGCTGAGAGACTGAGCAATATATGAGTATATAATAGATACATAACTGTATTTAAAAAGAACGTAGATTTTTTCCATGAATAAATGTAGGTTGTTGTACATGAAAAAATAAGACATCCCCTAAAAATTAAGCCCTAATGCATATTTTGGATGAAAAATTAATTATAGTTGCCGACTCTCCTGGAATGTCCGGGAGACTCACGAAATTCGGTCAGTTCTCCCGGTATCCCGGAAGAGCCGGCAAATCTCCCGCAAGGGGCTTGAGGTCCGTGGTTTCCATGAAACCATGGCCTCAATTCCTGCCTCCCTGCCTGGCAACACTAGTATACCAGGGATGGACTTGATGACGCAAATTGCGTTATCTAGCCCCACTCCCATCCCTATGAAACGCCGAAAGGGCTAATTAATAGTCAAGGGGCAAGGCATAATGACACGATTTTCATAAATCATGCCGTTAAGCCACGCACCCTGTCTTCATCTATGGCTTCCCTTCGGGAAGCTTTTATAAGTCAACCCTGAAATTAATATAAGACCCAGTCTTATTTTTGGGGAAATATGGTAAATAAAATCAGCAACAGGAAGAATGACAAACACTTCAGGAAGTCAGGGAGTTTACACATTCTTCATGGAGTCTCCCTGATATTCAGGGAGAATTGGAAACTATGCATAACAAGCATTGACATTTTAGCTCTCATTTTCTAGAATATACTAGATAAATGATAGAGTCTGATTGATTGATTGATTGATTGATTGATTAAATGATTGATGTGGACAACTCCACTTTCCCTTTTATACTGTTTGATTCATCTACCCATTAATATAAAAAAAATAAATCCATAAGTATGAAGAGAGATATATTTTATCTGTTCAGTACATTATATATATTATTATTATATATATATTATTATATATGATTATAAGTTCCTGAATTAACATTCTGAATTCACATCCTCTTTAAGTTAAATGACAAAACTTGATATAAGCTTCAGGGGCCGTCTCATTTAACTTGAGAGACTTCTATTGTAAGGCATTTGCATGAAAGAGACATAACAAGTGTCATAAAATTCCTCTCTCTGAATATTAACTGTCAAATAAAAAAAGATGACAAGTTATAAGACAGACTCCGCAAAGCAGCTGACAGAGCACTTTATATGAGAACGACGTATTCCAGAGTGATAAAACTTCTCAGCATTTCCTCAGTAATTTGTTTTACTGTAGTATGAATGAGGAGCTGCTATAATACCCTAAAGGAGATGACTATCTTGGGATCCAGGAGCTGCTGGAAACCTTCATCAGAAAAACACAGAAAACTTCTCCAGACTCTTGTAAGGAACCGGGGGTCTATTTGAATTGGACGCAGTTACTGTAACGGAAATCGCTATTTTGACAGTTATACAGCTGGCGCCATAATGTCTGCATCAATACTGACAGGATTAGAATTTAGAGACAATTTATGTCGGCACGGTTACAATGCCATAAGTTATAAATTGGACAACCCGAAATTTACTTTCCCCCGTTCTCGCTGTGATATTTACTGTTTCTGGTACCTGCTGTACCCGTGCCAATTTTTACTCTTCTTCACCCCTTGGTTAGTGGTTAGGGTTAGGATTGTGTGTTGGTGTCAGGATTAAGTATAGGTACTGCGCATACACATAATGGGCCTGATCCAGACCTACGCCGATGCGCTGTGCTTACTAAAGCACAGCATATCGGCGTCCACTCTCCCTGACACTCCCCCTGTGCGGGCCGGCCTAAGCAAGGGAAAATACGCTTACACAGGAGCATATGCCCGCTAACCCCTCCCTCATTAAACTACCTCCCCCCGCCCACCTACACTAACCTGAACGTTGTAACGCTTGGGGACGCCCCCTCCAGCATTACTACGGCGCTGCTACGGACGCCCGATCCACGATCGGGCGTTGCCGTAGCTACGCCGGGCAACATCTGCCCAGCGCATGTGCAGATCGGCTTTTAAGCCAATCCTACGCTGCTGGCTGGCGTCTTAACGTAGGTCTGGATCAGGCCCATTTTACTCGGTTGCATTCTCCGGTCAGAAAGTCTCATTTGCGAAATAGGGACTCCGAAAGTTCCTTTTCGGCTGTCTCTATTTCGAATACTGCCCAGTTTCTACTTTTTCTTTCAGAATGGGTGAGTATGCCGTTCGGCATACTTCACCCATTCTCCTTCGGAAATACAGCCACCGACGATATCCCTCCGCATCCAGACCTACGCTCATGAAACGCTCATGTTACGCCAGCATACCTACGATGAACTCCCCTAGACACTCCCTTTAGTCGTACTTAATTTTGCTTTCTTACGCCCAGCAATCCCTACCATAACTTTTCTGATTGTAACCGTGGTCAGTAAGCTCATTTCGTAGTTACGATGCTTAGCGCGCCCATACTGTACGATTTAAATGCTTCACCCCGCCCTCGGTGCGTAATTACGGATTTCGTATGGCAGTCATGCCCCCCAAGCGTAAATACGAAGCTGTTACGATGAAGGCCTATACGCTCAGTTTCTCAGACTGTAACATAAACGTAACATCTTCCCCGCACATGCGCAGTAAGTACAAAAGGCCGTTTATACACTTACGCCCGCTGTAAAAACGCAAGCGGACGTAGGTCTGGATCAGGCCCAATGTACATAAGTCAGCTCGCTTTCTTAGTTTCTTGTACCCCTATCACATCAACCCCAAAAGCAATCTTATTGCTGGAGCTTGAAGTTGCAACAACCCGGATTGAGGCTCAATGTGAAAGGGTCCGAGTGCATCGACGCGGGTCTAATAACCCGGGAATTGGACACGGATCAAAAGAAAGGTTATTCCCATGTCCGACCCATGGTAGTTTACAGTGTGAAAGGTTTGAGTCAGGTTTTTAAAATAAAACACTTAATTGGTGTTATTTGTTTACTATTGCCCTGGCAACAAGTGTAATAAATCACACTACTCCCAGGGAAGACCCGGGTCCCGAATTTTCCCAGGTCAACCCTGCAATGTGAAACAGCCTCTATTGCGAAAGCTGCGCATAGAATTAACTATTAGATCTGGATCCGGTCCTTGATGCACAATATTCTTAGATAAATGTATCTCCTGTGTTTCCCATAGGACATTTTTTTTTGCATTATAAAGTATCTATAAGTATCGCTTATTGATATCTGCCTGTGCATGTGTGATTTTTACAACCCTTGGTGAGACTGCAATAAGAATCCTTACACTCTGCCTTGGATCTTAGGTTACAGGCATCCCATTACATGCATGATTAAACAGGAATGATTCTGCTTGTATGGACCTCTTGTCCCTGTGATCTGACTTCTCATATTGAGAGGACAATCAATACACCTTTCACTTTACAAGCACATTCATCTTCCAAATTCCAATAAAATCGGCCATCTGTGGCATTGCCCTGCAGGAAGCAACACAGCTCCAGATGGGTCATTATATTCTGCACATGAAACTCAATACTAATGTTTACCTATCACATAAAAATCTAAAACGTGTGTGCTGAATAAACTACATTGTAAAGTATATGGTTAAAATGTTCTATTCACCACAGTAAAATGTTTTGGATTTTCCCCAAATTTACGGCCAGTTTTTGACTTTTTGTGTGCAACACATCCTATTCTAACATTGCAGCCATGAGAGCAGTGATTTTTTTTTACAGCTCCAAAGAATACAGTGCGGACACCAAGAGTGATCCGGATCCAATTATTCCAATGCCAACAGGTAATATTTTCCCCTAACCCTCACCCTAACCTTCCCTTCTATCAGCCTAACCTTAACCCTCCATGTTCTGCAGCCTAACTTTTAGCCTCCCCTCTACGCCTAGGCGTATCTATAATGGATGCAGGGGGCGCAGTGCACACGGGCCCCTCAGAACAGGGGGCTCTGTGGCATGCATCCTGCACCCTGGTTTGGCAGGGGGAGGGGGGACATTCAGCATCTATTTCTTCCCTCTAAGATCTTCTGGAGGGAAGAAATAGATGCCAAATTAGCCCCCCCTTCCCCTGCAATGCGACTGTCCCGATTCACGGTCCGAAAAAGGGGTGGGACTTAACAGCGCTGTAAGTCCCGTGTTCGGTCCGTGAATTGGGACAGTCCTGTCTCAGGTAAGGGAAGGGGGGCCCATGTGCAAATCCTGCACAAGGGCTCCCTCACTCTTTAAAATGCCCCGCCTCTACGGAGCCTAACCCCCAACCCTTCCTATCCCGCAGCCTAACTCTAATTCATCCCTAATCTTAACCATCCTCATTCCGCAGCCTAACTTTAATCCTTCTCTCTCTGGAGACGAACCCTTCATGTCCCACAGCCTAACGCTAACCCTCCCCTAATCTTAACCATCCTCTTCCTGCAGCCTAACGTTAACCTTTTCCTCTTCAGAGTTTTATCCTAACCTTTCCTCTCGCACAACCAAAAACAGGGACCTTGTTGAATTAAGACCATTCAACATGGTACCCATTCCAAAATCTATATTTTCCCAATGAAATAGCTGTAGGCAATGGTACAGTTGAAATGAATTGCTGAAAACGGGTCATTTGTACCAGCAACTGCATTCCCCCATGGCCCATACTGTACATTGACAATTAGGGAACACCCGCTTTAGAATGTGACCCAGCCCCTGTGTGCCATTCCTCTTAAATCATTGGTATGAACATCAAAAGTTCTCTGTAGAACATTTATTCTCTGTAAAGTGCTGCAGAAAACTGGTGGCGCTATATAAATGTTAATTACAATGGGCCGTATTCAGAGAACCGTTTCCTTAAAAGAACGCAATTATACGCACAGGCCAGTGCGGGCCGAACCCCCTCACACCCCTGACACTCCCCTCTCTTGGCCATGCTGTTGGTGGCTTACATGTCCATAGACCACTTGAAACGTTCCGCGAGCAGTTGCGTGCGTATGTGTCCTCTGTACATGCGATTCATGTTAGTCACGCCCACATACCTTCATTTAAATGCCTTCCCCCGCCCAATTTTATTTAAATTTTCACGTGCGTATTTTTGCGTCGCATAACCGGACGTTATGTCCCCAAGTGCGATTCACAAGTTTGTCTGTGAGGCACTTATGTGCGTATAGTCAACATAAACTACGTAAAATAAGTTACTACGCAAGCGCAATTGAAACGTACCTAAGAATACGCACGCAACTGCCTGTGAAAACAGTTCTCTGAACACGGCCCAATATCTGGATGGGTTGGAATGCATTTGGTCTGTTACAGACCCTTAGGCTCTTATATAAGTAGGTCGGCAAAGCTAAAGTCTGCTTATCCGTTGCTGTCTGTTACTAAACACTCTGTTGTTGGTTTTTAATCAGACCTCTTTAAGGTTTTGGTGTTGTTATTCTTCCACTACACATTAATAGAGCACACAGAACCGTATGATGTATTACGCTCGCACATTCATTTATTTGAATTGAATTAATTTTACATTGACTTGAATTTTCCTTGACGACAATCCACGTTATTCAGCATGCTCATTATGTGTACTATTCTGACCAACTGCGTGTTCATGACCATGAGTAATCCTCCGGAATGGACAAAGAATGTAGAGTAAGTATGTGTTTTATCTTCAACTCTACTGCATTGGATAGAATTCAGGGATGCCAACTGTTTTGCCAGTAAAAAGGAACCTGTATTTTTACTGATCAATAAGAAAATAAAAGTAAAACTATGATGATTTCCTGGCACAGTATTATCAAAATAATTTCAGACAACCCTTCCTCAACCTTCCCCCAAACCCACCACCCTCCAGTTATTATACAGAGAACACCCACCTGGAGCCACACACAAACTAAGGTTAGCAGCCAATTAACCTACTAGCATGTTTTTGGCTTGTGGGAGGAACTGGAGCACCCGGAGGAAACCCAAAAACTCCACACAGATAAGGCCTTGTCCAGGAATCATACTTATGACCTCTTATGACCTCTCATGTCATAATTTCAAATTCCACTTTATAACCGATGAGTTCTACCATAACACATTGATTACAGTGATCAGGGAAGCAATCCTATAGAGTCTGATACTAATACTATAGTAGGACAATTGGAGAACACTTATGTTTAGGTTTGAAATGAATAATTGTAGCTACAACGATGACTGTACTATCTCTCTATAATAATGTCATAGAAGTTATTACTTGATGTGAGCCTAGAGACACACATATACAGACTAGATTGTATTGTTGTATTCTAATTTTTCACTCTTTAGATATAAATATTTTAATATTTTGCTGGGTTAAACCTCTTTTTTATCACCAAAGTAAGTGGATATTGTAAAATAAAAGCTTTCTCCTAATTATTCCACATGTGTGCCACTATAAGATAAATTCTTGGGAGCTTCTTCCTTTATCTTCTCTTTAGGACTTCATGTTCGTATCTAGTTATATTGGTAGCACCTTCACCCACATGTGTGATTTACACTAGGATATAACTAGAGAGTGTGGTTTGTAGAACTATTTGCCCCTATGTGACTTTGTAAGGCGCCATGAGTGGCATTTAAGCATTTTTGTAGGGTCATGGTGAGAACCCAACCGATGAGTCCCAAAACAACAGCAGCAGAAAGTCCAACACGTGGTTGTTTCACAGAATTAAAATGTATCATATACAGAACTACAACTGGGTGTAGTTCACTTGAAAATACAACTTGTAGCATTGTACAACTAAACACATTGCGAATAACATTGACCATAGCTGCCCAGGGGGGAAGTAGCAGACCTTCAGTTCTCCACTTGGCTCCTTTTTGCTGACGTGATCACAGTATAACAACACTGTCAATGAGATAGGGAAGTTGAGAGACAGCAGGAGAAACCTCATACCCTCCAACATGACCCATTCCATTAGGTACATAGTACTCCGTTCTGGAGCTTCCAACTGTCACTTACCTGGATTTATGCATCAAACATTTTAAATGTGGTTACCTTGGTAACTGACAGTTGGAAGCTCAGGAGCAGAGTTTTTTGTAAGTAACAGTTTGGGTCGTTTTGGAGGGTCTGAAACCACTGCATGAGAAGAGAATTCAGGGAAAAGCAGAAACAAAAAGACAGAAGATAAAATAAGTGTAGGGAGCATGAGACTGGATCTCTAATACACATAGCTAGGAGTCACATTCCCCTCTTCCTCCTGATTCACACATTTTAGAAATAGCAGCATAGTGCCTCTAAAATTATAGTCATCAGTTAATGTGTATGAAATGTTTTCAGTGCTCAGCAGGCCTTAATAAGACATGCTTTCCCTATATCCCTTGAACAGGAGAGACTGTGTGCGATACCCACATCCCTGCACATAGATGGATAATAACCACACAGTTGCTTAGTGATACAGAAAGAGTAGAATCCCTGGAGGAATCTATTTATATTAACTTAAGTGCTTTTGGCCATTTCATTTCAGCAGCTTTCTGTCATCTAACAGAGTAGCCTGTAAGGAAAAGTGAAGGAAGTGATTCAATAAACTTTGTTGCCCTTCAAAGCTTCCTAAAAGCCAGATGCAAAGACAAGTGATTAAAACCACGTCATAGCAGCTATCCTTGGTCGTATGGATAACAAGTTGTTTATTTCCCTAGAATTGAGGTCAGGTGGAAAGTTGATAATGACGACAGCAGGTGACTGTGAAACCTCAACATGTGTTTCACAAAACCAATCTTTGCCAAACTAAGTCTTCCCGGTGAGAAAGCAAATTTTAAAGTCTCTCTAAACCTGACATAGAACCATATCATGCTGATAATGCGGATGTTGATTGTTTGTCATGAAACCATGGTTACCCTAGACAACTTCACCCTGACACTCTGCAGGCTGTTTATCCTACACCCTTGGCAGCAAAATAATTTCCAACATACAATAAACTTATTTTCAAGGTATACTTCTCTGTACCATGGTATAGTAAAAAAATGAAATATCCACATATTATAGCCAAAATTTTACTTGCTACCTACAATCACAATGCAGACTTTCCCACCTTGAACAACCAGTGCTTTTCCAAACACATGCCTTAAATCCTACCAAGTCAGCTAATTATTAAGGTTAGGAATGGTTCTTTGAAGCTACAGCCAGAAACCACTAACTAGTTACAGTGAGGCCTGGCTACAGCTTTCCCAACTTAGATGCATCTTTCATGACATGGTAGGGAAGCTAGATTGCAATCCATTAATAAATTATTAAACCTTTTTGTATTTACCATTTAACAGCTGTTGGCTTCCTGCGGAGATCAGACAATGGAGCTGATATCACCCATTTAACTCACAGGAGTCATACTCTCTCTCTGTAAGACATTGAATGGGTGACATCATCTCCATTGTCTGATCTGAGCTGCTTAATGGTAGGTAAACAAAGTTTTAATTATATCTAAAGACCCATTCAATTTTCCATAGCAGGTGGGCCCACCTTTTATGGCAGCCTTTTCCCTGATTTTGGACAAAGTTTAACTGGGCTCAGCTGTAGTCCAGAGAAGAGGTGGGTCTTTTCATTTGGGGAAACATTACCATTGGCTAATTCCACAAATAGCTCAATATGAGGAGTAGGTGTGTATTAGCTGATATTAAGCCTAATATTGTGGACCATACCAGTCCATTTTTCTATAACAGGTGATCTCCTCATACAGCTATGTACCAAGAAGAACAAAATTAGGAGTATCATAAATTTATATTGATTCCCTAATCCAGTCATATGATATTAATGCTCAGTGGATAATAGTTTCATTATAAATGTTATTTTAATCACTTTTATGAACATTTGTACATATCTGTGTTAATTTAGCGTTTGGTTTTCTTCTGTCACTACAGATAACTGTAGCATATTTAACTTGACAAGTTTTGTAATACTGAATCTGATCCTTTTTAACAGATACACATTCACTGGAATTTATACATTCGAATCCCTGATAAAAATCCTTGCAAGAGGTTTCTGTCTAGAAAAATTTACCTTTCTTCGAGATCCATGGAACTGGCTTGATTTCAGCGTAATTGTTATGGCGTAAGTATCCTATTCCACTGTTTTACATGGAGATTGAAGCAGGTTTTAAACTGCACTTATCATTAACAGTGGAGTCAGCCATCTTGTTCCTTGTTCAATTATTAGGCTAAATTCTTATGAATATTGGGTCAGTCCATAATGGCTGCCTCCACTGTGCATAATAGTCAGGCTTACTCTAAGGCAGTTATGCACCCAGCTCCCAAATGTTTGTTATTGTTTTTTTACATTGCATGAAGAACCAGATTATTTCAGCACATGATCCCTAATCTTATTTTGGCAAGGTCAGCCTGCAAAACATATCCCTGCATCCACATCACTAGTAATAGTGTGTTATATGAAAATCAATTAGAACCATTGCCATTATTAGTCATTGAAAATCTGGGCACAGTATCTGAAACTAGAATGATTGTATGTAAACCACGCTAACAAACCTCTGAATGTATATTTGGTAGAACAAGACACACATCTATTCTATTTTCAATTTAAAGCTGACCTCCCATAGATCATGAATCTGGCTGATCAGCCATCAAATTTGTTCCAAAAATTGTCCGCGCTGGTAATCAGATTGTTCGTGATATTATTATACCCTCCAACATGACCCATTCCATTAGGTACAAAATACTCTGCTCCTCAGTTTCCAACTGTCAGTTACTATGGTCTACCTTTGTAGTAGAGACAAATCGTTTTTTTAATATGTTAATTCATTTAAATCAGGTGACCTTTGGAAGCTCAGGAGCGGATTATATTGTACCTAATGGTCATGTTGGAGGGTGTGTATTATGATTGCCATAGAGCAACAGGCTTATAACCCTGACAATTGGCCAGTGTGTGGTCACTATACAATGTCCTCGGTGATTAATATATTGCTGTGGTCATCAGGAACATCGCATAGTGTGTGACTGTTTGGAGGTGCTTAGATTACCCATCATGCCCTTGATAGAAGGGTGTAAGCTGCAGGTGTGCTTCATTTTTTGTCCCAGTTCTTAAGGTTGCTTTTATACATAACTAGAATTGCAAATTTGGGAAATGATTCAGTTAGATGGAATAGCAAAAGAATAAAAAAAAAGGAAGCAGCTTTGCCCGAGAACAAACCAGGGGCAATTCAGAGTTATGAGAGTAACAGCAAAATCAGGAACCAGTGTACACCTGGAAAAACCATGTGAGGGGTACTAATGAATGACATTGCTCTGCATGCAGGGAAAAAACTTAGCCTTGCACACAGGACCGTCTACTAAACCACGTGCAGATTTCGTACACTAGCCTGCATGCTCCTAAATGCGGAAGGGATTTGCGTTCCCTGGACCCTGCCTTAAGTATTCCTTATTCAAGTCCTTACTGTACGATTATCATGGAAATGCCCCCCCCCCATGCGTATCTCATATGTACGGTGAATGGGCACGCTTGAATTCCACACAAAGCGCAGCATCAGTCAACCGTACATGCTGATAGGCAACATACGCACCTAACATCCCTAAGTCTCCTGTCATTATCAGTTCTGGATCCGGCCCATAGAACTCAAATATTGCCTGTCTTCATGTTTAAGCTGTAATTTAGAGTTGAGGTTGAGTGAGGAATCTTCACCTCTCAACTCTTAATTCCGTCTTCACAGTTTAAATTACACCGTCCCCTCTAAAGTAGGATTTCTGAGGTGCACAGTTATACCTAATTCTGCGTTTACTCTCGTACTACATACTATGGATCAGCTCTACTATGCTGCAATGTGAGGGGTGGAAATTTATTTATTTTCAGGCTCTCTCTAAACAGCTTTCATTTACACTTAATTTTAGAGTTGAATGTCACCTCTTTAATATAGTTTGCATATTTTAAAGTTGTAACTCAGTATAGTCTTCCTGAAGTGCAGATTTGCAGCTACTCCCAACTCAGCCATGTGTAGTTGGTTCACTGGTTATTAGAATAGTAAAAAGGAACATTTATCCTTTTAAATGCACAGCTGTAAAGTGTTGGCCCTGAAGACACTTCATTGCATAATGAATGGTCGCAGAAACAAAAGTCATAGAATGGCTTTACAGCTTTACAACTGCGCGTGCGTATTCATTTTGTAACGCAATCTACGTATCTTTTTCTTACGTAAATTGCGTAAATACGGTCTGAAAGACCGTATTCACGCAATCTATGTAAGAAAAAGATACGTAGATTACGTTAAAAAAAATTACTACACATGCGCAATAGTAAAAATTCGCTAAACACCGGACGTATATGTTATACGTCCGGTACTCCGAATACTGGCCTAAATTTGTCTTCTAATGCAGCTAAAAATTTTGTTGCTGAAATAGCTATGTGTAACTGTATGTGTGTGTAGCCTCTGACCCTGGATTACCATCCAGTATGTAATACTGAGTTTACAGTAAATTTTAAAAAATATGCAAATTATGTTGTTAAGCGCCGCCCCCTGTCAATCACTACTATAATCACTAGTGTTCCGGGGTGGGCGGGGCTTAATGATGTCATCCAGTTCTACCCATCCCTAGTAACTCTAGGGATTACAATAGTGATTGCCAGGGGGTTGGGATTGCAGGAAATTTGATGGCTCCCCCGGGATATCGGGAGCTCTTCCCAAATTTCGTGAGTCTCCCGGATATTCCTATTTAATAAAAGAGATTTTTTTTGTGCCTGATGCAACATCTTGCAACTGCTGCCGAGCAATCTTGTTCACTTTATTGAAACATCCTATTTCTATTAATAAAGCTGTTTAACCACTGACAAAACACATTAGCACTTCATTTAAACAACCCATGTAATCTGACCCATCTGCGTGTTCCATTCTCCAAAAGCCCCCTTATCTTAGCCATTGATACTGATTGTTCTGCAGTTATTTGTGTTTAATTTCTCCACCCTTCTAGGGCTAGATTTACTAAACTGTGGAAAAGGAAAAGTGGAGATGTTGCCCATAGCAACCAATGAGCTTCCAGCTATGCAATCTAGAATCTGATTGGTTGCTATGGGCAACATCTCTACCTTTCCTTTTCCGCAGTTTAGTATATCTGGCTCCTGGAATCTAGAATGCAGGGAAAATATTTAGTATCTGGTTTTAACAAGGTAATTCCGGGCAGGAAGTCCCCTTTCTGATTTTAAGGGCATGTCAGATATAGTAAATATGGGTTTTCTAAAATTCAAAAAGTCAGTTTCTGTACCTAAGAATTAATTTTTATTGCCAGGTAAATTAATAATGGTCAATGGTGCATTTTTTATTTGTATTGCGAATATCTGGCCCCTAGAATCTAGAATGCAGGAAAAATATTTAGTATCTGGTTTTAACAAGGTAATTCTGGGCAGGAAGTCCCCTTTCTGATTTTAAGGGCATGTCAGATATAGTAAATATGGGTTTTCTAAAATTCAAAGTCAGTTTCTGTACCTAAGAATTCATTTTTATTGCCAGGTAAATTAATAACTAAGTCAATGGTGCATTTTTTATTTGTATTGCGAATATATCTATATTATATTATATAAGATATAAGAGGAGATTTAATATTTTAGAAAATAGATTCAAATAGTTAATGCTCTATATCTACTTCTATAAAATAAAAAGATATAATAGACGACCAGCTGAAAAAAACCATTGAAGAGTAAATATACAGTATAGAAGTGTGCGAAAATCTCTATTATTACTAAGAAAAAGAAATACATTTAACACTTTTTCAAGTACTTGAAACAAATAAAGGCACTTATTTATTGCCAGCAATATGTGTAAATTACATGTTTATGTTTTCTCATATAAAGCTGATAAAATCTTTTTTTATGGTGCTTGGTATCGGAAAGCTGTTCCCCAGTTTGCAGTTGTAATGAAAGCATTATATGGGCTGCTCTGTGCATGAATATTAGTTCATTGTTTTACATTAAATTGCTCTCTGAGATGTCTCTTGAAATCAGTTCCGCTCAATCCGTTTCCATAAAAGTGCCCATGTTACCGAATCTTCAAAAAGTAGGCCATATATGCCGTATAATCACTCCTTCTATAAGGATTCCCTCTTCACATCCGAAACAAATAATATTTTGCCTGCTTTAATGTCAAACTATATGGATTTAATGCCGATTTATATGGATTTCATTTAATTTGACTTTAGTCATTGTAAAACTGCACAGCTAGTGGATAGACATTACACAAAGATAATAGGTAAAATATAGACAGTAGGTACAATATAGCCCTCAGCAAAAGCATGTTGAACTGCAGGAGGGATTTTGGGCCTGATTTAGACTTAAGGAGCTTGAAATTAAGGACTGGATTCACAACCCTTTTAACTTACGTGCCTATCTTTCCGTTTATAGCTACTACGCGTGCGTAGTAACTATTTTATGCTATCTATGTAACGTTTAAAGTACTTTTTGTTTTATGACAAAAATACTCTGTTCTGGCCTCTTCAGATACAGATACAGATTTTCACTCTAATCATAAATAGAACCCTGTAGGGGGTCTACTCAGTAATATTTGCAGGATAATTGTGTTTGGTACCAAATCTAACAAACTGCTCAGGTCATTCTGAGATGGTATTGGCATATGCCATGGTTGCCAACTTTTGCAAATGAATGATTGTCATAGCAATATCAAGGCATTGCACCACAAAAGGGTGTGTCCTGTGAATAGCTCCACCCATGAGGGTTTCTCATACTGCCAGAAAAACTATCAATAAAAATAGCAGCCTCAGAATTTATTGATTGTTAAATGGTCAGTGAATAAATACTTTCAGTATTATTGTGAAGACCAAGCATAGAGTTCCGCTGACTTCTTCATCTTTAAAGAAAAGCTAATAGTAGGTGACACGGCAGATGATTTATTAACAAGAGACCAAAGTGTATTTTTCATTTCAGTCTCCATTATTGAGGTCATGTTGTCTCAGATAACTGCCAGTCTCTGATTACAGAGACTCCTTTCTTAATATGGAAACATAAATAGGCCAGAGGTGGCAATATATAATCCTGGCCTTTGCCCCTTTTGCTAAATAAAGAAAGCCTGTTTTTTACTAAAAAGGTCTTAAAACTAAGGTTTTGGGAAATTTTTCATAAACATACACTTGCACAATAGGCCCCATATAATAACATTA
>WWET01000110.1:118592-121966 GCA_011038615.1 Limnodynastes dumerilii
AATATACAATTAAGATAATCATTGAGCATCTTATCGGAATTTGTAACCCAGCAGATATGTACAGTATGTTATAAAATTGTCAGCGTATGATTTTGATAGAGTGCAGAAAAAAATAAATGCATACCTTTTAGGTTCACCTATAGCATGAAGTTCAAAATGACTTGTTTTATTTTACTTTTTACAAAACAAGTATCTTTATTTTCTTATTAAAATGTCAAGCATCCATCTTCATCCACTCTCCTTACATAACGAGTAGTATTATTACCATCCTCACCACCTGCTACGTTTTCATATTCTATCACTATCTCACCTCTGTTAAACGGTCCTAACTCTAATTTTAACTCTAAACTTTAGAGCCCCAACTTTGGGTCACATATCCAATGTCTTTCTAAACCAAGAGCTGACCTCACATGGAGATTCCCAGGTCTCCTAAACTGCCTCTCTGAGACCGCGAATAAAGTATTTATTCGTTTGCCCCAATAAAGGCTCACAATTAATAATGTACCAGATAAACTGGTGAAATCAGCATGCAGTGAACACAGATCCTGGGTATATCACCATTACCATTAGGACCCAGCGTCCTGGAGTTACCAAATGGCACCGCTCTGACCGATCCATGTCAGAGAGCAGAAGACTCATCTACCATGTGCAGTTAGTGTTTGGTCCGTGCACAGGCCCGGTCCCTACGCGTTTCGTCACAAGACTTCGTCAGGGGGCATAAAAAAAAAAATATATATATATATATTTGTTCAGTGAAGTCTACTAAACCTAAAAATTCCATTGCAAATTATTACTGCATGGAAAGTGACACAAAAAGCCCCCATAACTTGAACGCCCCCTAATTTTTCCCTAAAAAGCAGCCATTTTTTTTAATGCTTCACCATCTGTGAGGCACAGAAAACTATCAGCAAATTGTCCACGTCTCTTCAACTCATTTCACTGTTTTTCACCAGCTTCCGGCTGTACATTGTGTTAACCGCTTTGTCTCAATGTTAAAAGTGTTTGTCCCCGCTTTTGCATGCAAATAATTCATCACTAGTCTTTATTTTTTTTTCTGCCTTTTTGGTGTCATTGGGGAACAAATAGAACTGTGTGGTTTGCATTGCAGGACTGAAGACCATTGTGGGAGCCCTGATCCAGTCGGTGAAGAAACTGTCAGATGTGATGATCCTCACAGTGTTTTGTCTGAGTGTGTTTGCACTAATAGGACTTCAACTGTTCATGGGACACCTAAGAAATAAGTGTTTACTTTGGCCTCCACTATACAGTAACTTTGAAATTAATATGACTTCCTACTTCAATGACACCATGGACACAAACAGCACGTTTTTCAACAGAACCGTCCCTGAGTTTGACTGGCAGGAATATGTTGAAGATCCAAGTAAGATATAGCTTATTACTTCTAGATTATACTGGATCCAGGAGCATCAGAATGTTTCTAGAAAGGGAGGGGAGAGCAAGAAGATATCATTTCATTTTGTTGCCCCATGCCCTTTCCGTATCTTTTACCATTTAATATATATACATACATATACATACAGATACATTTTTTGTCTCCTGAAGAAAAATGTTACATATAGTAAGTGAAAAACCACTTTTCACTTACTTGTCTTCTCCACTGTGCATGCTGCCTTGCCTTTTGGTAAATATGACGTTTACTTGATTTTAGGGAGCTTCTCTCCCAGCAGTTCCAGTTGATGTGTTGGGTCAGAGTACGGGTATCGCTATGGTTACAATATGATAGAAATGCTGGCATTTCATCCATATAGACTTACAGCACCCCCTGATCCTACCTGGAAGTCATCCCATTACATTTGAAGGAGGCGAATCACCCCTTTGCACTTTCCATTCCCATTCTGCTGACCCTGGGAATGGCTTACGATCCAATTGTAATTCGATGGGAAAAAGAGTAGCGGTTGAATACACACATTACTACCCATTCCGCTACCGATGTAGAAGTCTAGATCTGTATGCAGAGCAAAGGCACACCTTTAGTTTACATTGTAATACCAAGCCACGCCCTCTTGCAATCGCAGCCCGGCCCCTCTGTGAGAAACTGTTGGATGTGTTTTTAAGTCTGGATAGTTTAGAATGTGTTTCCTTCAGGTAGCATAAATATGTTCACTTGCATGGAACGCAAAAGCAGACATGTTCCGATGCAAACGCACAGAAAAGAAAAAAAAATAACATGTCTGGATCCGCTCCATTATTTCTTAACAGTGATATTTGTTAAACTTATTGACAATGATCTAGTATTTAAGCGCAAAGTATTAAAAAAAACCTGTATAAACCATGTTGCAATGTGTGCAAAATATTGTATAATATATTATTATATTATTTTAGTATTACATGAAAGCACAAGCAGAGTATATTATATAACATTTACAAGCTATAATAAAATATGAATGTAATTCCCTGACTACTCTTGCAATCAGTTTTTGATACAGGATAACTATTTTTGCAATTACTGGCACTGAATTGTTTATGGTTTTTGAACTATATTAGCATAGATGACAGTGTCTTATTAGATTGTCTTTTCAATCATGTGTCTCCATTCCACAGTATGGTAGAGATTGTATAATGCCAATTTCAAATGTATGTGTGAAATATATAGCTTTTTATTAAATATTTGAATTCATTTAAATAATATTAGGGATAATGCATTCCTAACTGTTAATGGCTATTGAACTTCCTGTTACCATATGACAGTACAAGATGGCCGACAGAGTGCTGTCATAGAGGTTACAAATGTCCAAGACAATATACTCCTCTTAATAATACATGTTTTCCTATGTTAATATATTTTCATTCATCCTGCTACGTATTTATCAATCCCTGCAGCTCACTTATACCGGTTGGAGGGTCAGAGAGACTTTTTGCTCTGTGGTAACTCTTCGGATTCAGGGTAAGGGTTTTTGTCACAACTATTGTTTTCATTATTGATTACCATATTTTCGCTCTTTGTACCAAGAACTGGCAGTTACTTTTATAGAGATTTACAGAACATTGCTCTGTGGGAAATAAATACTTTTTCTTCTGTTGCAAAGCCTTATAAATAAGTAAGTACTTGCATTATTATTAGCATTATGCCCCTACTAAGGTTGATCATTTGTTTATAGAACATTCTATCTCTTGGAAACTCCCAGATTATATTCTGCTCCTTAACGTTTCATTAAAATATGGATTTAATGAATACAATTCAGCAAATTATTGTTATTATTATTATTATTGTTATTAGTTTTATTATATATTTATTTATTTATAAGGCTTTACAAAGTATCCACTGTGTCAAACAGTGACAGAAAAAATTACATATAGGGTGCAATAAAATAAATATAATATAGAGGGTAAAATATGGTGGTTATAGGGTAGTC
>WWET01000110.1:140334-150375 GCA_011038615.1 Limnodynastes dumerilii
ATTTTTCTGTGGGACAAAAAAAAAAATATATATATATATATATATATATATATATATATATACTGTGGTTGGATAATGAATTAGGATTTCATTTTTCAGGTTCAGTATCATGATCATACAGTTAAAGACAGCTAAGAAACATGTTAAGGACCAGATTTACTGAGCTGAGGGTTTGGAAAAGTGGGGATGTTGCCCATAGCAACCAATCAGATTTTAGCTAACATTCTCTAGTATGTAAAAATAAAGTGAAAGCTAGAATCTGATTGGTTGCTATATGCAACATCTCCACTTTTCCAAACCCGCAGATTAGTAAATCTGGCCCTAATAGTATGCCGCGCCATGTAAAAGCCGTTATCAAAGCCATGGGTGGGCCTAATGCATGCAAAAGCTGTTAAATAAAAAGTTATTATAAAGTATTGGCGTTAGTTTAAAATTATTATAATTTTATAACAAACATTTCTAATTCATTGTCCAACTACTGTGTGTGTGTGTGTGTGTGTGTATATATAATCAATCAAATTTAAATATACAATATTATAATATGTAAAGAGACATGTCCACTTTACTTTTGCAGTAAGACCAACTGTTCATTGTTTAAATATAATATATCATATAACACGTGGCTTCCCCGGGTAGCCTGGTGAAGCACGTTCTTTCAGCATGTGAGAAAAGAGCCAGGTTACTCACGGTTTAATAACCTCATTTTCTAGGGAGCAGTTAGATTTAACAGATGAAATATGCAGCTATCCACTCTGCCCTCTCTCTAATCAGCAGCTGGACCTAAACCCACCGACAGCCCCTGTGTAGATGTCCCTTCCTTGTCGCCTGTACATATACTAAACCTTAGGTGAATACAGCCAACAATAACAGCAATGAATTGTGTCTCATCATATGAAACTAAGAATATGAACACAATATATCAATGCTACTTATGCACATCTGTCTATTTATCAAGCAATGCATTGAAAAAACAAACCATATTGTAATGTCTAGAAACAAAAGAACTGATCCATTATTTCTGTGTGTTTGTCAGTAAGGGGCTGATGTTAATAATCTTGAGCCTGTGTGTTTCTATCAGATTGAGGAAACGTTTATGCTATTCCTGTGTACATATTTGTGCTGGTTTGAGTTCACAAGCAGATGTTCCCTGTTAGACAGTTTCCAGGGCTCTCCTCTCTCTGTGCTTCCTTTCCATGTGCTTTAGTTGTTAAGTTATACCATCATTTGTGAGTCTGAGGGGTTACTATGAAAAAGATCAATGTTTAAATAGTGTTCCTTAAATCTTGCAGATCTGTGTGACTGTTTTTCTCAAAGTTCAATTCACATCTGGATCTAGTCCCATGTCTTTATTAGTGACTTTGAAAGTAGAGAATGGAAAGGGGAGTGACAAGCGTCAAAGCTACTCTATTTACTCATAATTATGGCAATATATTGTCCTTCATTGGACATCCAAGATGGTGGTTGAAAGCAACACACTGCTGTTAATGCAGGGGTGGGGGTTTAATCACAAGTGTTTGAGAATAAGTATGACTTTAAGATTACTGTCTTGCAATGGGCAGAAAACATTGCTGTAAAAACCTAATAGTACTTGATATTGACCACGCAGTTTATTTGTAGTTAATAGGAAGGAAAGATGGAATGTTAGAGTCTAGACCACTTTGAGTAATAAAATATATATTGCCATCCCTCGTCCAATCAAAGGACATGCAGCACAATACAAAAAAATCTGACCAATCACAGGAAGCTAACACATGAGAGATGTAATGCCATTCACTCAAGTGTATTGTCCCAGCAGAGTGGGAAATCAGATTGTGTTTATATGTGTTTTAAAGGACCCTGCCACCTTTGTTATAGACCCTCTTTAATGCAGGTTTAGCAACAGGTTTGTCAGTAATTATGCATATTCAGCACAACCCTTGCCTATGTCTTGGTTATTACATTGGTTAGCAAAAAATGACAACATTTCTCACTGATGTAATTTTATAGTCTACTCTTTCTTCTTTATCAGTTCATGACTGGCTTATATGAATATTTAACATTACGTATCACCAAAGCATCAAAATTGTGATCTGATTATTTTTTCTTGGTTATTGAAAAGAGTGTTTACCTTGTGTTGGGTTATTTTTTTTTTTTATAAGATTACTTACGTTGTGTTTTTAAATATATTTGCGTTCACAGCAATCCCACAAATACAGATCACTGTTATTTTGACTTTACAGGTGTTTATTATTTTACACTAGGCATTGTCTATTGTGGGTCTGTAACAGTTGTGGGATTACAAATATACTCTAAGGGCTATTTACTTAACTGCGGAAAAGCAAAGGTGGAGATGTTGCCCATGGCAACCAATCAGATTTTAGCTCTCATTTTCCTATTACATACTGGAGAACGTCAGCTAGAATCTGATTGGTTGTTATAGGCAGCATCTCCATTTTTTTTTTCTGCAGTTTAATAAATCTAGCCCCAAAAATCATGACTTGAAAGAAAAAAAGTTCTAAATGGCAACTGTTTTATGAAGGCAAGGGGTATTGTTACCTTTATCTTTTCTGTTGTTTGCATTTTTTTTACTTCTCACAGGAGTAAAATCCAGCAGAAGCTACCGGCAATGCAACAGTGGTGCTTTTAAACAAGGCAGAGCAACGTGTCACCACGTTTACTAAGGTTAACTAAAAATAATACCTGATTACAATTAATTTTGATTGGCTTGCATGCAAATCAGCTGTTTCCCTTGCCTGCCCATTACAATACAAAACATGCACAGCCATTAGGCCGAGTCATGTGACTCACCTCACAGCATGGTCTGCCGAGATTGGCCGATAAAGATGTCCTCAGAATAGAACTGTTTTATTTTACTTTCAATTCCTCCTCAGCATTTAATGCATGCTCGAAGCCTATTCTGCTTATCAAATATCAAGTGTGAAAGAAAAAAGTAGCATGCATTGTTTTGAATGTTAAAAGTGTATATACTAAGAATATAAAGTTTGCAATCTGGTGATGCCTAAGGCAAAACAATACTGTCCGAATTTATGAAATATTGCTGCAATTTGTGGGAAAAAGTTTTTATGATTTTCTTTTGTTTTTTTTTTAAAGTAAGCATACAATAGTTTTATGCCAAATAAATAAATGGTATTGTTGTATGTTATTACATTGGGGACAGAGATCATTAAAGGACAATCATTAAAGTTCAGCAAATAATAGTCACCCATTACTTAGGTTCTAGATTGAGGTGTTTGCTGACATCGTTCTGTAAATTCATTGGGCGATAGTGACGATTCTGAGACAGTGGGACACAATTTTAATTGTATCTCAGCAATGCCTAATAATTGACATAAATCTCCTATTGCTTTATTTATAATCACAGGCCCTCACGTCTTATAGTATACAAAATACATACACCGAAAACTGCATTATGGTAATCAAAAAAGTTACATTTATTTTGTCCAGTGTTATTTATTTAAACCTAAAGAAGAAAGAGTAAGGATACTTAGGGCAAGATTTACTAAGCTGTGGGTTTTGAAAGAGTAGAGAGTTTCCCCATAGCAACCAATCAGATTCTAGATATTATTTAACTATTGCATTATAGAGAATGTCAGCTAGAATCTGATTTGTAAATCTGGACCTTAGTATCAAAGAATTTGACTGCAGATAAGCACCACTTGTCCCATGTAGTCTGTGCTTTCCACCCACCCACCATCCTCCTGAGAAGCAACCCTTCCTCAAACTTCCCCTGAACCCAACACCTTCCAGAACACTCACATATCATGTATCTCACATCAGTCCCCACCTCCCAGGAGCCAACTTCCTACCATACACATATACTAGGGTTTGCTTTTGGTAGCAACCAGCAAACTTCACACAGCTGGTGTCAAAGAAAGCAGAAGCCAGCTGCCATATGCAATACAAAGACAAATTACCTACTGAACTACCTCTGTTTCTCTAACTTCCCTTTAGGTTGGCATGCTAAACCGCCCATGGGTGAGCCATTGCTTTCCTTATTACCAACCTGTTTTATTAATTAGTCTAGACTGGTAATCACAGCCCACCCATTTTGTCAAAATTAATCCTTCCTTAAAACCAACCATGCTTTATCACCAACCATTCACTAATTACCACCACCATAACATCAAACCGAAACACTGCTTGCACCTTCCTTTCCCACACCCAGCATACAATAAAATAAACAGACAGAACAGAATTAACCAGAACCAAATAACACAGAAGGGTAGATGGTGAAGTTCACAAGGAAAAAGAAGTGCAGGTTCTATGCACATCCTTGAGAGTGCTAACCCCAAACTTCTCCCTCCAACTGCATAATTCTATTCACTCTTTACATTGGCTAACCAGTTTTGAGCACCCTGACCATACAGCTCCTGTGGTTCTACAGTCCAACCTAGAGGTCTAATCATCCCCAGACTTCATAACCATAATTTTTTCCCTTTGCATCCCTTCCTCCCCACATAATTGTCTTTCTCAATGAATTGGACCTACATATGTTGCGCAGGGTCCAGTAGGCTCAAATGTAACCTATGGCTAAAATGTAAAATTGGCACAGTCCTGGCATTCCTGTGCCAAGTAAGGAAATTGTTCTGATGAACTATAGCTAGAGTTTGAAAGGTTACCAAAGTGTACATTGTATGAGTATCACTGTGTGATATATACAGTAGCCTTAAGATATGATACCAGAACTCTTTTATTTACCCTGGTTGAATACAGAGGTACGTGAGCAGTCTATTCTTATCATGCTATACTTGTCAAGGACACGTGTCTATATTCTTGCATATCACATGCATTCACCTCCCAGATAGCATTATATCACTGCCTCACATACAGTAGCTATAAAACACCTTTGCATAATATTATTTTTCTTTAGGTTACTTGTAATTGTATGCTGCTTTATAAATTATTACATTTTACTAACACAAGACTTAAGCATTACTCAATCACTATAAGCATATCATTAATGCCACATGTATCAACACATAATTTTTTTTATTAAAATTATCTAAAAAATGACAGTAAAAATCTGTTTGTGATATACATTTATTATCTCTCTTTGGGTGAAAAAAATTGCTATTACATTTGTAATTACATATTAATTTAAATTTTTTTCATATAGCTAAAATATATACTGTAGCTAACATATTTACCTATATAAAATAAATATCATAAACATTCTGAAGCTAGAATAACATTTAATAATTATAATTATAATAATAATAATAACCTAATAATTAATTTCATTTATAACACTTAATTCAGTCAATTATACACAATTTACGTAGGGTAAAAATGCTGGAACAATGTTAGTTTCTATGCCACCTCCTTCGCAAACATGGTTAAAGTTGCTAAACACTGGCTTGTTTGTCTTAGTGGGTAATTTAATTCTTAATTTCTTAATTATGCATAATTAAATGAAGATGTGTATATGTTTTAATATGTCACTATGGTGTGGCATCATGACAGAGTTTCGTTATTGGTGTCATTTAAAACTTGACATTTTTGTGTTTTTATTTTTTATTGTTTTATGAAACTATTGAGTAAAATTATCCTGTATTTTCATTTTTACATTAAATTCTTTATTAACTTTTGCTTTGGCTACAGCATTCTGGCAGAGTGTTGTACCAGGGAAATGATGGAAGCATAATTACTTTTTGAAAAACAAACTGAATAATCATGTATAATGATCATCGCTCAAAGCACAAAATTTACCTTTCCTGTTTTTGTCAGTCAAAAGACAAACAGTAATAATAGTAATAAACAGGAATAACATTTCTGATGGTTTTTGGAACAAATACAAAATAATGACATTCATTTAGTCCATGTTTATTTGATTTATATTCATTTAGTTCATGTTTATTTGATTTATATCTATGTAAAGCACTTTTTGTTAGAATATTGAGCACACATGGATTAGTATGCAAATATATTGGAGCATTTTAACAAAAACTTTTACAAAAATGATTACAAAAAAGGATGACATGCACATACAAAAATAACAATTGTGTTTAGTGAAAGTAAAAAACTAGACCTGAGCTCTTCCATCGTTCAAGGCTGTTGCAAATTCTAAAGCTGGCCACACACTAGAAAGATTTTTGTTCACAGCAGGAAGTAATAGTAAACCGGACAGTTTTCCCCTAGGGAAAAGTCCCGATATAGGTGCCACACACTACTTGCTGGGTGGGAGTGCCCGTAGTGAGTGACCCTATTTCGATAGGGTCGTTCGCTCCCAGCCAGTTCAGAACTGTCTGGGATATCGATTACTTATACCTCTCCGGTGATCTGGTCCGGCGGCGGTACTGTTTTTAGAAAATATATAAGTGAGTATGCGACAGCCGAAAAAAGACACTTTCGGCTGTCCCTATTTTGCAATGTGTAACATTGCAGCGGGGACTGGCAACGCTACTTGCTGCTGTGTATAATAATCTGTAAGATGTGGCTTGTGGCTGTGGCAACCCCCCAAAAAACTCTATGCATTTGAAAACATTGCTAAATTGGTCCAGTTATCAGCCAGGAATTCTAAAAGGTAACATAACCGACCCAAGTGTTTAAGGGCTGTTTTGTCTGTGTTTTCAAAATCCATTTTCCGATCTAACAATAATTAATTGATAGGACTAAAAATTTCTCTAGTGTCTGGTCAGGTTAAGACCTTTTGTAAATGGCTGTACAAGTAGATATACCTGAAGGCCATCACCTTCTCTAATTTCATAATCATTCTCCATAATTTTGGGTGGATTTTTTTTTCTCCCTGCCCCCCCTCCCCCAGCCAGGGGTTTGAAGCCAATATGACTACGGAGCACTAGTTATGTAAAGCGATCAGCACTTTATCAAACTTTAATCTGTGCAAGTTACACAAGTGATTATTCTCTATAGCTTAATGCACTTCAATGCAATGCCAGCCCTAAGACCTACTCACTGCAAATGTGTGACTGCACACCTGTGCTTATATGTGATGTCTGATTTATAAGCTTATTTAGCAATTTGTGAAAAAGATTAGAGGTACCCTTGTTATCATAACAGAACCTCCAAATGCCTATGCTTCCATCATTGCCTATGTATTTATGCTACTTATCAACGCTGCCTTTGATGATGTTATACATTACACAGTAATAACATTAAACCTGATCAGAGAATGCGGACTGTGTATGCTGACAGATAAACTACTGTAATATGGAACGGTATTCATACTTGTTTCGGCTTAGCAAACCTCCCTGTGATACACTAACACGTAATAGAGGTTCACAGGAATTTTCTTGAATCAGAAGTTCCCAATAGACATTCAAAAGTGCCTCAAATTCCAATCTGCCCTTGCAGTTCCATCAATAAGTATGAATATCAGGTTGACAAGTAGTTTGGAAATGCACAGCGAACATGGTGCATTGACGGACATGGATGTAATTGCTTGAACAGCTAATGTTGTGTATTTACTTATGGAAAGTAATGAATGAAATCTGTTATTTGATATTTTTTCCTAATATCATTTTTGCTGTAAATGTAAGGATAAAATAAGTTGTCTTATTGTTTCGGATGGAATATGTTCATTATAAATGTTCTGTAAATTTCCCTGGGTTTTGTTTATAATAGTACACCATACCTGCTATGCATGTTTTTACAGTATTTATACCAGTTCAAATCTCTTGTGCTGTTTTGTACTAGCTGAGATGCAGGGGGTATAGAAACCAATGGACGGATGCAATTCTTATAATGTTATGTAATAATACCGGATCCAGGCTACTGCAAAATGGGCGTTTTCATGCATAAAGTGAGCAGAAAATCCACGCATTCTGAGAGTGCGCATGTCCACCCACCGCACTTATAGTACAAATCCAGGATCCAGACTTTGGGCCAGATCCAGAATTAAGAAATTCAGCTGACTTACACACGTTGGGCCGAATCCTAAACTAAAGACCCCATATACGCAATCTACATAAAAAACAATACATAGATTACATACAATAGTTACGACGCATACGTAGTAGCTACCTATCGGCAAATTACGTCCGTGTGTGGAAGACGGATGTAGTTGAGGATCCATCCCGTTATGTGCATGCACTGTACCAATATATCTGTATTGGAGCGCAGTCGGTCGCTCCGTGTGGAAATCAGCTTCCGCATGGGGGGCTGGCCACTTCCCAATGCTTTTGATATACGATGATAGGTGGACATAGGTATTTAGGTATTTGAATTGTACAGTAAGGGCTTGGCTAGTTTGGTCCTGTAAGAGGAGGGGATAGAATTCTAACATGTTGTCCCCATTTTAAGTGAGGACAGCTCAGAAATTTGCAGTAGTCTGACTCCGACCTCAATAATAATAAAAATAAAAATAATAATAAAATAACAACAGGGACCTGTGTATTGCCACAACAATGTAATACATAACATCCCTTGCTTTGCAACACAGCATGAGCATATAGATTTTGCCCTTGGTTCATTTTATTTTTTAATCATATTTAATAAAAAAAAATGTTTTTAAACATTCTTAGGGCTCGATTCAATGCAACGTGAAGGCCGCGTTAATTTGGCTGCAAAGCTAAATGTGCGAAATTTTATTGCAGATTTTTCTACGCACCCCATTGCATAATAAAATCTGTGCATATTGGCTACCGTAATAGTGGGTTATAAGTGCAGTTAGATTTGCATCCAAAATAATGTGGGCTTTAGTGTTGCATTTAATAGGGTCCTTAAACTTCAGCTGGGTATGGATTGTATTCTATACATAAACAAAACCTTGATTGAAAAAACTATCAGCTGTATAAATACAATAAATAATAACAGAGTAAACGAAATATAACCAAAACATATAACTAACACAAAGTATAGCCGGTAAGTATAACCAATAGCATAGCTAAAGGATATGCAAAGGACAAGCAAGCAATGATTTGTTCTTGCACAGTGTTAATGAAATATTTAAGCAGCCTTCTGTTTTACTGCAACAAGCAATGTGTTAACTTGTCCTTTTCTGTGGGATGGATTTATTTGCAGAAACTGAACTTAACCAGTTCATCTGAAGGGAGCACTGTGGATATCAGACCCCCTGGGGTAGTCGTGGAAGGAGAAGGAGAGCTGGTAGAGCTGGAACCAGAGGAGGCACTAGAGCCAGATGCCTGCTTCACAGAAGGTGAGTGGGAGTGAGTGGCTTTTTGCTTGGCAGTTGGCCTGCACAGCAAGATTATATAATGAGATGAAGTCTCCTGGTAAATCATAAAAGCACACATGTTGTGTAAGAAAAAAAAGGTTTTTGGCTGCTAGAAGTACAGGAAAATACCTATTTTTTATCCCTGTAA
This sequence comes from Limnodynastes dumerilii, assembly GCA_011038615.1. NCBI lineage: Eukaryota > Metazoa > Chordata > Amphibia > Anura > Limnodynastidae > Limnodynastes > Limnodynastes dumerilii. The sequence goes on from WWET01000110.1 coordinate 149,616, forward strand.
ATTGCGCTGTCTCTAATGGTAAGTCTGAGAACAAGATGTTTACATCTAAGTCCTGCAGCAGTATCCTGAACCAACTAGGTAATGTTTCCACTATGCCAATGATGGACGATAGACATCCCTAGGACTGTACAGTTAGTGGCCCTAATAGCCACCACATGGCGTCTGCTTTAACATGTGACACCTGCTGATAAAGCTGCTTAATGGTATTCTATATAGACCATGGTGCAAGTCCATTTATTGTACTGTACTGGATCTGTATATATCCCCTGTGCACCACACTAATATTTGTTCCACATCTTATTCTTCTTATTACAATGGTCCCCTGTGCATCCATAGGATTAGGACTGTATGTGGTCCTTAGTTATTTGTCCTTATAACCTCCAATTGCTACTTTTTCTGTAACGTCATTATGTTGATGATTCATATCACCATGGTATGTATTGTTCGAAGATAATGGAAAATTTAAATTCCTGTACATATTCCATTTATTGGACCTGAATTCAGACCGGTTGCAGTCTCTGGTCCAATGGCCCACTTTGCAAAAAAGAGACAGACGAAAGTTACTTACAGTTTCGAATAGGGGGCCATTTTTTTTTTAATGAATGGGTGAGTGTGCCGATAGGCATCCTCGACTATTCATTTTCGCAGACCCGCCAGATGACAGCTACGGAGAGGGGAGTAACCTCTCGGGGAATTTTAGTGTTAGGGTGGGGGGGGGGGGTAGGATTAGGCACTTAGGAAGGGGGAGTTAGGACCATAG
>WWET01000110.1:152354-175770 GCA_011038615.1 Limnodynastes dumerilii
GTTACTCCTGGGCTAAACCATGTTGATTTCAGGGGGAGTCAAGTTACTTGTATTCTTTGCATGCAGGGATATATCTTTGAATTGCTTACTGCACACAGATACTGACCAGCTTTACTATCACACTGTTATTTAGACTTGGGATAGGAAACATCACCTCTCAACTCTAATACTGTTTGCAGCAGATGAAATATGACTCCCCTGCAATCAACATGGTTTAGCCTAGGTGTGACTAAGTTCATGCACTTAACAAGGTCTGGATCCAGCCCCATTTCTGTACGTAGATTGCGTATGCACTGTCTTTAGATCTTAGTCTTTAGGTCTTTATACCGCGCTTACGCAATCTACATACCGAAATGGTACGTAGATAGTATAAAGAAGCTACTATGCATGCGTAGTAGCTCAATTCTTAAAACAACGTACGTAAGATGAAAACTACATAACTGTGAATCCGGACCAGAATGTCTGCAAGACTCCTATTACTTTGAGAAGCATTCCTAGGAACCTCGGAGCTAGCCAGTCTTTCCCACTTCACGTGATGATGTGCTTTACGTGCTATGTGGACTATGACTGACTGCTGATTGGGGTTTTTAAGGTGTTGATTGTGATAGCTGTAATTCTGGTTGGATGATGATTGCACCTAAACACTTATTCAGTTCCATTGTTATTCGCTGCAGCTGTTCATCTTCATTGCTTTAAAGCCCAAACTTACTGTACATGGTCATGATCAAATCAGTTATAGGTATGGTCATTTTGCACTTTGGTTAAGAAGCCAGAAAGACCACATTTACGCAATCTACATAAGAAAAAGATACGTAGATTACGTTAAAAAATTACTACTTCATGCGCAGTTGTAAAAATCGCTAAACATATACTATAACATATACGTCCGGTACTCTGAATACGGACCTTAGTTTAGCTATTAGTTTTAATTTTCTCCCTACTAGGGCAAAGTTGGGCAGTAGCAGTAGGCCTTAAGTGTGTGGAGCAGTGAGAATGGTCTGATAGTTGCGGTTAGCAGGACCATTACCTGCTCTTTGGAAAGCCAATGGAAAGCAATGCCTTTTGGCTCCTGGAGATTGGGTCATGCAAGTAATGGGAAGCTATGCTTCATGCTTTGGTCTGTCTGCCACTTCATGGGGATCTGAAACTCTTAGATGACTACCTGGGGGGTGACCAAGGAAAAGGGATGTTTGTTCTCTTATGTTTGGCAAGTCGATCATCGCTGACTTCTCCTTCTATTGGTGCCAGCTGTCTAAGCAAAACATTATAGAAGTATCAATTTGAATTGTCTCTCCAATCAATAATCTATGCCCCCATTTTAAACCCCCAATACAAGTCTCAGAATCGTTATTTTGTCTGTCTGACTCACTCTTAAGTGTGAATACGGTTCAGAGACGTTCAGAGACTTTAACTTATGCAAAAAATGAAAGATAGTCTGCATTTATCTTATTTGTGCCCCTTCTGCTTTATTTTAATTTGTGGCTTATTACTTTTAATTCCCAGGCTATTATGAACAGAACAGTCAGTTAAATCGATAAGATTTTTGAACATTCTTAGTTATCTTTTCTAATAATATATCACAATATCACATTACAGGCTTTTGAGGATATCTACATTGAACAACGGAAAACAATTAAAACCATGCTGGAATATGCTGATAAAGTCTTCACATACATCTTTATTTTGGAGATGCTCCTGAAATGGGTGGCGTACGGATTTGTTAAATATTTCACAAATGCCTGGTGCTGGTTGGACTTCCTGATTGTTGATGTAGGTATTGTAACATGATATATATTGTATATGTACACAGACATGCCAGCCAGTTAGTAATAGATGTTCAGAGAATATATAGCAAATTAGTTATTTGTTAGATGAGAGCATGATCATGTTATAGTAGTACTACAGTCTTCTCAATATACAGGGCCTGTTCGCATGGACAACTTTGTTGCAGATATTCCCTTGTAATTTTTAATCCCTTTGTAAATTTGATTTGTAATCTCAGGCTATGTGGCCGACTTTACTATGACCCATTGCACTAAGATACTCCATACATGTCCCCCTTACTCTGGATAAAACGCTTTATTTTAATACTACAATTAATTGAACATAGAAAGGCTGTTGTCATTTAGAACTGAGTTCAGACTTCCGCTGGAGACGTGAACATAGTCACTGACAGGGGTGTGGTTCACTGTTGAGGATGGCCTTTTTATGACAGGGCCGTTTTCTAGCAGCCAGTTGTGACGTCCCACCGCCAGCAACTGTTCCTTTCCCACCGGAGTTAAGCAATTGCAAAACCCCCACCGGCGACTGGTGAGTATTTCCCCAAATCCAACCTTTATCCTAACCCTCACCCTAATCCTCCCCTTCCATTACCCTAACTCTCCTTTTCCCGCAGCCTGACCCCAGGTCTCCCCTTCTATGCTGCATCCCCTCCCCGCAGCCTAACCATAAGACTCCCTTTCTCCGATCAATCCCCTACCTGCAGCCTAACCCTAAGACTCCCTTTCTCCGATCCAACCCCCCGCCCCACACCATAGCCCTAAGATTTTCCTTCTGTGTTCTATCCCCTACCCGCAGCCTAACCCTAAGACTCCCCTAGTACACTAACCTGTCAAGTCAGGTGCTGCGGCTGGTCTTCCATCGGGGTGTTGAGCTGGGCATCAGAAAGTCAATGAATGGGTAAGTTGCCTAAACATAAATTCGGCATACTTACCCATTCATTATAAAATCTTTCTAATTAGTGCCATTGTCAAAACAGAGACAGTCAACAATTAGCTGTCTGCTGTATGTATTTGTAAAATGTCATTTTCTGGGATGCGAACAGAACCCACTGACGGTTGTCATCGCTTCATTGCTGCAAAGTTTGTTGAAAGACAGATAATCGCATTGGTGAACTACACCCCTTAATAACAGGGTTGCCGACTCTCCCGGAATGTCCGGGAGACTCCCGAAATTCGGCCAGTACTCCCGGTATCCCGGGAGAGCCAGCAAATCTCCCGCAAGTGACTTGAGGCCCGTGATTTCACGGCCTCAAGTCCTGCCCCCCTGCCTAGCAACACTAGTATACCAGTGTTGCTAGGCAGAAGAAGGGACATGATGACGCAATTTGCGGCATCAAGCCCCGTCCCGACCCCTATTTCAGGTAAAAACGGGTCAGTATGAGCCAGGGGCGGAGCCTAATTACGCGATTTGCATAACCCGCGTCATTAAGCCCCGCCCCCTGCATGCGTCGCTAGCTTCTCTCCGGGATCTCCCGGAGGGAAGCTGCCAAAAGTCGGCAACCATGCTTAATAACATTAAAAGCTATTGCATTTGCCTCACAGATATTGGAGCCTTAACCTTCCCTTTATTCTGTAAATGATGATAGTGAAACTTGCTTTTCCACATAGGTAAATTCAGTCAACAAAGTTGTCCATGAATAAATGCAAGTATTTAAAATGTATTTTTAAGATCAAATTTGTTTTCTTGCTTAGATATCTCATTTACAACTGACCATAGTTATTAAGGCCTTAAATGCTTTGCTCTTGAATATAATACATGTGTTCTGATTCCTGTACCCAAGTCATTGTGTGACCCAATATTCATGAGAACTCAAAACAAAGTGCCTTATGTTTTATTAATGTCATTGTAGTGATACAATATATTCTCATGAATATTAATTCACCCCACTATATAGCTGAACTACCATTAATGAGGTCTAAAAGTGTCTCACTGATAATAAAAAATACATTTAAATACACGTAGAGTACTGTATAAGTGTGAGAAAGTGAGTCATGTCTGCCAATTTATTGTGTGGCACAATTTCCTGTTATTACAATACTATTATTAATTGAAGTGTTATGTGATTACATTTAATGTTTTAACCACATTTTATTCCCTGCAATGCTATACGTTAATGAAACCAATCAATTTTCCAACAGGAAGCAGATGGCTGTGCTCTGAAGCAATCATGACTTAAATACAGCACATTTGTGATTATCTATTTTCATTTTGTAGTAAATACCTTTTTTATGCATTGGGGATGTTGTAAGTGTTGTGGCATTTTACATGCAAGATATTAGATGCTTCACCACCCTTTCCATCTCACATAGATTTATAGCTGGCTTTAAATCTATTACCTTGCAGTTCCATAGCTTCATCCAACAAACGGGTTATTTTAAAGGTCTAACTTAATGTAGTATATGTCTTTGGAATGTATACAGCACAAAGGGCACGTGGGTGACATTTCCTTCATACAGCACATTAGTAGGAAACTGCTGTCAGTCGCTATAGAAGTAGATCAGAGTCATTGCAGCCAGTACACCTACGCACTTAATAGAAGACGTCTTCCCCTGTACTGGAATGCCTAAGGTCAGACTACCATGCATTTATTTTGTCTTGGGAAACCAAAACACAGACAAACAGCATCTGACTGACTGTGCCAGGCGATATTATAGGAAGTTCTGTGCCAGACAGTATGCACAGAGGGGAGATGAATGAGCTGGAAGATGTGATAACATTGGACTGGGTCCAGATTTTCTAGCATGCGGAAAACAGAACCAATCTTCATGTGCACATGGGCATGCAACAGGCTTGGGGCTTGATCCACATCTAAGAAGCCGAGGCTTGTTAGGTGCGTATTTGTCCGTAATTATGGGGCCGGATCCTGAACTAAGTCCAACAGGGGACTTACACAAGTCATTTGCATAAGTCTCCGGTCTTGGAACATTTGCACATGTGCACGCCAGATGTTCTGACGGCGTAAGTACTAACACACGTAACAAAGTAACTTACACCAGTACTTACACTGAAGAGGCAGACCCTTCAGTCATAATAGCTGTATGTAAATGAGGGAAGCCCCATTACAACTAGGTCTGCGGCCATATGGCCAAAATTTAAGCTAGGAATCTGGACATGTAAGTGTCCAGATTTTCTACCGACCGCGGGGAGTGCACCGGGCGTGCACTCCCTGCTACGGGAGCGTAACTACAGACCCCTGCATGCACGTAAAGCGTGCAGGGGTTGGCATCTGGCCCAATGCTGACTACACAATCTATGTAGCCTTTGGGCACATCGTTTTTTCACTAAGAGGAGGCATGCCAGAGCAACCTCCGTAGGAAGTTAGGTGAAGTGGGACTCATTTAGATTAGCTAGGCAGGGAGTGCGGATTTTTCCTACTTAAGAGGGAAAATATGCACATATGCCATTAGGCACCTAAAAACAGGGGAGGGTCGTGGGAGGGAACAGCACACTTAAGTGTGGATACATGCATATCGGCACCTACGGATTTCACACTTATGTTTGAATCCGGTCCTTGATCCTCAAAAGCCAGATTTCCGTGCTAGGTCTGGGGGGAAAGGAGAGTGAATGCTAATATGTGTCCACATAGTGGAAGGTATTTAAATAGCTTAGTAAGGGCTTGGCTACATACAATCCATATGTACGCACTGGTTCCACTTTAAGTAGGCCGGGTGCGTAAATGATAAGGCAGGGTCCAATGATAGAGGCCTTTAGCATAATACTGTTATATCTGGATCCGGTGCTTTATTACTTTAAAGTCAAGAGTAGATCATTCAGAAATTAGACTTAAACTTCCCAAATACAACCCTACCTTCTCCTCCCCATAATAATCCAAAACTCCACTGCTACTGCAACCCCGCGATAACTGATCCTTCATTTTCCATACACTGAAGAGTATCAGTTATTGATTAATGTTCTATTACCATCATAATACTACTTATACATAACACTAATACAGAAAATAGATTAGAGGCATATTAGATAAGATACAAACAGACACGTGTTCACCTTTATATTATCCCAATGTTGTCTTGGGACCGTATTTAGAGATCCGTTTTCACGCGGAGTTGCGTGCGTATTTTTAGGTACGGTGTAACTGCACATGTGTAGTAACTTTATTTACGCTAGTTACGTAGAACATCCGCACATAAGTGCTTTAGGCACAGACATGTAAATCACACTTGGGGACATACATTCGGATGGGCGGGGTTGAAATACGTACTTGAAAATTTACATGAAAGTGGGTGGGGGGAGGCATTTAGATGAACGCATGTGGGCACGACTATAAAGAATCACACGCACGGATGACATACACGCTCGTAAGTACACATGTGAAGAACAGGGTGGTCTATGAAGGTGTAAGTCTATGATTGCACGGCCGGGAGAGAGGAGTGTCGTGGGTGTTGGTGGGTGTGGCCTTGCACCGTGAGTGCGTATAATTGCGTACTTTTAAAAAACGTATCTCTGAATAAGGCCCTTGGTCATTATGTCCAATGGTGTTATATTGGATTAGGAACGTCTATGGTGTAGGAAACTAGTAATGTAAATAGTAGTAATTCAGATACTTTATGTTAATAATCAAATTCTTTATTATGCTTTAATAAAGTTTTTGCCCTTCTCTGCACCCACTATGGTTCCATGAAATTCAGGACCTTTCTCTCTTTATGGTGCATATGAGGGGAAGGAGAATGTTGTGGTCAGCACATCACCAGTCATATTTTTTTTAACAAGGACATAACCTTAAGGGAGGCACATTTGTTTGTGCGTCCAAAACCCTAGGATAAACAGCCCCAGTGGCTAGTTGTTGGTTGAAATGGGGGTAAAATATTATACCAGTAGCCCAGGCTGGACAAAACCAGGGCCATCTTTCCACTGGACACAATGGGCAGTTACCCATGGCCCCACAAATCTAGGGGCCCTTGAGCACTGCTGCCTGGCGCAACCGTCAAGGCATTTTCAAATTGACTGTCGTAAAAATCAGAAGGCTGGCTGGACATACAGGGAGGGGACATAAGGGCTGGCTGGACCCACACAAAGAGGAGGAGTTTGGATGGCTGTAGAGACACACAAGAAGGGGCAAAGGTGTGAAGCTTATAATTTTCAAAGGTTTTGCTTACAGGGGGCCCTGTGCATTGCTTTGCTTAGGGCCTACAATGCTGTTAAGATGGCTCTGGCCAAAGCCTCATATTGGCTATCTTTTGTTTAATATTGTGCGGGTGATAGCAGCAATGACAAATTAGGAGGACAAATTATGGCAAACCAACTCACCAGTCAATTTCCAGTAGGTGAAAAACCTTGTAAATGCTATATCACATTAATAACCTAAAAAAATCAAAGCAGTTTTCATAGAAGGAACAAGTACAGGTTTCTTCTGCTCGATCACCTTACAACAATTTATGATTTGCAGAGGTTTCACTACTATAAAGTCTTTTGAGTCTTCTCAGAGATTCCTTTGATGTTAGTTTTCTTCTCATGTCGGATTTTAGATGACCAAATCCTCTTATATAAATCAACAGCAGTTAAGAAGCAATTAATATGTAATAGCTATTTTCAGGAGCTGGTAGAATTATCACTTAGGTACAGCGCGAGGTGTGTATTTTATATTCTTAGTGTTAGGTGACAGAAGTATTTCCTCTGTAATTGTAATGCTACACAAATACATTCCTCACTCATTTCTTTTGATGTAGATCTATAACTTTGCAAACATAATTAGGGATTTTAGAATTAGTTAAATTAGACGAGACACTGGTCTGGATTCAAAGTTACGTAGTTTTCGTCTTAAGTACTTTGTTTTAAGAATTGAGCTACTACGCGGTCTAAAGACCTTGCTTACGCAATCTACGTACAAAAATAGTACGTAGATAGTGTAAATAAGCTACTACGCATGCGCAGTAGCTCAATTCTCAAAACAAAGTACGTAAGACGAAAACTACGTAACTGTGAATCCACACTAGTGATCAAAATAAGTTGTATTTAAACCTATCCCAACTGTACCATGTATGACAGGAGAGTGCTTATTTCAGTTGTTGTCCCTATGTTCAGACAGAGGCTGTGAGATATGTCTATATTTATATTGATATTTAGCTAAGTTATGCTACCATAAGGCTACCTTAAGTCTCCCATGCGTGTTAGTGGACAGAAGGCTTTAAGCCAGCCCACAGAGTTCATTGGAAACGGGTTCAATAAAGAAAAGAAGTAGAAGTCCAAACATATCATTAAAAATGAGTCTTCGCATCTTGCAGAGTTAAGGTGAGCTGAGGGATGGGCCTCCCTGCCGAATGCATCTCCTAGGAGATCCATAGCATAACATCTGGTGTTCACACAGACTTTTTTACCATATCAATACATAAATGGAAGCAAATTCATAGCACATAAATATTGAGCAAAGTGCCTGGTAGCCATGTCCTTCAACACCATAGCTACTGACCCACAAGATATGTTGTGGCCAATGAATGGTTCAATGAAGAAAAAGTAAATGGCTTTAGGTAGGATTATTTCATTCCCCATGCTGCACACATTATATACTCTAGATTCTTTGTCAGACTTTATAAAGATCATGTGACTCATTTGATTAAAGCAGCAATTACTTTGAGCAATCCTTACATAGTCAACTAGATCAGTCAACATGCTAACAAGCCTTTGTGAACCCTTTCTTTTCCCCAGTGCGTCATTAGGATCCACCTACTCATTGTAATGGAGAATGTTTTCCTTTATATTTAAGTGGCAATGGTTTGGTGATTCAGCATACTTCATTATGAAAAGTACTTACATGTTACAGTTGCTTAGGCTTTTGTTGCAACGTAATATTATTTACTGTAATCAACTTTCTACCAACATCACAGTAATATCCATGGACCAACGCCTCCTGATGTTGACATTCTATTTCAGAGCAAAGTTAAACAACAATTATAAACATGGAAGGGGATGCAGTTGCCAGCCCGGTGAGCCATAGCCTGACAATGATAGAGCCACCAGCTGAATGGTGGCTTTATCATTCCTCGAAAACTACTGCAAATGGAGCATTTCTATTGGGAATGAGTACCTATTTCCCTGTTCCCAATAGCCAGAGGCTGTGGCTTTCTTGGTTGCCCCTCATTGGACAGTCTTTAATCTATTTATGCCCTGTGTAATATATGATTTTAGTACCCTCCATTTTCTACTAATTCCTCTTGGTACAAACAAGCATCTGATTTACCTTTCTCATTACTTTGTTACATGGCTTACCTACCTTTAAATCACCTGAAATAATCACTCCTACATCTTCCTCCTCAGTAATCTCCATTTAATGCAGTTAATACTGTATTAAGCCTTTTGTTTTTTTCCTGTTTTCCAATGAGCCCATTGGCCTATGTGGCTTCTGTGCAATGACATAAGGTAAATATACCAATATAAACAGTATATAACTGTTTTTTTCTGCCATCCCTTTCAAATGTGTGTAGGCAATAATCTCATCAAATCTGTATATTTCTACAGGCCACAAACAGAGTTCATTGTAAAAGGGTTTATTAAAGAAAACAGACAGAAGTCCAAACCTACCATAAAAAACTCAACCCCCTCTACAACAGTAAAGTATCCTGGGATACAGTGGTAGATAACTATATAACGAATATTCAGTAACATTCAAAAAAATTAGAAACAAGAAAAACTTTATTTAAAATAAAAGTCATGGGGTCTGATCCAGAGGTACGCCCGCCGATCTGCGCATGCATCGGGCAGATGTTGCCCGGCGTTGCTACGGCAACGCCCGATCCTAGATCGGGCGTCCGTAGCAGCGCCGTAGGGACGCTGGAGGGGACGTCCCCCAGCGCCCCTACGTTCAGGTTAGTGTAGGTACTGTGCGAGCGTATGGCCCCTTCCTTACGCCGGCTCAAGTTAGGGTAGCCTTCAGCCAGCGTAAGGAAGGGGCCATAAGCCCGCACAGGGGGAGTGCCAGGGTAAGTGAACGCCGATACGCTGTGCTTTAGTAAGCACAGCGCATCGGCGTAGCTCTGGATTAGGCCCATGGTCATTTAGTTCTTAATTTGCACATTTTACCCCTAACATGAGCATTCACTACGTTTCAAAAGTGAAAGAAAAGCGCCAACAATATTATCCATCTATTAATTTAACATGCTATTGGTTCTGAACAGATATCAATCATATCACTTTTGGCCGTGGCCCTCGGGTATGACCAACTAGCCGCTATTAAGTCTCTAAGGACCTTGAGAGCATTGAGGCCTCTACGTGCATTATCAAGATTTGAAGGCATCAGGGTAAGACTAACTCATAGGTTGGCTCACAGAGAAGATTTGTTTGTTCTCTTTGTTGCAGGTTTATTGTTGAGAGGGTAAGGCCTGGAAGGTGTATGCTACAGGTATCAAATAACATCTAATACCTTTCAATCTCTTAACCATATTTCATTTTGCAGTTCATCGGCTGACATTGGAAGGAGCTGAATTCATCAGTGACACTCAAAAAAACAACGTTTCCTTGTGTTTATATTGTTGAACATGGCAGTGAATTTGGAATTGTTGCTTTTGTTTTTGTATAGGTCTCTCTTGTTAGCTTAATAGCTAATGCCTTGGGATATTCAGAACTAGGGGCTATTAAGTCCCTAAGAACATTGAGGGCACTGAGACCACTAAGAGCCCTCTCACGGTTTGAAGGGATGAGGGTAAGATGAATAAGGATTATACTGCATGTGTAGAAACATGAATGTCATATGTTATAAGGAATGAAAACTTTATGCTGCCCTATTGCTTTACATTGCTTCATAATGCTCAAATCAATTTATCGCAATAAATTCATACATGTAATAACTCATCTTCAGTTTGTTGAAGATGAACATGGAGATCATTTCAGGATTTTAATTCATAAATTCAGGATTAATAAACCACAAAGGTTTACAGTCTTTGGACCGGATGCTAACTATAAATGTTACCTTGGTTTTCATGTATCACGGTTATATTTTGCAAATGGTCCTTTGTTATGTTAATACCCGCAGAAGATAAAAGTGACTTAAAGTAATATATGTGCCATGTTTTTATTTTTAATGAGAACACTAATAATGTAAGGTCTAATTTGGAAAGGCAAATTGGTTTAAGTAATGTGCTTTGGCACACAGCTGGTGTTCTTGCTTTTGAAAACATGTTTATCTAATAAAAAAAGAGCATAATAAAAAAAGCTAATGCAAGACTGGATCCAGACTTAAGATTAGATTCCATACGTTAGCCTCTATAACAGAGGCTAACATATGGAATTTGGCATCTTAAGTACAATATGTATGTGCCGTATCTACATGCGGGGGAGATTTATGAGGGCCAAAGGCAGCCTTAAGTATTCCGCTCTCAACACTGTTCATGTGGAATACTGGATCGCATGTAAGGGCTTTATCAAGACCTTACTGTACGATTTAAATGCGTATTCCCACCCACCATGAATATCTCATATATGTAGTAAATAGGCCCACCTTCTGTGGCTGCTGGGTTCCCTATGGCGTTTCTTTGCAGTGCATATGCACAGTACATCATTTCAGGCTCTTTCCATAGGTGACTTACATAAAATACCCTGACGTTATCAAGTTTGGATATGGCCCGTACTCCTTTCAAAGCTGCTCATTGTTTTTGATTAAGGGGCCAAAAGAACAATAAAAAATGTCAATTGATAAATTTACATGTTAGATCCTCCAGGGTCTATAATTCCGCCAGATAAACAGAGTCTGCACAATGATATATTTATGCAACCCCTGAATCTACAAAATGTGAACCTCTAACCATTTGTAAAGTTATGCCTCACAGTGCGCCAAAATACAATGGACAAACGTAACATTTATCTGCATGTAGCTTACTGGTCCATGAGGAACTTGTTTTCCACATCGCTGCCTCCATTCTGTGTAGTAGGCTGAAGCAGATTCATTGCAAGCACTTGTTAAACTCTTGTAGCTCAGTAGAATGTTGAATCAAGAAAGTAAAAAAAATAAATAACCAATTTGTCTTTGCAAATGATCCAATGGCATTATCGGTAACCAATGATGATAGAGATCTATAAATAAAGCCTGGTACCCAAAAGTGAATGGACTCCTGCATAATTTAGACATATTGGGCTGGATTCAGACTTCGGATAGCCATGTAATGGAGAAACCACCCCCCGTGGCGTTCCATTTCAGGGGCCCTATCTTAAAATGGACCAAACACATCCAAACTTCATCCACACTTAAAATGGATCAAATAAAGTTAGCACGGGTGAGGTAAAACACACCCCTGCTGTAAATTTCAATAATAGGTTTCTCCCAATCATGACCAAAACTTGCCCATGGAACCAACACATGTTGGGGGGGAAAAAATTCTCGGATCGCTGTATTGCGTCGATACTGTACAAAGCAGGTGTTTTCCTATCTCAGCGACTGGAAAGTTCCCACTTTACAGGAGTGTGGATCTGGTCCAATTGGCTTAATTTGGTTAGTGGATGCTAGACAGTAATTACAGTCAGTAGTCCATTCAACAAATGTGTTATGTAACAAACTAATGCAGAGATTTATTCTAATGCTATTATATGCTTTAATGCATGGATAATTTGCATATTTATCGCTTGCAATTCTCTTCTGATGCTTGTACTTAAATGAGTCCATTTGTTGTAACTGTGGAGCCCATTGTATAAACATATGAACGTCATCGTAATTCACAGAAATAAAAAATATTATGGTATATAAACTTATACATAATGGAACAAAAGTGGTCCGGCGCTCCATTTGAATAGTGCAGGCTATTCAAATGCAGGTAGTGTCTTAACAGAGACCTCCTGTGTACACATATAGCAAATGAATAGGGACTCACCTACAGGAGGTGCCTTGACGCTGGGCAGGTGAGCTTAATCCAATATAGCTATATTGTGAACTAAACCTCCTTTTTATTTATGTGCTGACACATAGTGTTATTTAATGTATGTTTGGAGCGCCGGACCTCTTTTGTTCCTTGTATTTACATAGTGGTCACTTTGGTCCTTGGCTACAACCCTATATTTATATATACACTTGCACATATTTAATTTAGTGGATGGAAGCGCAGCCATTTCTCTTGCTACTGTTTAGTTTGGGCCTGATCCAGACCTACGATGTAGCGCTGAGGGTACTAACGCTCAGCGTTACATCGTGGGACTCCCCCTGACACTCCCCCTGCCCCATCGTATTTACACTCCCTTACGCCGGCTGAAGGCTACCCTAACTTCAGCCGGCGTAAGGGAGTGTAAATACGCTGGGACGGCGGCGTTATTACGATAAGCCTCATTACCCTCCCCCTACCTCCCTGCACTAACCTCAGCGTAGTAACGCTGGGGGACGCCCCCTCCAGCCTTAGTACACTGGTGCTACGGACGCCCGATCCACGATTGGGCATTGTCGTAGTTACTCTGGGCAACATCTGCCCGGCGCATGCGTAGATCGGCTTTTCAGCCGATCTTACGCCTACGCCCGCCGTATTAACTAGATCTGGATCAGCCCCAATAATTCCATAAAAAACCATGTCCAAAACACAGTGTAGACCACAGATCTGGTGTACTCTGTGTATTCACACACAAACACAAAAGGCAGTCACATGAATGTAGCACATGCAGTCATGACAGTGTGATGTCTCATTACCATAGCAAGGGTGGACTGAGGGATGAAGGAGAAGAAAGGAATCAATGAGGATAGAATGAGATTTTTCAGTGGTACTTTCCTCATTCCTTAGTGGGTAACTGATAGCACCAAAAAATGTTGCAAACCATTGCATTAGGCACTAAGGCAATAGCCATGTCAGTTGCATTACCATACATACTATAATGACATAATGTAGAGCCCTCCCTCTATAATACCTGTGTTTACTTATAGGATATTAAAGTAATGTCTGTACTGTTTTCACCACTATTACAAAGAAAATAATTAAAAAAGCAGATGGCTCCCGGCCAGCCATTCCCTGGTGTAGATAGTATTTCACTGCAGATTAATTGTATTCATTTTTAAGTCCTGATTTAAATTTAAAATATCATTACAAAGGTACTGTAAACTCCATATTATACAATTTTCCCAATGGGTCTTTTATAGATTCCTAGGGGTACTAGAAAATAGGTTTCTTCTTTTGGAATGGTCACTTAAAATTGTTGTAAGTTAAATTAATATTCCATTAGAAGCTCCATAATTAAACCTCCATAATTAAACCTCCATAACCCTTTTACTGAATAAAATGAAAACCTTTGCACCACGGAATAATATTAAAAGCCAATGAATGATGTAGGAAGTGGCTTTTCATTTAGCTATTACAAATGAGGTTTTCCTTAGAAACCAAAGAATGCTATAATCAGATAGAGATCTATATAGTCTTTAATAGTGACATAGCACCTCTATTTTAGGATTCACTAATAACCCTTACACATGAATAGATATTATGACTGGAATGAACTTTGGAAATAGAGTGTATTATTTAAGAATATCATAAAAAGAATATTAGGAAGCATTTAGGTTGATGGATGCTTTCACTGTAAGGAATCAAATGAAAAATGTATCCCTACTTTGGATTTATACACTGATTCACAAGTCATTTAACATTATAAAAAGGTTGACTCTAAAAATATCACTTATATATGTCTATGTGATGTGGTATATGAGTCAATGTTTTTATTGATAGCAATCATTAGTTCTGTCTTTTGCTGTGCTATATTTTAAATTATGACAGTTAAATCGCTGTTCTATTAACATTCTAATGAAGGATGGAATGATTAACATTATAGGTAAAGCTAAAGCTTATGCCATGGTCTGTGGGCAGCATTAGAATAACGGATATTGATGTCTATCCACTAATTTGTATTATCCTTTCACCTTAAACGCCTCGATTACATTCAGCTAATTATAATTTCAGCTAAACATTGCTAGAAAAAAAGTCAATATAAGAAATATCATTAAAAACAATTTTTAAGGAGTTGATGCCATTTATACAAAACGCATTCTTTAATATGAAGCACCTTCTACTTCAACCCCCATCTCACCAAACAGCCAATGCTATCAGAACACCTGGAACCTTTGGACCAGGGTGTCTAATGAACATGGAACCAGTTTGGCTTGACCATGACTTCTGTCAAAGCAAGCTTCATAGCTAATGAAACACAATCAGTTTAAAGTTTCCAATTACTTTTCTCATAGCTGACAAACACAAAGACAACCCCTTTTAAGTTCTAAAGGTTCACTTGTCCTCTTGTAATGTATCCAACCAACAAAATGGCAAGAGTCAGTTGGTTTGAATTTGTGGTTATAGAACAAAGGTTAATAAACTATTGCAGCCACTTGACAAAAAAAGGAAAGTATTAATTAAAAGTACCAGTTGTTTTGTGTTTAATATACTCCAGAGCAATGGTTCAATGGTTATATATTCGTTTTCCTTACATATTTACATATTTTGCAGTAGTTTTAAAGTATATTTCACATTTCTACATAATCCATTTAGCCCTCTAGATAAAAACTTTACTATACGTGACCTCTGTCATCTGGTATTGTACCTGGTTAAAGTACAAGTATTTATACTGTAGTTATCAGGACCCAACGGCAGTTATTAACCAAATAGGTTGTTTTTTTGTTGTGGTTTTGTTTTTTAATGTTCAAAACAAAATAGTAATTCTACACCACTTATAACGATTCCATCAAATAAATGCATTACAAAATTCCAAATCACCAATACACTGGATAAGCAACAATCTATCACATAGGATTACTGTTGTACAAGAATGCATATAACAATCAATAACTCAATATTATCTGAGTAACCCTTTTTAATTAAAAAGTTTTAATGAATTTATACAATTTAGGTTAAAAATGTATTGCTAAATATGTTTTTTTTTGCACAATGCTGCCTTTATTGACAGTGTAAACCAGACTCAAGCAAATTCAACACTAATTTTATTCATTGTTTTATTGTTATATTTCTGACCACAAGTGTTTTAGATACACTAGCTATTCATTAAAATTCAGATATACAGCACCATGGCAACCAAGTCACAGCACAGCGAATATGACTTATTTTTCTACTTGACGGTTTAGAAATAAATATGTTTTTCCCCCAGCAACAAAACTCGAAAATTCCAGGAGCTTCAGTGAGAGAATGCAATAGGTTGCTCTTTATTGTCAGGGTTTAAAAGAACAATATGACTATTTATAACCCTTACAGACAATAGAGATGGTTACATACACATAACAGTATATAGTATATTTTATAGTATAGTATATTAATAGTATATTATAGTATAGTATAGTATATTAATAGTATATTATAGTATAGTATAGTATAGTATAGTAATACTCCCTAAGGCCATACCCTCCAACATGACCCATTCCATTAGGTACAAAATAATCTGCTCCTCAGATTCTAACTGACAATTACTATAGAAACCACCTTTGTTTTAGAGGCAAATGTTTTTTAAATATCAGTTAATTCACTTAAGAGTATTAATGAGTGTGGCAGACATTGTGTAACACACTGGAGAGTATTAATGAGTGTGGCAGACATTGTGTAACACACTGGAGAGTATTAATGAGTGTGGCAGACATTGTGTAACACACTGGAGAGTATTAATGAGTGTGGCAGACATTGTGTAACACACTGGAGAGTATTAATGAGTGTGGCAGACATTGTGTAACACACTGGAGAGTATTAATGAGTGTGGCAGACATTGTGTAACACACTGGAGAGTATTAATGAGTGTGGCAGACATTGTGTAACACACTGGAGAGTATTAATGAGTGTGGCAGACATTGTGTAACACACTGGAGAGTATTAATGAGTGTGGCAGACATTGTGTAACACACTGGAGAGTATTAATGAGTGTGGCAGACATTGTGTAACACACTGGAGAGTATTAATGAGTGTGGCAGACATTGTGTAACACACTGGAGAGTATTAATGAGTGTGGCAGACATTGTGTAACACACTGGAGAGTATTAATGAGTGTGGCAGACATTGTGTAACACACTGGAGAGTATTAATGAGTGTGGCAGACATTGTGTAACACACTGGAGAGTATTAATGAGTGTGGCAGACATTGTGTAACACACTGGAGAGTATTAATGAGTGTGGCAGACATTGTGTAACACACTGGAGAGTATTAATGAGTGTGGCAGACATTGTGTAACACACTGGAGAGTATTAATGAGTGTGGCAGACATTGTGTAACACACTGGAGAGTATTAATGAGTGTGGCAGACATTGTGTAACACACTGGAGAGTATTAATGAGTGTGGCAGACATTGTTTAGCACACTGGAAAGTATTAATGAGTGTGGCAGACATTGTGTAACACACTGGAGAGTATTAATGAGTGTGGCAGACATTGTGTAACACACTGGAGAGTATTAATGAGTGTGGCAGACATTGTGTAGCACACTGGAGAGTATTAATGAGTGTGGCAGACATTGTGTAACACACTGGAGAGTATTAATAAGTATGGCAGACATTGTGTAACACACTGGATTCAGTTTTGTGTTAAGTTATCTTTTAATGCATTTACACTATCTGTTCTAACCAATTGGAGGCAGATATGTTCTTTTTTTTAGCCATTATAGTACACACTAATTATGATATAACCAAAGTATTATATATGCCTAATGTGCATTAAAGAACGATAATAGTGGCCATTGTGGTACAAGCTTCAGAAGTCAACCCCATATTATAAGCTAAAAAGATATGTTACAGTACAGTCAGATTCATTTTGTGCATGTTGAAATGTATAAGGGAACATATCACAGCATGACACAAATGCCTGTTGATGTTGCAGCTGTGCGGGCAATATATTAATATTAATATCAATGCTTGTATTATGCATGCGTCAGAATTTACCTGTCACACTAAGTTTGTCATAGCTGTAATATAAACTGATTGAAGGGTAAACGAATATTATTGATTTAAAGGAGAACTACTATAGTTTCTTAATATTTTAGAATAATGGAATGAAACTAATTGCAATTTGTTTAAATAAAGGACACAAATCTGGGGTCATTTACAGCAGAGCAATGTAGAGTGTTTTCCCTCCTGTGGATTTATAAGGTTGCTTTTCTTTTCTGTGTTTTATTCACCTCTATGTCTATGTGTCACAGTAACAGCAACAATGTGGACCCATAGGGATTGCTATGGATTAGAGAAAATGACAATGACTTATACAGTTTGGGGGCTTGTTATAATTAGACCTAGGGGCCCTAGAACATTTTTAGGTTGGGTGGTCAAGAAATCATTTGCAAGCCATATTATAATATTTATTTTACAGGAGGCTACATGTCACATGATGTCTGCGGGGGAGGGGAAGAGGGAAAGGGAGGGGATGGCACACTGCAAGTCTCTATGACTGGAATTCCGGCATTGTTGTCATATAGGGCCTGATCCAGACCTACGACCGCAATCGCCCGCGAGCGTAGCGTTCGTTCGCCCGGGCGTATAAACTTTCACGTCCATAACACTCCCATTGATTGTACCTGCTTACGGCGGCTGAACCCTACCCTAAGATTTTCCAGCGTACGTGCGAATTTTCGTACCGATGCGCTGGTCGTACTGGGCTTAGCACGCCCACACTGTACAATTTAAATGGCTATCCCCGCCTCTGTGTAGTAACTCGAGCGTCCAGACTATCGTCGTACAAAACGCACGCCCCTTGAGCGAAAAATACGCTGAAAATACGCTCGCTGTTCGCTCATGTCCTTCGGTCGACCGGAAGTTGTCATACTGCACATGCGTAGTGCGTTTTTTCTGCCGAATTTTCGCTTAAGATCGGCGTACGATCGCTTGCGGCCGTAGCTCTGGATCAGGCCCATAGACTCATCAGATATCTGCCGGCTGAAGATAATTACAGTGTGTTGCTGTAAATATTGTTAACTGGAAAATCACTAATGAGTAATGACTTACACGGCACTCCCTGCTCTCTCCTGGACAATGCTCCTTTCACATTTGGGAGGGGGCAAACCCTTATCCCCACCTTCCTGTCCCAACACCCTGATAGATTCCATAACATTTGCTTTGTGCACGTTGCAATGATCCGGTAAAAAGTTGCTATGGATTTATTAATTAACAACACTGTAGCAGCTGATTGATGCCGGCCGGGAGGAGTAATATCATTTTCTTCATTTCCAGGCCAATAGAGGAACCTTTTGTATATCTGGGAGCAGGTGGGGGATGTCTTAATCTGGACACAGTACACGATGATAGGGATGATCAGCCGGATTTCATCTGACTCGCCCGAATATTGTGCAGTGTATAACAAAGGATCGATTTTGCGGAATGCTGACAAAATGAACCAAAATAACGATGGGTGCAGGGTGGTAGAGGGAGCCCTCTGATTATTGTGTGGCGTGAAGCCACCTAAAGATTCCCCTGGCAGTGGGAGCGCTATGTCAGTTGTCAGTTGCTGTGGACATCAAATAGTGTAGGGATACAGTAGCTTAAGACAGAGTTTTCACATCCTGGGCATAAGGTGAAATTAGAATTGCACAGATTAAATAGTGAGTATTTGTGAATGACCAAAAGCAAGTTAATGAAACTATTAACTGGACACTAGATCAATTATTGGTCCGATTATCTAATGATAGGGGGAGTGGGCCAATTATTGCTTTAGTTTGTGGGCAGGATGGATTTCTAAAACAAAATGTTGGGTTCAATTATTTTATTTCTTGACTCTCCAAACTATTACTGGCAGCAAGCTCCCGATATTGAGTAGTGTGTGGCCATTTTAAATGACTGAACCTGTATCTCCGCATCTTGGCTGAAGTTTCCCTGTCTGTCTGACTCTATAATTGACTTGATGTACAGCAGTTATAAAGTAATGAAAGCTCTGCATTCTGCTAGAGATGCAAGCCTTCCATTACTATATTACTGCTATACTTGCTGGTAATTATGAAGTCAGACAGACAGGGAAACTCCAGCCAGGAGGTGAAGATGCCCCAAACTACTGACCGGAGTTTCTACAATCAGCGATTTCTACAATCAGCGAATTAGCTAGCTGCATGTGCCACCTGCCAAATTTGATAGGTGGCCTTTGCAGCCAATCAATTCAGAGATTCACAGAAGGTTAGTGCATCCAATCACCTGCAAGGGCCTCCTGTCTATCTCAGCAGCAGCTACCGCTTCAACCAGGATTATCAGTCCCGGCAGGAGACTGAGAGAGAGAGATTTTCCCTTGGGGAAAATCTGGGAGTGATAATTGCTCTATTGTATACCCATCTTAAGACCATGGTGGTTTGCAAATTAGGGGGCATGAACCTAAGTGTACACAGATAGGAAAAGCAACTATAATGCCACTTTAACAGACTGTACTGTGCCATTGCTGTAAAACACCCCCTGTGCTATGCATTGTTAATATTTTGGCTTGCAGATGTCATATTCCGTATTTTCTGCTTACAAAGCTTTATTTAGACACTGCATAAACAGCAATACTAACAGTGACACCTGCAGGCTATATGAATGTGCTACCTGGTAAAACAATTACCGGTAACTGTTTGTTTGTTTTTTACAAGGGTTATTCTGATAGTTCTCCTTTAAAATGCCCTATATAAATATTGAATATTATCTACAACTGACCTTATTGCAAAGTCCCTCTCCAAGACTACTGCTGTCTGATGAGATGTAACCAGACAGCTCTATGAATTATTTGACTTCCAATGTTTTCTATAATTTCATGTGCTGTCCTTTATTAGATTGCTAAATTTATTGCGCTGAACATAGATTATTCATGGAATTATTTTAAAAATCCATTGTGTTTTTTATAAAAAAAAATAACATTCACAAATAGGTTTGTAATTTGAAGGCACTGTTTTATATATTCACCAGACTTGCTGTCTCCGGTGTTCTCTACAGAGACAGATCCATTTGTTATTCCTATTACATACAAACACTTCCTAAAGAAATTGCTGAATAAAGAGATCTAAGCAGCTGTCTAATGGTACAATATGTACATCTGTAAAACATTTGATTAGCTATTGGGGGGCGAGGGGGAATCATGTTTTTTTCTGGCCATGTGGACTCCTATTTCCATAGATTTTTGAAATAAGATTAGGGCACATGTAGCAAAAAAAAAAAATATTGGTGATGCGTGCCCCAATAGGCTTAAGCTGGCCACACACTAGAGAGATTATTGGCCAGATCATTCAGTTCCTGGTAGATCGGACCAGTAATCGCTGTAGTGTGTTGTGCCCATGGATTTCTGACATCGTGCCATAAAGGCTATGGTCTGATAATCTGAGCATTTAGAATTTCTGACTGATTATTGTCCCAAATAGACAATATCGTGTAGTGGGTGTCCAATTATCAGACCTTGTACCTCTATCTCCTGGCCACATTATTCCCATCTGTCTCACTCCATAATTATCGGCAAGTACAGCAAGTGATAAAGTAATGAACGCTCTGCATTCTGCAAGAGACATAAGACTTCTGTTAATATATTACTGCTAAACTTGCCAGTAATTAGAGAGTCAGACAGACGGGTAAACTCCAGCCAGGAGGTGGAGGTGCCACACATTGGCTTGAGTTTCTCTGACAGGCAGCCAATTAGCATGGGACGCCTGTTGAGGTTGACAATTGACAATCTCGGTTTCCTCTCCCTCTTTAACATGGATTATCGGTCCCAGCATGAGAGGCGTGTGGCGCGGATATTGGGATCTTTCCCTAGGGGAAAATCCTTGTGTTTACTGGCCATCTTCAGCTGGATGTGATAATCACTCTAGTGTGTGGCCAGCTTTAGAGTACAGCACTGTGTCTGTGTGGGGACAGGGGACTACTGTCACACACAGAATTTTCAACAGTTTTCAACATTTAAAAGCAACCTGCATTTCCGTTCAACCGTGATAAAAATAAATCATTACGCCTTGCATTACAATATGCTTTGCCATAAAGCAAACTTACTTCAGATTTATGCCTAACTCATAATTAGGCTGCAAAATCCAAATGACTTAACATTCTTTCACCTTTAAATGACATTATTGGCCAGTACATGCTCACTTGCATCATTTACCAAATACATAGCCCCATATTTCTGTGGCACGCCAGTTGTTTTTGAAATTACAAGCCCCATCATAGGCATAGCTAAGAACTGGTGGAGCATGATGGGACTTGTAGCTTCTCCACGCCTGCCGAGCCATAGGTTTTACAGGCCTTTCCTTTATATAGTTTACATGCATATTTGTGAATGTTACAGGATGCCTTTCCACCTGACTGTGATGCAAGTAAAAATGCACTGAAGTTCACACTTGCCAACTCCTACATAGGAGATGCCGCACAGAGTGAATGCAGGGGTGGGGCTATGTAAATCTTGCTATTAAGCTCCTCCTCTGTCCATTTATGAGATTTCAGTCTGGTGACCTCCCCCAAGGAGTCTCCTGGCTGTTTTGGGAGGCTTGCCAAGTATGCTGAAGCTTTGTAAAAACTGAGCATCTTAAATGTTGATTATACTGCATGTTAAAAGGTAAAAATTAAATCTGTAAACTTCTTGAACAATAAGTTATGCTATAAAAAAAAATCACAAGATTCAATGCATGGAACTCAAGCAATATTTTGTCCTAGTCTGAATGACTAAACTTACTATTCGTCATGAATATGTATTCGGCAATCTTTATATAATGCATGTCCATTACAATTACAATAGTGTTATCAATGGCTGCCTAGCGCATGTGCAACTATTTAGAAAGCAGTTATTAGCTTTTACGGAACACTGTTTTATTTTCTCTTTATTTTCTTGTATATAAAAGAATATAATTATTTTTTTTACTATATATTTGTTTATTAATTCACTTTGTTTTACCCATATTTCATTGGCCTGTTTTATTATTTCTACAGTGTATATTTTATATTTGTTTTTTATTTGACTCACGTTGCTTTTATTTAATTTATTTTAACCGTTTTCTCTTTTTGTTTTTCTGCAGTTTACATTTCTGTGCGTCCATCTTTGCACTATCAGGTCTTTATTTTTTATATTGTTATCATTTTTCCTTCTTTTTTTTTTTGTGATGTGAATTTCCTTCCAACACAATCCATCTGTTTAGAATTATTTTAGTTTTTTCTTCCATGTGTGACTCCTAATGACATAAACGCTTTTGCTGGAATTGACCAGGGTTTTGTTTTGTCACTTGTTGTACTAGGTGGTTGTGAATGCGTTGATCGGAGCCATTCCCTCCATCATGAACGTGCTGCTGGTTTGTCTCATATTCTGGTTGATTTTCAGCATAATGGGAGTGAATCTGTTTGCGGGAAAGTACTATCACTGTGTTAATACCACAACGGGTTTAATGTTCCTGGACACTGAAGTTAGTAACAAATCAGAATGTTTGCAGCTTGAAAAGGCAAATGAAAGTGCTCGATGGAAGAATGTAAAGGTGAATTTTGATAACGTGGGCGCTGGGTACCTTGCTTTACTTCAAGTGGTAAGTAGAGTCATTATGGTGCATGTGTCACAAACTGTTACATTTCTAAGCTATATATATATAATAGTAACAAAATGTTTGCAGCTTGAAAAGGCAAATGAAAGTGCTCGATGGAAGAATGTAAAGGTGAATTTTGATAACGTGGGCGCTGGGTACCTTGCTTTACTTCAAGTGGTAAGTAGAGTAGAGTCGGTGCATGTGTCACAAACTGTTACATTTCTAAGCTATATATATATATATATATATATAT
>WWET01000110.1:177006-187929 GCA_011038615.1 Limnodynastes dumerilii
CCGGCTGAAGTTAGGGTAACCTTCAGCCGGCGTAAGGAAGGGGCCATACGCCCGCACAGGGGGAGTGTCGGGGTAATTGATCGCCGATACGCTGTGCTTTAGTAAGCACAGCGCATCGGCGTAGGTCTGGATCAGGCCCAAAATGTGTAAACTGTTTATCTTTTAGAACTGATCAATAACTACAGGCAGATAGTATAACTACATGTAATTTCCCCTTCTCTGATTGCTTATGAACAATTTTGTGCATTAAAATATGTGAAACCCATTTGAATACAGTTAAAACCAAATATTTGTGTTTTACAGGCAACATTCAAAGGCTGGATGGATATTATGTATGCTGCAGTTGATTCACGAAGGGTTGGTATAAGTTATGAACAATTTCTGTTCCTATAAGCAGTGGTGTAACTACCGTGGGTATAGGACACATACACAAGTTGGTGGTTTCTCAAATAAATCTCTAACTTAATCTAGAGCAGGTTCTAGAAAGGTATGAAAGCACCCCGGCACTCTTCCAGTTACCCAGCAACTAACAATGATATTTTATCTTTAAAATAGAAGTCAGATTTGTACATCTGCAGATATCTGATAAGCCACCAGCCACTTTCAAGGCTTCTGTCAGAGTCCCAACTTTGGCTCATTTATCATGCATTCTGAAATTGAGAGCTGACCCCCGGCAGAAGTCCCCAAGTCTCCAAAACAGCATCCAGTGAGCTGCTATCCCAGACAAGCTTTAAAACAAACATACAAAATGGTGGCTGTTCAAATCAATTTATTAGTTATTACAGAGCAGGTGCTGCATAACATATATTGTTAATGTAAGAAAAAACCTGGAGGCGTCTGCTTTCAATCATGGTGACCACCAATATCACCCATAAAGAAATGTGTGTAACAGAGGTCATAATTACGGATGCTTAGAACAAGGTTTCTTTCCTATTTCAGGTGGTCATGGGTATATTCATTGACCGGTAAATACAAAAGAGAAATACCATCTAGTGCAACAATGTCTAATAAAAATATAATTTATTTGAAATTATAATATATTTGCGTCCAATATAACATTTTTAAAAAAGCTTATCTGAAGGTCTTACAATAGCATGTCACAGTCCAAATGGAAATCTTAATTAATGCTAATAAATTTCTGTTCATTCACGTTCACAACCATGCTACCCATAATGACATGAATGTCTTTTTTTTCCAGCTGGAAGAGCAGCCTAAATATGAAGAGAACCTCTACATGTATTTATACTTTGTCATATTCATCATATTTGGCTCTTTTTTCACCCTGAACCTATTCATTGGTGTTATCATTGACAACTTCAACCAACAAAAAAAGAAGATAAGTATTTCACATGTGACAAAGGAGTGCTTTTATTTATTTAATATTATAGTAAAACCTTTGTTTATAAGTTTTATATGATACGCGTTTCGCTTTTTTGAACTTAAATGTGCAAAACAGACTAGACTTGCTAAATGCCTTTCTGTTGGTGGAGCTGGTTGCATGCTCAAGTAAGGACAGAGTTAAGCCCTTACATACAATCCTGATCTCCACGCTGCTCCATTTTATGGGGGATGGTGTTGAAATATTACGGTAGATTCCTGCGTGAGTATCACTATACAAGTTGCCTAACCTTACCCATACAAGATCGGCTTCCCTTCACCCTAATTGGAATTAGGTCACAGCAGCAGCGGTCAGGATCCAGTCTAGTTATAACATCTAACGTACTGCATTACAGCTAAAGGCTGTGTTAGTTGAGGCGGGTAGGGTTATGACTTAAGGGAAGAGTTAGGGTTAGGGTTAGGTTGTGAGGCATGGGGGGGTTAAGGTTAGGGCTAGGCTGCGGGAGATGGAGGGTTAAGTTTAGAAAAGCATTAATGGCAGGGTTATGGATGGGTCTTCACGACTGCAGCAGTCGCTTTTATACAGCTTCCTACAGTGCAGACCGCCGTCAGTTGTCAGCAGTCCACATTCAGCTGTTGTGTTTGGCTTTCTTTAAAAACTAAAACATAGCAAACCATATCCTTTATTTAGTCCTAACACACTGTCACTCTTCAGGAGTCCTGACCATAAGTAGTTCTTTCTGCAGCTCTTTCAAACCCCTTAAGTCATATTTCGCAGATACAGCCCTCTGGTACACAAAGCCTTTACACCCTTTATTGGATTCCTATACATAATCAAAATTTAATGGAACAGACCGTTTTTATCATCACTTGTTGATTCTTACATAAGGATATATTTATATAATATCCTTAGAGTCCTCCTTTGATACACTTACAAGGTTTTAACTAGATTTATTTCAACTGTTTACTTTGGAGGTCAAGATATCTTTATGACCGAGGAACAAAAGAAATATTATAACGCAATGAAGAAGCTGGGTTCTAAAAAACCACAGAAGCCTATTCCAAGACCACCGGTAAGTCGTTCTTATTACTGCAAATGTAAATCAAATCTGAAGGATTATATATGGCACCCCAGCAATTAACCAGCAACAAATCATGACATTCTATCTTTAAAATAAAAGTCCCAGAATTAGTTACATACGTCTGCAGATATATGCAGGGGCGTTTTAAGAAGTGAGGGGGCCCGTGTGCAGGATTTGCACATGGGCCCCCCCCCTGTCCCTTACCTGAGACAGGACTGTCCGGTTTTGCGGGCTGCAAAAGGGGGGAGTGAGGGGGCCCATGTGCAGGATTTGCACATGGGCCCCCCCTGTCCCTTACCTGAGACAGGACTGTCCAGGTTTGCGGGCTGAAAAGGGGCTTGGCTTAATGGGTCAGTTAAGCCCCGCCCCTTTTCCCACACCGCGAATCGGTACAGTCCCCCTGCAGGGGAAGGGGGACTAAGTTGGTGTCTATTTCTTCCCTCCGGAAGATATTAGAGGGAAAAAATAGATACTGAATGGCCCCCCTTCCCCTGCCAACCCAGGGTGCAGGATGCAGCATCCATGCCACAGGGCCCCCTGTTCTGAGGGGCCCGTGTGCACTGCACACCCTGCACCCATTATAGATACGCCAATGCATATATGGTAAGCCACCAGCCACTAACAAGGCTTCTCTGTTTTGGTCCCAACTCTAAAACTGTCAGAGTCCCAATTTTGGATCATATATCATGTATTTGTAAATTGAGAGCTCACCAAGTCTCCAAAACAGCGCCCCCTGTCAGCTGCTATCCCAGACAAGCTTTAAAACAAACACACACAAAATGTTTTTTGCTAAAATGAATTTATTAGTTTAGAGCAAGAGCTAGAATAGTATAAAGAAATCTCAGTCACAAAAATAAGGCACTCTTGCAGTTAACTAGTAATCAACCATGACAATCTATCTTTAAAGTCAGAGAGATTTGTTACATACATTTGCAAATATATGATAAGCCACCAGCAACTTACAAGGCTTCTCTGTTTTGGTGGTCCTAAACTCATATATAAGCCACACACGAAGGTTAATAGAATCCTAGAACATGAAGTACTGCACACCTAATCTCCAAATATCTACATCATCAAGGTATCAAATATAAATGTGTATCTTGATGTTGTTCGAGATCTTTGATTTTTGGAGAATTTGGGGCCAAATTTACTAAGCTGCAGGTTTGGAAAAGTGGAGATGTTGCCCATAGCAACCAATCAGATTGTAACCGACATTCTCTAGTATGTAATAGGAAAGTGAGAGCTAGAATCTGATTGGTTGCCATAGACAACCACTACTTTTCCCAACCCGCAACTTAGTAAATCTGACCCTAGGTGTGCAGTGTCAGAATCCCAGCATGAGAAGCACTATCTTTTGTGTGGTATTTATTTAATAATTCCTATTGTATTTTATATACATCTATACATATATAATACTATACATATACATACGAAAAATACAATACAAAAATGGTGCAAATACAATAGGAATTAATTGAACAAAAGATAGAATTCCAGCATGAGAAGCACCGACACTGCACACCTAGAGTCAGATTTACTAAGCTGCAGGTTGGGGGAAAGTAGCGATGTTGCCCATAGCAACCAGATTCTAGCTCTCACTTTCCTGTTACATACTAGAGAATGTCAGCTACAATCTGACTGGTTGCTATGGGCAACATCTCTACTTTTCCAAACCTGCAGCTTAGTAAATCTGGCCCCTATTCTCCAAAAATCAAAGATCTCGAACATCAAAAATACACATTTATATTTGATATCTTGAGGATATAGATTTTTGGAGATTAAAAATCACATCTAAAGTATTAAGCGTTATGTATCCATCTAGCTATATATAGATAACGCTTAATACTTTAGATGTGATATTGGAGCCATGTAGACAAATTAATGAAATATATAGCAAACATTTCTATACATTGTAATTGCATTTTTTTTTATGTGAGCATAATTATATTTGATTTCTTGTTATTAAAGATACAATTCAATGAGGTTTGTGCCTTATATGCTGCATTATTTGGTTTGCATGAACAGTAATGGGATTAGTGTTTACTAGATATATTATTTTAAGCCTGAGGTCATTACCACTGCTATTGCCATTTCACGATAAAGGCCCTGATTCAGAGATTGAGAATAAGAGGAAAGTTACTCCTGGGCAAAACCATGTTGATTTCAGGGGGGAGTCAAGATAATTGTTTACCTTGCATGCAGGGATATATCTTTGCTTACTGCACACAGATATCGACCAGCTTTACTATCACGGTTATTTAGAATTGGGCTGGGAAATGCCACCTCTCAACTCTAATACAGTTTGCAGCAGTTGAAGTTTGACCCCCCCTGAAATCACCATGGTTTTGCCCAGGAGTAACTTTCCGCTCTTATTTTCAGTCTCTGAATCAGGTCCAAAATATAGTATTGCAGCACATCAGACCTCATTGGTTTCTGTGTTTTTTTTTGGTCTCTTACAATAACATGTTCTCTTTTTTTCCTAGAATAAATACCAAGGCATGGTGTTTGACTTTGTAACCAAACAAGCATTTGATATCACCATCATGATTCTCATTTGCTTAAACATGGTTACAATGATGATTGAGACAGATGAACAGAGTGTTACGATGGAAAACAACTTGTATTGGATTAACATGGTCTTTATCATCCTGTTCACGAGTGAATTTGTTCTGAAACTGGTTTCGCTGCGCCATTATTACTTTACAATTGGTTGGAACATATTCGATTTTGTGGTTGTGATTCTCTCCATTGTAGGTAAGTAGCATTCCTATGTGCAAGCTTCACTTATATTTTAACAACATAGGACCGGATCCCAAATACAAAAAAAAAACAAAAAAAACACAGCCGACTTGCGCACGCAAGTCGAATGTGAGTTGATGCGGCGCATTCACAAGACTGTTGCGTTTTGTGCATGCATGGGTGGGCATAGACATGGTAATTGTACAGTAAGGGCTTACGCAATATCCAGTGTTCCGCACGCACAGCATAAATCCCTTCCGCACATAGGGGCAAAGTTCCACTTGTGGAGGGTAGGATAGAGAATTCCATTTGGTTATGAACGGATTGAACGCGCTCTTAGGGCTAGATTCCATTAGCCCCAGTGGCGGGAAAAAGCTGAAGGGGCGCTTTTCCCATCATTCACGGTAGCAAAATTTGCGTTTTTTTGCGCACATCTATGGGGTGCGCAGAAAAATCCCCAAATATAATTTATTAGCTTCACGCCGCAAATAACATGGGTGCGAAGCTAACTGAATCTGGCCCTTACTTCAGGATTCGGATTATAAGTAAACAATCTTATTAGAGACTATTAGAGATTATTACAGAGCTTATTAGAGACTGTTATTATGATGTTACAGTTTATTGGTTGAATGCTGTTAAGAATACTATAAGCAAAATTGTATTTACATTCTATTTATGTCAATATTTAAAAGTAAATAGATTGGATTCAGTTTTCCAATTGGTTCTAGTTTCGGTTCCCCCGGATGGATTCAGCCTCGAAGGGGAGGCCACACCTCTCATTTGCTACCTTAAGAATTCCTGCGCATCCTTATTTAAAATCGCTTGGCACGCCCTCACTGAACAATGTGCATACATCCCATCACACTAATATCCACAAGCGCACCATCCTGCCGCTGAATAATGCAGATAAAGATACAGTATGGAAGCCTGAATCCTCAGGATAAAGATCCGTACTAGAAACACAACTCGAGCGCATGAACACTCACAATATGCGTGCATTTTCCTATCGTTGGACCAGATCCAGACCCCATCACATTTTCCGAACAAGAGAGAGGGGAGTGAATGCCCCGTCACTCCCCTCTCTCGTGCGGGCTTTATGGCAAAAGATCGCTGAGCTGCACCAGTGTGGGAGACGCCTCCCACACTGTACACTTTGCATGCTTCCCCCCGCCCGCTTTAGAACAAAGTTCTGTATAACTGTTGCTACACTAAGATTACTATCCTAACCCTAGCATAACATCTGGAGGGTGCATGCAAGTCAGGCCACTTATGTACTTCGCAGGCGTAAGTGACCCGATGGTCTTAATTCTGGATCCGGTCCATTACAATCAGTAAACACTTATTTTGTGTAATATCTGGATCCGGTCCAATATTAGGATTTATTTTTTGAGAATACATTTTTTTCACAAATATATGAAAAAAATCCATCAAGTGCCCTTGATGGCTTTTGAGCCATCTCCATTCACTGACTGAACAGTAACAGTATCCCCTTATTCACATAAAATAGCTGATGATGTTGTCCAATAAATATAATGCTGCAGACTATTTTACCACCTTGATTATTGATTTAGTCCAGTAAAAATAGAAATAGAAAGCAGTTAGCAATGCTGTTTTACAGCATCGGATTATGGGTAAAATTTCCACTCAGGAATAATCATGTGACCTCAGAATATTACTGCGTGGAATAGTCACACGACCCGAGGACATAACTATGTAAAATAATCATGTGACATGACATTACTGTGTGGAATCATCATGTGACCTGAGGGCATTACTGTGTGGTATAATAATGGGACCTGAAAAAATAACCATGTGGCATATAATCATGTGAACTAGGAGTACAGTGTGACAATCAAGTTAAATGTCCCTATGGGACATCTTAAATTTGAGGAAGCATAGTTTAATAGCATCTATGTTATATCATTTCTCCTATTGCATCTTATTGGGAGAAAGGGAATATAAAAATAAGTATGTCATTTTTGTTATTCTATATTGATCTCCTATAGTACGGTTTTCCCTTTTTATTATAACTATGGTAAGTTACAGTTAGTGACTAGAAAACTAGATTAAGTTTTGGGACACTTCCATTTTAAAATTTGTAGGTTCTCTTATACATTCGATGATTTTGCTTTAGTTTTGAACTTGTTCTAATTTAGGTGTTTTTTTTTTCTTACAGGTATGTTTCTGGCAGACATGATTGAAAACTATTTTGTTTCTCCAACACTCTTCAGAGTCATAAGGCTTGCTAGGATTGGAAGAATCTTGCGTCTCATCAAAGGAGCGAAGGGCATTCGCACACTACTCTTTGCGTTGATGATGTCACTTCCTGCCCTTTTCAACATCGGATTATTACTATTCCTTGTGATGTTCATTTATGCCATCTTTGGAATGTCCAACTTCGCCTACGTCAAGAAAGAAGCTGGAATTGATGATATGTTTAATTTCGAAACATTCGGGAATAGTATGATTTGCTTATTCCAGATCACAACATCGGCAGGATGGGATGGCTTGTTAGCACCAATTCTTAATAGCGGAGCACCAGACTGTGACCCTCATGCGGAACATCCAGGGAGCTCTGTGAAGGGCGATTGTGGCAATCCGTCTGTTGGAATCTTCTTTTTTGTTAGCTATATCATCATCTCCTTTTTAGTGGTGGTGAATATGTATATAGCTGTCATCTTGGAGAACTTTAGCGTTGCAACAGAGGAAAGTGCGGAACCTCTGGGAGAGGATGACTTCGAGATGTTCTATGAAGTCTGGGAAAAGTTTGATCCGGATGCAACCCAGTTCATACAATACAGTAAGTTGACTGATTTTGCCGACGCGCTGGACCCGCCTCTTCGAATACCAAAACCAAACAAAGTTCAGCTAATTGCAATGGATCTTCCCATGGTAAGCGGGGACAGAATACACTGCCTTGACATCCTGTTTGCTTTTACAAAGCGCGTGTTGGGTGAAGGAGATGAAATGGACAACCTCCGACAACCAATGGAGGAAAGGTTTATGGCATCCAATCCATCAAAAGTCTCCTATGAACCCATAACATCAACATTACGGAGAAAGCAAGAGGAACTGTCGGTGGTCATCATTCAGCGTTGTTTCCGGAAATACCTTTTAAGGAAAACAATTAAAAAAGCTTCTTATATGTATAGGAAAGAAAAAATAAAAGAAGCAAATAGCTTACCTATAAAAGAAGACATGGTTATTGAACAGCTTAACGGAAACTCAACCACGGAGAAGACAGACATGACACCGTCTACAACATCGCCTCCATCGTACGATAGCGTCACAAAACCTGAAAAGGAAAAACATGAAAAAGATAAAGCAGAAAAAGAGGACAAAAGCAAAAATGCCAGGGAGAATAAAAAATAAAACTGCACATTTTTTTTCATTTGTGTGATAATTTGTTTACAACCTGTGAAGATGACCCATATGTCTCAACAGGACTCCTGTGGGAGATTTATGCCAAACTGACAGTTCTAATATATACTGTATGTACTAAAGGTCAGTGCCTAAAATAAATAGGACAGTGACCTCATGTCAAGAGATGGTGTATCAGCCTTGACTGGTGGTTACTGTTTAACTTAACAGTGGACACAACTTACACAGAGCCACCAATAGCTTCTCAATATGTTGGGACCAGTCAAGGAAATGCAAATCGAAACTGTTTCTGTGCTTCACATAAAAACACTGTAGTACAATATTTGTGTCCACTCTTTGCATTTTCAATGACCATACTGCCATATGTTTACAGAACTTGTGTTCGTGACTTACCATTTTTTTTTTACATTTATTTAATTTGTAGATCATTTCCTTATATATGTGACTATTTTTGTAAATGGGTTTTACAGTACGTTAGGGATATAGTACAACCTTTAAGCAAATTCTTATAAGTATATGAAAGACAGACGACCACTCACTGTACACATGAAAAAAAAAAAGTCCGTCACAACAAAGGAAGTCAATAGCATGGAGAACAGACAAGCAGGTTAATTACGCAATTTCAAATAGTCGCACCAATGTATGGATTAGAACATATATAGGTTAGCATACGTGGTTATCTGTCATGTCCGGGACTGACCAATAAAATCACTATCATGCGTTAAAACATGGATACCAACAAAAAAAAAAAATGTGTTGAGAAAACACATAGATCTACAAAAACAGTAGATCTACTTTTCCATGCCCCCTTACTAGCAAAATCCAAAATATCAGAGAGAGAGAACTCCCATCTGTGTCTGTTAGAGGGGCTCGGGTGAACTGTATTTGCATCTTTTAAGATCAAATCATTTGTAATGAAAGGGATATAAATGTGCAATGACTGCGGTGAAACAATGCCTGGAATACGCTTGAGATTATACAGCAGAAAATATGAATGATATATCAGATGTAATAGAAGATTCTTAAGGGAGATATGTATTAAATATACAGAAAGATAAAAAACAAGTTCTTAACAATATAAAAACTATTAAAAAACAATATAGGTATATTTATTTTATTTATACAATTATATTTAGCAATTATGCATTGGTGTGTTACATAAAGAAAAGACTGTGGCGATTTGACGGGGAGATCTTCTGTTTAAACATAAAGCTTAATGTGGAAAGTCATTCCTTAAGAGCAAAGCCCTTTGATATGAAAAGTAATGTCCAATGTCTGGTCAGCAAGTTAAAGGCTTTTCTGTACCCATAATGTGCCTGTGAACTCCCAAGCCTTTTGTAATGTTGAATCATTTTAGGTGTGTTTTGCCAAAGGACAGAAACGCCTATTGTGCTTGCTTGATTGGTCGGTCTGTCTGTCCATATGTACTCAAGACACTGAGCAACAGACCCCACTCTGCAGCACAAGATCACTAAGTTTGAAAGTGTTCCATAGTGGAATGTACAACAAAAATAATTAAGGAAAAGCATACCTCCCTGTGAGGAACACCTCATATACGCAACTTGTTTCAAAAGGACATGGGTGTAACATGTTTAGGGCCTATCCCCCTGCGATGGTTGGACAATACTAACAAATGTTTCACATGAGCTCTGTATATAAAACTTCCTGTATCCAAACCATAGTCGGAGAACAGCCAATGTGTATTCACTGATGTTTAATAATGAGATTATTGACTTTATTATAACAGACTAATGTTATCACTTGATGACCTGTTCCACAGAGATGTTTCATGACACTTGAGGTGTATCATGTATTCATATCACTGGTGAAAATGAGTTAATCGGTAAATGGGCATCTTCCCAGAATGATTGTA
This sequence comes from Limnodynastes dumerilii, assembly GCA_011038615.1. Lineage (NCBI taxonomy): Eukaryota > Metazoa > Chordata > Amphibia > Anura > Limnodynastidae > Limnodynastes > Limnodynastes dumerilii. The sequence continues at coordinate 187,420 of WWET01000110.1, forward strand.
ATTATTTGACACATGAAGTCATGCAAAATAAAATTCTTGCTTTGTTAATGACAAAATAGCTGTGTTACACTGTTGCCAAAACCAGTTGTGTACTGTCTTAACAATTGTGTGTTACAAAAAAAAAAAAAAGTGATAGTACCTTAAAAAAAAACGTTAATGTAGACTCGGTCTTTGAGAAATGCAAGTGTTTTTGATAATATATTAAATTGTCTTGAATGTACATTGTAGATAAAACAGCAATTGTATTCCACTTCGCATGTCACTGTATGGGACCCATTGAAATCTATTCCATACAATATGTCTTCATTTTATTTTTTCTCTGAACCAGTGGACAATATGAATTCGTTCATTGCAGGGCCCCCATATGTCATGACTTTTTTTGGGTTTTTTTTTTGTTTTTTTTAACCTCTGAAAACCTTATCTGGAATTTTATGTGGCATTTTCTAAGATTCATTATTTCAGCTGATAGTTTACAATAAATAAAAAAATAAATGATATATGAATTGGCTA
>WWET01000110.1:191809-210019 GCA_011038615.1 Limnodynastes dumerilii
TTTCGCGCACTACTTAAGTGGATCCAGCCCACTGTGCGTCTAAAAAATGTTTATATAATATAACTTGTCATATTTTTGTTGTGTTTGTCAGTCTGTAAATTTATGCCATTATTTAAGCAGCAAATTGAGTATCTTTGTGATTGGCATCATGTCTGCATCTGTTGAAATTGCCCTTGGATTTAAGAGGGTATTCTCAGTTTTGCACCTGGTTAAATGATTGTGTCCTCAATTGCACTAACATGTGGTGGATAATAATATGGTGGATAATTCACATTATATGTAAGAGCGAAGCATCATTATGTAGCGTAAAATGCATGCATGCCGCTCCACTAACAGAACGGCTTCCAGCACAGAAACCAGGATTCTAAAGACTCGTTTCCGTGCCAGAAGTCTTAAACAGACGCATGTACACTCGCCATTGGCAGTTGCTTTCTACTTGTACGTGTTTTGCGGAACTACAAGCCCCATCAAGCCAAAGGTTACCTTTATGCCTGGCTTAGTGTAACAAAAGCATAAACAAGTGAAAAAATATAATTGTCAGTAAAAATAATATCATCAATTTATAATACAACAATCACTTATATGCAAATACAATAATGCAGGGATAGAGATACAAATAACATTTAATAAATGTGAATCACAGCCTGTGTTTGGTTTGGTATTGATGGATGACACACACACACACACACACACACACACACACACACACACACCTGAGCAGACCTCATCAATGTTCAAGAGGAGGAAGTTTGTGTCTCACTTGGAAAGACTGGAAGGAGAAGAGTTGAGTCCGCTCTGCCATCGGCTGGTGGACCCCGTTACAAGCCTGCAGAGACCCACAACGTTAAGGTGCATGGCAATGAACACATAACAAATTCTGGGTTAAATATTATTGGAGTTATGACCGCTGACAAAACAGCCGGACCACACCTCAGCCTACCACCCCCCATATAAATTCCCAACAGGTCTTTTGGATTGCAGAAAGGTATGCAAGAGGTACAGCAATGGGAAAAGTCTGAAGAAGGTATAGTAGTTTGGGTCAAATTTACTTCAATAACTTCAGATACAAGCAACAGTGGGAAGTTGGCATATAGGTGAGGTGATCAAACAGAGGTATCAGGGGTGAGATGGGTGCCCAGGTAGAGGAGCAGCAGAATGAGAACGCTGAGGAACTAGTGTCAGGTACTTCAAGTTAGAAATAAGGCCATATTTTTCAAATTCCATCAATAAATTACTACATTGCTAATATAAGATAGGTCTAACTTCCCTGTTAGAGCAACAGGTATCCTTTTCTGCTGATATTGCATCCTCAAGTCCTCTCATGTGTTCTGGTTCCAGGTCCTGTCTGCAGCCCTTGGTCCAGGTAACCCAGTACCTGGTTCCTTTACTTTAGTGTATCTGGCTCCTGCCTGTGTCTCCAGTGTCTGCACTTCCAATGGCCAACTGCTCACAGCAGTATCCAATCTCAGTAGCCACTCCTTTGCTACTTCCTGCAACCCTCGGATCTTGTCCACCATCTTGGCAACCGTGCGCTTATCCAAAGCAACCTGCCACTTGCTTGCCACCAAGGCCATCCCCACCATCAGGGGTTCTGGTGAGCACGAGGCTTGTGTATAGAGTATAATTCAGCGTGGTCCTGCATGACAAAGGGCAGGAGGGAGTGAACTCACATCACTCTCCTCTCTGGTGCGGTTATGCTACCATAACCCTCCCATGTGGATCAGTGATCACATGGAAATGGTAAACCCAACCAACACTGTAAAATTACCATGCTCTCCCCTTACCCACCTTACAGAGTTTAGGTGGACAGAGGGGATGCACCATCCTGTTGGATGGATCTCCAGGGTTATGAAGATCCGTGGCGGAAAATCTGTCACACGTATTGCTGGCTATTCACCCAAATTCTGCAAGCAGCTTGTAGAATTCAGGTGACGTAAAGTCATGTTAATCTGGCCCTAAGAGGAACTGGTCAATGCAGATATGTAAGATTTTGGAAACTGGATATAAAGGTTCTATATCAGCATTAAATACATTCTCGTATATCAGTCATCAGTGGACTTACATACATACCTAGAAATTTCTTTATAAAATTGTGGTACTACAAGTCCCATCAAGCCAAAGGTTACCTTTATGCCTGGCTTAGAGTAACAAAAGCATAAACAAGTGAAAAAAATATAATTGTCAGTAAAAACAATAGCACCAATTTATAATACAACAATTACTTATATCCAAATGCAATAATGCAAGGATAGAGATACAAATTACATTTAATACATGTGAATCACAGCCTGTGTTTGGTCTGGTATTGATGGATGTTTTAGAACATACATCCATACATACATACATACATACCAGTCCTTGGGCCCTAGACATCCACTCCCCTGAGCAGACCTCATCAATGTTCAAGAAGAGGAAGTTTGTGTCTCACTTGGGGAGACTGGAAGGAGAAGAGTTGAGTCCCCTCTGCCATCGGCTGGTGGACCCTGTTACAAGCCTGCAGAGACCCACAAGGTTAAGGTGCATGGCGATGAACCCAGAACAAATTCTGGGTTAAATATTGTTGGAGTTATCATGACCGCTGACAAAACAGCCAGACCACACCTCGGCCTACCACCCCCCATATAAATTCCCGGCAGGTCTTTTGGATTGCAGAAAGGTACGCAAGAGGTACAGCAATGGGCGAAGTCTGAAGAAGGTATAGTAGTTTGGGCCAAATTTACTTAGATTCATTCAGATACAAGCAACATTGGGAAGTTGGCATATAGGCGAGGTGATCAAACAGAGGTATCAGGGGTGAGATGGGTGCCCAGGTAGAGGACCAGCAGAATGAGAACGCTGAGGTTAGTTCAGCAACTACAGTGTCAGGTACTTCAAGTTAGAAATAAGGCCATATTTTTCAAATTCCATCAATTACTACATTGCTAATATAAGATAGGTCTAACTTCCCTGTTAGAGCAACAGGTATCCTTTTCTGCTGATATTGCATCCTCAAGTCCTCTCATGTGTTCTGGTTCCAGGTCCTGTCTGCAGCCCTTGGTCCAGGTAACCCAGTACCTGGTTCCTTTATTCCTGTGTATCTGGCTCCTGCCTGTGTCTGCACTTCCAGTGGCCAACTGCTCACAGCAGTATCCAATCTCAGTAGCCACTCCTTTGCTACTTCCTGCAACCCTTGGATCTTGTCCACCATCTTGGCATTTGTGTGCTTGTCCAAAGCAACCTGCCACTTGCTTGCAGCCAAGGCCATCCCCACCATCAGGGGTTCTGGTGAGCACGAGGCTTGTGTATAGAGACTAATTCAGCGTGGTCCTGCGTGACAAAGGGCAGGAGGGAGTGAACTCACATCACTCTCCTCTCTGGTGCGGTTATGCTACCATAACCCTCCCATGTGGATCAGTGATCACATGGAAATGGTAAACCCAACCAACACTGTAAAATTACCATGCTCTCCCCTTACCCACCTTACAGAGTTTAGGTGGACAGAGGGGATGCACCATCCTGTTGGATGGATCTCCAGGGTTATGAAGATCCGTGGCGGAAAATCTGTCACACGTATTGCTGGCTATTCACCCAAATTCTGCAAGCAGCTTGTAGAATTCAGGTGACGTAAAGTCATGTTAATCTGGCCCTAAGAGGAACTGGTCAATGCAGATATGTAAGATTTTGGAAACTGGATATAAAGGTTCTATATCAGCATTAAATACATTCTCGTATATCAGTCATCAGTGGACTTACATACATACCTAGAAATTTCTTTATAAAACATTCTAGTTGCACGGGGTTTGGTATAGATAAATATCAGAATGATTTCACATGCACAGGTAAAGCCAATAAATTGCATTTTACAAACCACTAGAACAAAGAGAACTCATTATCCGTAGACAAGATAGTCTCTGGCGTGTTAATGCATGGAATACAGAATAAGAAATAGGCAAAGCAGCGGGGGAGGGGAACATTCAAGTCTCATCCGTCTTCCTGCTCATTAAAAATGAAGATTATCTTTTTTTTTGTTCAGAAAAGCGTCACATTCAGTTAGTGCAAGTCCACTTTTGTAAAATGTTTATTAAAAGGTCCCGATATGGGCGCTATGCACCACTGCTGCCGATCATCTTGGCAGAAGAGGGAGGTCCTTGTTCCATTCAGTGAGCTGATTGGACGCTAGCACCTAATACATTTAAGCATGTCAAAAAATAAAATAATTGTACCAGAGCGTTCCTGGTGCAATTATTGCCCGTTCGAAAAAAAAAAGGGTCATGCCCACTCAGTTAAGTGATTATTGGCCCAATCGCCTGTCAGTTGGATGATCTGGCCAATAATCGCTCTAGTGTATGGTCAGTTTTAGACTTGTGACACAGGACCAGATTCACACTTGTGAGTGTGATCCGTAGGTGTATTTGCATTTGCACCTACTTCTCCGGTCTCCTCCCCGACCCCGTCCTCATTTTTAGGTACCTTATGGCACTTCTAAACGTGCACAGTTTCCTTCTTAAAAAGGAAACTCCGCACGAACAATGCCCTCTCCCCACTTAATCTAAATCCCTCCCCCCTCCCACTTCTACCTAATCACTCCCTGTGACGGCTTACGGCTACCTCTTTCTAACTGAACTAACTGGTACGTAGATTGCGTAAAGGACCCGCTTCACATGCGTAGTAGGTCGTTTACTATATATGCACACCTAAGCAGAGGCTTTTTGTGTGAATTTGGGCCATAATTGTTAGCTGCTGATTGGAACACTTAACTTTTTAAATAAAGAAATAACATTTTATTTATATTAAATTTTATGAAATCAAATATTTCTGCCCAAGACAGTTGTAGGGCATTACCAGTGTTAATCTCCCAGAGACACGGTGTGAAGAGTAAGTATGGTTATTCTGCTTGGTATTAAATAGACTCTGACCTGCTCAAGAGCTCCGTTTCCATCTACATTTAAGCGGAAGCAAAGCGGGAAATTGCTCAAGAGGAGCGAGCACAGAAATGCTCATGCACATCCGCCTGGGTTCGCTTCCATGCTCTATATACTAGTGGAAAGGGGAGTTCCACTATATTTAAATGAGAAAGGGAGCAGTTTAGGGCTGCTGCAGGCTCAGTAGCAAGTCGGATTCCCTGTGCATCCATCTAAGCTCAGGGGCTGGTGTAAATATAAACCAGAGATTTTTTTTTTTTTTTACAGACGGTACAAACATTTAAATAAATAAATGTAAGCATCAATTATCCTTAAATCACATTCCTGGTCTTTACAAAGCCTAAATAGCGGTGTATTATTTTAACGAGTGTGCAATTTTTTTAAAATAATCTGACAAAGAAAAAAACATTTGAAACATGCAAAGACGTGGATAGACCTCTGCATTACACTTCACAGCCTCTGCCTATATGTACCCATTTTCATGTTTCAAACGCATGCACCTGTTCTGTATGTCCTGACCAGAGTCACAGCACTGCATAGGACGCACGCGGTATAAACAGTGGATTTGCGCATCCGCTGTGGGAAAAGTCTGGATCAGGTCCATGCAGACATTTTCTTGCCCCAGGGTATAATACACGGAAGTTAACAAGTGCCAAACCATGAACGAAACAACAATTTTTTATGTAAACAAAATGTTTACTAAACAAATGCACTATTTAAAGTAGGATTTAAATATAAAGCAATAGCACTGTATTATGGATCCAAAATTAACAATTAATATTGTTGGACCTGATCCAGATATGATCTCTGCATACACGTAGTTGCTAAAGTCTGCACGCAAGAGGCTAGTGCACTTTCGTAACACTCCCCCCTCTTATGTGCATATTTTACCTGACTTCTGTGTCAATGATAAGCCAAGGTTAACTTTTCTGCAGGCAATTCTGATTGCAAAACGCTTTGATGCACAGAAGCACCCAGCCCAACCTGTCCAATTTAAGTTCGTCCCCCAGCCCGCACCACATATAGGGCCCGATTCAATTAGCTAAAAAGCGTTCGCCGGCGTATTAACGCTATTTTTTTGTAAAATTACGGCTGATATTTCTTTTTGCAATTCAATTATTTTTCTAGCGTTAAAAATACGCCGGTTTTTGAACGATAAAAATCCACACCTACGAGAGGTGCGGATTTTTAACGCTGCCCTATGTTGTGCCCCAACAGGGCATGCTGATGCTTGTAGAACTACAAACATCAGCATGCCCATGGATGCCAGGGCATTAGACACCATGTCCTGCCATCCAGGGACCGCTGAGCAGCTGCTAGAAGAAAAAAAAAATCCTTCACTGAACGCCGCAAATCACCTCCTGCTAGCAGGAAGTGCCGGCGCTACTGAGGCTATTACCCAGTGCCTGAAGTATCATGAGAACGTGATTTCAGGCACTGGGTAATAGCCTCTCAGTAGCGCCGGACACCTCCTGCGATTTGCAGCGTTTAGAAACAGTTTTTTTTTCTCCCGTTATTTTTTTTACTTCGCTGCCTGCTGTTTTAGCAAAGCGTAAAAAAAACAATTGAATTAGGGTTTTTTTTGCGGGCGAATGCGTCGTATTTTTTCAGACGCTACATTTTTTAAAATACCGCCTGCAATTGAATCAGGCCCTCAATCTAATATACGAAGGGCCATCGCATACCCTCCAACATTTTTTTTATGGAAAATACATACACCCAGGGGGCATGGCTTGGCCAGTGAAGGAGTGTGGCTTTAAGCTGCTCTCAATTGCATATATGATAAGGTGTAAAATCTAATTTTATAACTTATAAGTGTGAAGAACTCACAGGAGAAGGACTTGTCACTTTAGCAGAGCTGTTAGGAGTCTGGCCCCGCAGCTCTGCTATAGTGGTTAGATGCTGCAGGACTGCATGGTGAGATAGGGGGAGAGAACTGCTGGGCCAAAATCTGGTACAAGAGCCCTTTTACCCGGCACAGGCCACTAAAAACCAGTACTGTACCTGCAAAATAGGTACAGTGGAGGGTATGCCGTCATGCCCTTACGTACAGAAACCAGTTTCGTACCTTGAGTTCTGGTGTGCCCAATTTACAAAACTTGCCTAAATCAGCGGTTATTAATTCTAATTCTGTCCATTATCCTTATTATCAACAATTATTATTTAAAATATATATATATTTTTTTTTTAATCCTGCAGCTTTACTATTTGCTGCTGCAACAGTTTGTACAGACTTTTCAGACAGAGTCCCAATTATCAGCAAAAGCCAAAAAATAATTAAAAATAATACAAAACAACATTTAGACCTCGAGGAGTCAAGTACAGCTCTTTGGAGTGGGACATAGTTAAGTCAAAGAGCAAATTTGCGCCATTTTTTTTCTGGCCCTGGCTCTTAAATCTAAATGAATAGCTGTGTTTCAGTGCCAGTGTAGGATTGCAAGTCCTAGCATGAGTCTTGTTAGCCTCCCGTCCTAAAGGTCCCAGTAACTCGTTGCTATAGCGACTCGTCAGCCGCCACTTAAATGTCCGTCTCCACAAAGGGAAGACACATAACTTGTGTGTGTTATAATCAAGCTTTCCCTCTAGCGGACAATATCTGCTATTCAGGCAATGGTGAAAACTAGACTAGTGTTAACGTGTTGGGTAGATTTATGTCTCCATGACGATGGCCGCCCCTGTTCTTACGAGGGCGAATGGCGCACGTCCGGGGCGGAGATGAAGGACTGGTCCTCACTTTATCCTCGGATTCAGCTACGACCCAGAATGTGTGTCTGAGACATCTTCCGGGCAGAGTGGCATCATGGCTGCAGACAGTGTCTCTTCCTGTGCCCAGGTGGGAGCAGTTACAGCTTTGTGCATGCTGGAAACACTTAGTTCAGCATGCACATAACGTGTCCCGTTATGAAACAATGCCAAATGCGAAAATCCTGCTAATTTCCATTGGGGTCTGAGCATAAATGAGAAATAGACAAAAACCATGTTGTATATATTTATCTTCTTATTACCCAGGGGCTGGGAAGTATAGATCACTGGCATGAGAAATTAGAATGGGAAATGTGAGCAAGGCATTGATTGGGTCTCTTGGTCTGTTCCACTTGTTTCAGTAAACAGTCATGTCATCAGTTACAGTCACCCTGCACAAGTCTTAATTGAATTATCTATTTTGTTCATTGAGTGCTAGTAGATTAAATAGATAGTGCAGTCGTGTTAGATTGCACTTATACAATACAACCAGACTAGTCTAGAATGTCAAAGAGCGGATCTTGATGTAAGGATGTCTGGGTACTTACGCATGCTGCCTAGCACCCTATGAGATCTTAATATGGATTATGTGAATGGAGGCCAATTATGCATCAGTTGCACTGCAGTATGTGCAGTAATGGCCTCTGACAGCTGAGCGTGACTGCTTGGCGTGTGTACCTGGTGTATGCATGGTGGATGGAGGTATCAATGCTGATTGTACAGTAAGGGCTTACAAACAATTAAGCATTACACACCAGCCAAATATTACTCTTGTCAGGTGTGTAATATTTAAGGTAGGAGTCAGAACACGGAAAGTCCATGTGTGCGGGAGGTGTACTGTCCTCGCAAGCATGGACTATAGAATTGCATGCGTGTTAAGTCCATTTCATACAAATGAGCTTGTGTGTGATCGTAATTCATTCAAGATCTGGACCAAAGAGCTGAAGGTAAAGTAATTTAGCGCCTAGATCACATGAAACCCCAACTAAATTAATGGATACAGCACACTGAAATATATAGGTAAATACAAAGAATTTGGTAGCCAATGGCTTTACAAAAAATACTACTAGTATTCATTCAGGTAACTATTTACTTTAAATCTAATACTGGCTGCATACTATGAGCTATACAACTGGCCCAATGCTTTGGACACCACATGGTGTAGCAAATAGTGATGGTCAGATCGCCAGGGATTGTGGTTTCAGTTTAAGGTGAGAGAGTTTCAGACCTATTGTGTTTCCATAAATTGGTCAGTGCCATACACAATGCCATAATTGAGTGATAGGCCTGATTTATCCTATAATGTGTAGCAAACTCAACTCCACAATGTATTTACAGGCAGCAGCAATGATAAATCACACAGTTCACCTCCTGTTCTGGATGGTGTTAGGATAAAGATCACTTTGTTTCAGTTCTTGTAGATTTTCATTGCAGGCAGCTGGAGATACTAGTGCTGGAATTCCTCTAACCACCAGGATGCTGACAATAAATCTATCACATGTACTCTAATTGTGGCAGCATATAAATTATTACCTTGTTTGCTGTCCTGTACCAGTGCCTCTGTAGGAATAGTTTTCTGCAGACCATTGCAGCATGCATAGTCTGCACATCTGTTACCAGCAACTGTTGTTAATAGCAGACACACCTTTCTCCATCTGTCTTTTATGGCCTTCTGGCTGCTGTAATTACAGACAGGACTCCAGCCAATCATTTTCCCTGTTTTAGACTGCTGGCCAATCAATAGCCAGCAGTCCCTTTATTTTAGGAGCAAGGGTAGACCTGAGCAATACCATGTTGAATTGCAAGGGGAGGCAGATTTAAATTGTAAAAACAAAATTAAAATTAGGAGGTGAAGTTTCTTAGCTCAACTCTATTTTATAGAATAAACATAAAGCTATGCATCATTTTAGTTCTATGTGTAAATGTAATGTATTTTCCATTTCATGCAAAAGATTTTAAATTAATTAACACCCCTTACTTTGAAAAATGGTTTAGCCAAGCTGCACACTTGCACCTAAAAAAAAAGGTGTAAGTGTATCTCTGAATCAGCCCCTAATTCTTTAATGTGTGGTGAGAGCTGTTAGTAGGCTCTGCTGTGTGTGTGTTTCTTGTGGTCTCTGAGTGCTTTTGATCTGGTTAACCCATGTCTCTCTCCTAGGGGTCTATTTACTTATGCTTTCATTTTTTTTAAATATATGTAGCTGTTCCAGGCTTGCAGTAAACCTGTAAATTTTGTTCATATAATTTACAAAACCTTTCCTATCTTGTGAGGTTCTCTGATGACCTCCTCTAATGAGCCTTTGAAAACATATATCAATCAGCAGTTCTGACTTATTTATATGGTATGTACTATTAAATATTAACTTAGACCAGTGCTTCTCATTCTCAACTCTTTTTAGGTGTGTACCAATTACCCACTATGGAATTAGATCAAATACTATTATCCATTCCCATTCAATCTTCATTACTCTGTCCACAATTATTTTCTTCACTTTTATACCTCCTTCCACCCTCAGTTTGATCCTGCTAATTATTAGCCCATCAGTTGCTTAGCTTTTCCATATTTGCTTAGACCTATCTTCCCTCCTGTTATCTGGTATGCTCATGGTTAAAATTGCAATACTTCTGGGTGGTGGAAGGCTAGGTACACACTGGAGCGTTTTCAACAGATATTCTTTCCAATCACAATCAAAAGACTGTTTCAGAAGATATCTTACCTGCGTGTACTGTCCAAAGATGCACAAATCCTTTGAAACTGTCTGTTTTTTTTAATTAAAATTTTGGCGCTAATATGTCAGATCAGCGATTAAAAATATAACTTGCTTTTTGTGTACTGTGTTTATAGGTAGATCGTTGGACAGTACACACTGTAAGTAAGATATCTGGTGTCTTGTGATTGGAAAGATTATCTGCTGAAATGCCCTGGTGTGTACCCTGCTTAACTCCATATAACCAAGCCTGGTGCCACCAGACGAACCACTGGTTAAGAACTGCTGATTTAGACAAATCTTGACCAGTTTTCCTTTAGTTTAGGGAACCTTTACATAAAACCATTCTCAAATGTATCAATTCCCTTTTGTAGGCAGAGTTTTTCTTTCTTTAATGAATGTCCCTCTTTACTAGTTTTTATGATGTCTTTCATTTAAATAACTAAAAAAAAAATGTGATGAATTAGTAATATAAGTTTTTATTGTCTAGAGTTTTCCAGCGGTAGAAATAAAAAGCAAAACACTAATGTAGTAATTGTTTCATCTTTTTAGGCATTAATAAATTACTACTGCCAGGAAAAGTACTTTCATCATGTTCAAACTTTGGCTAATGAGGGGCTCAAAGAGTATGTTAACGATCCTGTGCTCCATTTTTTCTGGGCCTTTGGAATGTTAATGGAAGGTAATAGCTTTTTTTTTTTTTTAAGTTCTTCTGCTAACGCAACACAATTTCTTGGTTTTACCAGTGTTTCCCAATATTTAGTTTATTCCATATATTTTTTTCTGCAGATAAAGTGTCAGAATCCATCCGTGAGCTGGAGTTGATAAAAGAGAAGTTGGATGTTTCATTGTGTTCTATTATGGCTTTAATTTATGCGCATAAGAAAAGTGCGCAGCCAGGTAAACCTTAAATCTTACCTTCATAATTTACTTTACGCACTGTCAAGTATTATTTAATCCTATTTATCATTCCAGCTATATGTATTATTGCATTCGAGCTGCTTATGCAGTCGTGTAACCCAAAATTCCACCAGATATAGCAGATCCACTGCCATTGTAATGGATGGTCTGTATCTATTTTCTTTACCATGGTATTATATACCAACGTCACATTACCCTATTTTAAAATAATGGAAAGTCATTTAGGTAGATGTTCAATACCTTATACAGACGTTCATTATGGTGTGTTAAATAGGAACATTTTGTGTCCTAGGTCTAGGTTTACTAAACCATGGAAATGTTGGCCATAACAACCAATCCCATTCTAGCTCTCACTATCTTATTACTTACTAGAGAATGCCAGCTAGAATCTGATTAAAGTGATCTCCACTTTATCTTTCCTACACACACACACACAAATGAAAGTGGTGTATAAGACTACTACGGTAATTTGCTAATTGCGCCAATATTTATTTATTAAAGGTTTTTATATAGCTCTTTACAGAGAATATTTTACACTCACATCTTTCCCTGCTACATTCTAAGGTCCTACATTGTAAGGTCCCTAACACATACATTCTACACACATTAGGGTTAATTTATTCAGAAGCAATTAACCTAAAAAATAAATAAGCAAACTAAATATTAACAACCAGGTGTCTATAAAATTATAAAAATGTATCAAAAAAACATATATCCATAAACAAACAAATAGGACCTGTCTCTTTAGAATGGTGTTGTTTGGGTCACATATTTAGATTTAGGTTACCCCTGACGGAGGATTCTATACATGTCAACAAGTAATAAAAAAAAAATACTGACATTTGTTTGCTGCAGATTCATATTAATAAGAGATTCTTCACCTTTCATTTTGTTCATTATTTTGTTTTTGTGTAGACAGAGAAACAATTCAGGATCTGGAACTGAGAATGAAGGAGCTGCGGAAGACCGTGGGACCTAGAGCCTTATATTACGCTGGCCTATTTCTCTGGCATGTGGGTCGCCATGATAAAGCCAGAGAATATGTGGACAGGATGATTAAAATCTCCAATGGCAACCGAGATGTAAGCAGCAGCAGTCTGACTGTTACAGAGTTGTGAGCAAAACCTGTTTATTTATGTTATTTATATTTTGGATTCAGGCAAACTTCCGGCTGCTTATACATTTAGCACACCTTTGTTTTTACACTGCAGTTGATGGGCCTGATCCAGACCTACGCTGGCTGGCGTTAAAACGCCAGCCAGCAGCGTAAGATCGGCTTAAAAGCCGATCTGCACATGCCCGGGCAGATGTTGCCCGGCGGTACTACGGAAACGCCCGATCTTCATCGTAGTAATGCTGGAGGGGACGTCCCCCACCGTTACTTTGCTGAGGTTAGTGCAGGGAGGTGGTGGGAGGGAGGGTGGCATTATCATACTAACGCCGCCGTCCCAGCGTATTTAGTCCCAGAGTGATCAACATTTCTGAATCCATATCCTGATAAATAACAAGGACTCCAGAACTGTGAGCCATCCTCTCTGACTTATCCATTACCATGTCATTGCGCTTTATCTGCAGACTTACATCTCTATTGTTTACATGTCCAGGCCCGTCTAAAGTTTGCCAGTGACCTAAGGGAGTGTAAATACGATGGGGCAGGGGGAGTGTCAGGGGGAGTCCCACGATGTAACTCTGAGCGTTAGTACGCTCAGCGATACATCGTAGGTCTGGATCAGGCCCGATGTCATTAAATCTGTATTCACCAAAAGTGCAAGGGTACAAATCTGAAGTCCTGTACTGGGAGGACATGCTATCAGCTATTTTATTATTATTATTATTTATGCTTATTTATACAGCGCCACAAATTGCCCACAGTGCTTTACAGGGAACAATAGACATACACATCAGTCCCTACCCCTGTCAGAGCAACATACTAAGGTCCATAACACATACACCAACACACAAGGCAGCCAGTTAACCTGCCAGTATATTTTTGGCATGTGGGAGGAAATCCGGAGCACCCGGAGGAAACCCACACAGACACAGGGAGGACATACAATCTCCACATAGATAAGGCCTAGTCTGGGAACCGAACTCATGACCTCAGCGCTGTGAGGCACAAGTTATACTCACTGAGCCACCATGCTTTGGAGCCATTTTCATTTTACATGAGGACCGTGTGGAGGTGTTAGGGTGTAAGTCTTCTATTGGAATTCCTTACAATATCCCCTCACTCACAAGGAAGTCTGGATTTAGCAGGCACACAGCATTTGGGGCTCCGAGCGCAGCAGGATGGGTACTCTGCTTCCTGTCTTATGTAACTAGAATGCAGTAGGATTTAGACACTTTTATATGTCAGATTGTCAGAGACATGGCAAATATTTCTATGAAGGGAAGTACCAGAATCATTAGATTGGCACAAATTATAGCAGAATAGACTTTCTTTATTGTCTGATCTCTTACAGGGATTGGTTTTAAAAGGATGGCTTGATTTGTCCTGTGGGAGAGAGGCTTATGCTAAAAAGGCTGTGAAGTACTTGGAAGAAGGATCGCATGATGGAGTGGATGCGTTTGCTATGATGGGGAAGGTAAGAGTAAAATAGAAGTCAGTGTAGCTGGTTAATAGGTGTAACAGCACAAAAAGGGCAAGTCTGCACCTGGATAAGTCATGTGAAATGTGAGGGGTGCACATTAATTCCATTGCACACAAGTAGTCAGCAGCTTTAGTTTTAACTCTAATTTAGAGTCAAGCTAGAAAACATCACCTCACAACTCACTTTGTTTACACAGTGTAAATTTACTTGCTCGCTGTCCGGTTTTGCCCAGGTGAAGATTTGCGCCTTTCTTTTCTGTTAAGCAGGCCACACACTAGAGCGATTATTGCTCCCAGCAGGAGGTGACCGATAAAGGGGACGATTTTCCTCATACGTCCTGATATTGGAGCCACACACTTCTCAAGGTGGGAGCGGTAATCCGTGTTGTAGAGGGACAGGGGCTGCTGGGATTGACAGGAGGCCCTTGCAGCTGATTGGCTTTTATCTTTAGTGTGTGGCCAGCTTTACTCCCAACTCTGTATCAGCTTTAGGTGTGTTTTGCTGGTCATATCATTGGGGAAATTGGGCCTGATCCAGACCTACGCAAACAATAGGCCCTTATTTGTAGCATATTTACACAAGCGTAAATACGAATTCCTCTCAGTTGTCCGTATTTATGCCGTGTTAGGCCGACCTAACCCTACCCTAATGACCGTAGCATGCATGAGTATTCACGACGCTTAGCACACCCATACTGTACAATTTAAATACATCTCCTCGCCCACGAAGCGTAATTACGGGTTTCATATGGCTGGCACGCCCCCTCGTACATTGTTACGAAGCTGGTACGCTCAAGGACCACATGCTCAGCGTTTCTTTGCGTAACAACTGAAACGCGCAGTCGCAGTAAGTACAAGGCGTAAATACACGGCGGGCGTAGGTCTGGATCTGCCCCATTGTTTCTGTTTCCACTTTCTGCATAAACTAAATAAAATAAGTTTAATTTTGGAGAGTTCTTTTGAAAGAAATGCACTGGGAACAGATTGTACGTTGGATTTATTCTGTTTGAATAATGCTGGTAATTTGATATTGTTCTGCCACAAATCAGATTATATAGTAAGATATAAAGCCGTCCTAAACTTTGCTTTAAACCATAAATTACCCTCCGATCCTTAATGTTTGTTTTTCTTTATTTGTTTATAATTAGGATTACAGATAAGAAGCATTCCAGTTGAAATCTTTTAATGTGAAGTTGTTAAAGTGCGCTCAGTATAAAATAAAAAATAGTTTGATATTAAAATGACTAATGTATTAAAGTAATAAAAGGAAATTGTTTAGAGAGATTGGGTTATTCTTCAGTAATCGCTAAAAACCAGAGGCTTGGCTAGGGTGGGTTTTAGAGGGCACTTGCCCTGGGCGCAGTTGGACACCCTGGTCAAAGGGGGGCGCCATAATCAAATTTTAATTATTTTTAAAACCATGGTGGGGGGTGCATTTTTTTTTCATTTGCCCTGGGCTCTGTAAACCCTATTTACGCCACCCCGAGGCCCCTTGTTTTATGGTTTTTGACTAGCACTAATGATATCATTAAAGCATAAATATTTAATATTTCACCAATGATCCTGCTTAGTAGCTTGCATCCTCCTGGTGTCTGTGCCCATACTTGTCTAATTGATCAGTATTTACATTTACAAGTACCATTGGACTCATGTTGGAAAGACATTCTGGGGTAGCAGCCATTTTGTTGGCTACTTTAGTCATCAATATTGGCTCAGCCCATGTGATGGTGGACTTAACGCCTTGTAGGGCGGTGCATTCTCATGTCTTAGGGTTGTCATTTTACTTTTATAGCAAAGGGTAAGAAAATGTTTCCTGCTACAGAACATTTACCTAGCTCATTTTATTCTAGGCTCACTATTACGAGTTGCGCCAGAATTACTCCGGCGCTTTGGAAGCCGTTAACAAAATCTCGGCCAGCTATCCAGACTTCGTCCCTGCTCTCATTAAGAAAATGAAGCTACAGTTGGCTTTACAAGACTGGGAACAGACTGTAGAGACAGCGCTAAGGTTTAGTATGCAGCTTACACACCACCAACGTGTGAAGGGCTTTGTTTCCAGATCGTTACAGATATTGAGAAATGTGTGGGCTGGTGGCATTTCAGTTGCTAGGAAAACAGCAAAGAACCAATTATGGAACTAAATTGTCAAAGTGATTTTGAAAACACCGAGCTGCTGGTCCTTTGTAGATGAAGAAAGCTTGTGCTTGTACAGTTGTTTTTTTTTTTTTGTACCTAAATGTACACTATATAATGTATTCTCAAACCCTAATATACCTCATATACATTATATTGTATGCCATCTTAGACCCCTTGTTTTTTTTTTTTGTACCTAAAAAAAAAAAATTGCACCTATTGTCTACTCAAATACCATCACATTTACTGCAGCGTTTAAGTTACCAGGGCAGCTTACCTTGGGTCACTGCTGCTTAGTCTGATAGGTCAGCAGACTCCGGTCCGGATTCACAGTTACGTAGTTTTCATCTTACGTACGTTGTTTTAAGAATTGAGATACTACGCATGCATAGTACCTTATTTACACTATCTACGTACCATTTCTGTACGTAGATTGCGTAAGCTCGGTCTAAAGAAATGGTACGTAGATAGTGTAAATAAGCTTCTACGCATGTGTAGTAGCTCAACTCTTAAAACAACGTACGTAAGGTGAAAATTCCGTAACTGTGAATCCGGACCTCCAGGTTTAATCCCTCTGCTGCGTTTTGTTAATGCTGGAAAGAACATATGTTGAACACGTTCGCCTTTCACCAATTAGAACTAATTCCAAACCATCCTGATCAATGACGTCAGTGGCAAACAATCAGTTTTCAGGGTGTTTCCAAACGTTTGCAATATTTGGATAAAATATGCAGGTTACATTAGGATATATACTATGCCATTCCAGACCCCTAATATAACCCACATATATTATAGTATGTGCTATTCCCCTACCTGTAATATATCCCACATGTAGTTTTATATAGTGTTCTAGCTCCAAACCCCCAATATATGTGTTACATATGGGGACACAGTATATAAAGTACTGGTGGGATAAATAAATGATCTTAATGGCACATACTATAATATATGAGGTATATTAGTTGTCCTGGGAATGTACACTATGTAATGTATTCTCAAACCCTAATATACCTCATATACATTATATTATATGCCATCTTAGACCCCTAATGTTCCCCATATATATTTTATGTAGTGTACCATCTTCTGAAACCTAATATACCCCACATGTAATAATTGTGGGATATATTATGAGTCTGGCATTGCACCAGCGCCAAAATTTGTACACTATATAATGTATTCTCAAACCCTAATATACCTCATATACATTATATTGTATGCCATCTTAGACCCCTAATGTTCACCACATATATTTTATGTAGCGTACCATCTTCTGAAACCTAATATACCCCACATGTAATAATTGTGGGATATATTATGAGTCTGGAATTGGCACAGCGCCAAAATTTTGCAGCAGCATCTTCTGTTCGCCAGGCGGCAGTGTGGCGCTGCAGACCCCTCCGAGGCGCTGTGGTGGACCGGGCCGTCTATTTCAATGCTGTGTACTGCACTGGCTGAAACTGCGCTGCACAAGTGCTGAAATGGGGAGGCGGATTTGGGCTCCTCCGTCACTTATTCTGCCGATGCCCCTGTTTTCCAGAATTCTGATTTGGGTTTAACAGTAAATGTGAACGGAGCAGCCATTTTTCTGAATAAGAGTATATGAATAGTCATACGCATCTTTTAGAGTTTGGGATCTTCGTGGTAACAGTCCAGCCATGTGCATATGGAAGCTGATTATGTACATTGTAGTGCAGGCTTATACTAGTACTATATAAGTCAATGCGATATGGTGTCATATAGATACTTTATTAGTAATAATAAAAGAGGATCGGATCCAGAACTACGCTTCTGTGCGAATTTACGCCTGGCGGACACGTAAAATCGCTTTTTTTTGCATGTACTGCGCATGCGCACGACAGAGAATACGCTACGTTACGGACCGGAACTCTGTGCATATGGGTCATTCACGTATTTGCTGCGTAAATTCGTACGTGTGGGCGTGCCAATTTTACACGTGGGAAAACTACGTCTAAAATACGCAATGTAGGCAGGAGATTTCATTTAAAGCGCACAGTATGGGCGTGCTTAGCTGCATAAGTCCGTGTTGACCATCTGTACGTGTGCGGACGACAGCGGTTACGCGGCCAAAAGTTAAGGTAGGGTTTGGAAAGCGGAACTCGGACAAAATACGTACATGCAGGGGGTATGCCTAGGGGAGAGTATAGAAGGTACATGCAGGGGGAGTGTATAGAAGGTACATGCAGGGGGAGTG
>WWET01000110.1:218378-229058 GCA_011038615.1 Limnodynastes dumerilii
GCCTGACCCTAAGACTCCCCTCCCCGTAGCCTGACCCTAAGACTCTCCTCCCCGTAGCCTGACCCTAAGACTCCTCTACCTGCAGGCTGACCCTAAGACTCCTCTACCTGCAGGCTGACCCAAAGTCTAACTCTTCCCTTTCAGGACTCTAACCCTAACCCTATCCTTTCATGATTCTTAACCCTCCCTTTCCCAAAGCCCTAAAAGTCCCCAGAGTGGTTACTCATTCTTCCGGTGGGGTCTGTGACGGATCCGACGTGCGGCTTCCGAAAAACGAATGGATAAGAATGCGGATCGGTGTAATTTCGAAAAAATGTCTGTGTTTCGAAATAGAGACAGCCAAGAAAGGAGAAGCGATTATATTTTGTTAGATGTAATTCCTTTCCTTCAAATGACCAAATTCTTTGAATGAGCTGTTGAATAAATATCATGGAGACCATTTCTGCACAACACAAACCTTTCCAAAACACCAATGCCGATTTCTAAGCGGAAAAATGCATGTGGCCGATATCACGCTGAATGGCCTCATGGTGAGAACCTTTACTGCCAACATTCAGGTGTATATTGTTTCTGTTTCCTGGAGCAGCCAGCAGACCTCCTGCAGCGTCTCACTCTCACAATGAAAGCGTTCAGCAGATCTTTGCTGGAGGTGGTTTTCCGGAGGGAGATCATAAAGGAGAATTATTCTTCAGCCATTCTAAAATCTCCCTGCTGTCCCTATGAGAACTCATGCGTGCTGCCTTCATTTGTAGGGATTATTCGATGTCAGATCCTTGAGGGGCAGCTACAACATGCCGACCAGCAGCTGGAATTCTTGACGGAAATTCAACAGTCTATCGGAAAATCCGGGGTGAGTCGCACACCAATCGCAGAGTTTTTGTGTTGGCTTTACAGGTCTCTTTGTGAGCTGCAGGTATTCAATTTGCTTCTTTGGAAAGTTTGATGAATATCGCTTGTTAGTATGCTTTCCATAAAAATGTTTTGGGTTACTTTAGCTTTTATTGTATTTTTATTCTCCTCTGTGTCTATATACTGTGTAAAATAAGAGACTTTTAGATTTGATTTATTTATTTTTTGCATAAGTCTGTTCATACATAAAATGGAGGTATTATAACCAGCCTTCATGAGAATGCCGCCCATTAATTAATACACAGTACCGCATGTCTTCTGCTGATTCCTGGAGGCTAAGAATGCTGGCCCTAAATGTCGGATGGACTTCTTTATCGTCTATCATCCATTTTAAGAACCCAGCTATAGTTATTAGAAACATAAAAAACATAGCATTTGATGGTATATAAGTACCACTTGGCCCATCCATTCACTTACCCACCACCCTTCCTGGGAAGCAGCCCTTTCTTAAACTTTCCCCAAATCAACCTCCCTCCCTCCAATAATTTATTATAATTATTGTATTGTAATTATTATTGACATTGATTTTATATCATGCCAGCAACACTTGTCACTCACATCAATCCCCGTTCCCCCTGGAGCAACACTCCAAAGTCTATAGACACCCCCTCCCCCACCCCACACATCCAGTATACTAGAGCACCCTGGAGGAAACCCAGGCAGACATGGGGAGAACATACAATCTCCTCTCAGATACAAACTCATGATCTCGATGCTGTGAGGCAGAAGTGCTAATCTAATATCTCAACTCTAACTCCGTCTATCTCTAGCTCCTCCATGTATGGGTGTCCGTGTTAAATTATGACTATTATTGTTAACCTCTTAATGACTCTTGACATTTTAGCATGAAATTTTCAGAAAGTACCTTCCATGTCTATAGCTGACTACACACTAAATCAGACCTGGTCATCCTGTAGCGCTCCAGGTGTTGTGAAACTACAAGTCCCAGCATGCTTTAACTGCACAGCATAGTATGATTCCCGACAAAACATGCTGGGAGCTGTAGTATCTGTGCACCTGAAGCCCCACAGGTTGGCCAGGCCTGCACTACGTGATAATCAATGTGATTGCCCACTTATCAGTTGAACTGCCTGATTATTATATTGTGCGTGCCAAGTGCCGATTTGGCAGAATTTGGAAAAAAACTGTCCAAAAGCACTCACACTATAATCAGGCTGAACGATCCGACAGCCATTTTGCCCTTCCTGTTAGGATGGATGCAGGGTGGTAGGGTAAAGCTTGTAATCTAATGCTGGCCACACACTGTACCATGACTATTGCTCAAGACATCAGAGCTTTACTTACTTTTGCTTATTTCTAGGAATTATCTTACTTACAAGCTGTTATGGCTATGAAGAAGCAGAAAAAACAGGAAGAGGTCATCCACTTGCTAAATGACGTCCTCGACAATCACTTCTCTTCTCTGCAAGGATTGCCCCTCGGAATTCAGTATTTTGAGACTTTAAACCCAGATTTCTTGCTTGAAATTATAAAAGAATATCTCATGTTCTGCCCTAACCAGGTAATTATAGTACAAAAAGAACTTAAGTGTATAGATTGTTGTCGTGAAATTAATCCTTGGAAATAAAATGAACAGAGTTAATGTTGAGATGTGATGCGTAACTACATGTAAAGCGTGTGAGGGGGTCTGGATCTACCCCATTGTGTTGTTGCTTCTAACTTTGAATAGGCCCTTAAAAATGTATTTTCCAGCCTCCAGGTCCTGGTCAGCCGGTGTCGCCCCTTCTAAAGCAGTGCGCCTCAGTCCTGGAAACAGTAGTAAAGACAGCACCAGGTCTGCAGCAAGCTGTGTTTCTGATTGCAAAGGTGAAATATTTAGCAGGTATATCCAATACCCCTTAAATCTTTACAAGTTCCATCTCATTTTATTATCTCTGTCTCATTACTATAGAAACGTAGAATGCGAAGACAAATAAGAGCCGCTTTTTCCATCCTGTCTGCCGAATTTAGAAAATAGACAACAAAATCCATGATGCAGTTCCTGGTCCGAGTGGTTGTATTGCGAACATGATAATTTCCTCGTTCCCAATAGCGAGAGGATGTGGCGGCTAGATTAGGATTAGGCGGCTGCAGTGCTAAGGATAGAGCTTAAGGGGAAAGGAGGGTTAGGGAAGAGTTAAAGGTACGGTTAGGTTAAACACTTACCTTTTGGCGGATGACTCCACTGCTTTCTACAATGCAGAATGTTGGCAATTGCTGTCCGTCTGCATTCAGCTATAGTACAATGGTATTTCGAAATTAAGACAATCGTACCGCAGAACCACACTCCCAAAAACCATTCTGTCCCAGACCCTCTTTGACCCCCTTCAATATAATTTAAGTTTTAGGATATCCAGCAGCTAGTCTCCGTACAGATCCCTGGGGAACTCGACTGGTATCCTTTCCATCCCCAGAATGGATTCCATGTACCTTTTGTTGTCTATCCTGTAACCAGGATCGCATCCATCCATGCAGCCATCTTTGATTCCAATCCCTTATTTTGCAGCCTATTTAAGTCTGTAGCGTGGCAGAGTGTCTAAAGCTTTATTAGAGTTGAGAAGTGGTGTTTCCTATCCCAAGTCTAAATAACAGTGTGATAGTAAAGCTGGTCAGTATCTGTGTGCAGTAAGCAATTCAAATATATATCCCTGCATGCAAAGAATACAATTACCTTGACTCCCCCCTGCAATCAACATGGTTTAGCCCAGGAGTAACTAATTTCAAGCACTTACTTAAGTCTGGATCCAGCCCCATGTTTTTATTTGTTCCTTTAACAGTGTTTCCACTAATTTCTCTACAGCTGATTTACGGATCACTGGTTGGTCATTGGCAGCTTCTTCCCTACTTCTTGTTTAATGAAGAGGGACTATATTTGCCATTTTCCAGTCTCCTGAAGTTACGGCTGTTAATAGTGACTGGATTAATAATTCTATTAATGGCTTCACCAGCACGCATTTACACTCTTTTATTAGACCAGGATATCTATCTGTCTCTCACGGGCAGCACATTTTATTTTTAATGAGCCCAGGCTCTTGATTCTAATATTTTGTGGCAGCAGATATCTTTAGAACACAGAGTAAAATTTCTCTTCCACTGGAGATAATTATATATGCAGCTCTGATCTTTACGAGGTATATTGTGCAATGTGGACACTGAACATTATATTTTCGTGGCCTTCTAACTTTTTGCCTTCTATCTCTAGGGGATATCGAAGCTGCACATAGCAGTCTTCAGCGATGTCTTGATCATAACCCTTCATATGCTGACGCTCATCTTTTAATGGCTCAAGTTTACTTGTCCCAAGACAATCTAAAGCTCTGTTCTCAGTCCCTGGAGCTGTGTTTGAGTTACAGCTTTGAGGTGAGTTGTGATTAAACAGTAAGGTATGGGAGATTTTAAATCATCATGTGCCCTGTTTTTATACCCTTTCTTTTTTGGCAATATAAATGTTTATACAAGTAAATATTATTCCATGGTAGCAAACAATTACAATATAATAATAAATATATAATATAACAAAATATCATTTTGCATGATTAGGAGATAGTTGAAAAGAGGGCAATGATATAAAGGTCTGATTTAGAGCAATTAGTATGTGACGCCCATTTTGTAAAGAGTATCCATCATCCAAATATGTTTGGCGTTCGTTTTTTGTACTTGCGCCAGGCACAAGCACGCGTTGAGGCCCGTAAGTGTGACGCACTTTTTTTTGTAACTAAACATCACATGTAAATTGTGTAAACATCCCGACTCAGCATCCGAATGTCTGTACCACCCATTGGCATTTGTGTAGATTGCATACAACTCTTATGGCCATTTGCAGTGGTAGAAACCATTTACATACACTAAGAAACACTACAGGCCTGATCCAGACCCCAGCAGAGGCCCAGTGGTGTAGCATCTCTGCGTAATCTTGCACTGTGCATGCTCAGGGTAAATAAAGGAATGTATCTGTGAAAGGTGCTGCTTTTTGTTTGGCTGTACTATGTACATACTCCATCTCTTGTGCTTGTCCAGAGCTGTGGTTTCATTTGCCTGTGGATCCTGTGGGGGTCATGCATTATTTGCGTTTGGATTTATGGTAAACAAGGGTGCATTTGTTTTAGCATTTAGGTCTGGAATGGGTCTTATGTGTGTGCATATCTGCATGAGGCCCAGAGTGTAGGGGTGTGGTTTGCAGTTCCGGTGATATAAATTCCGTCAGTTAACATGCCGACACTAAAACGCTTATTAATAATGATCACTAATTGGCAGTTTTCTGT
Organism: Limnodynastes dumerilii; assembly: GCA_011038615.1. Lineage (NCBI taxonomy): Eukaryota > Metazoa > Chordata > Amphibia > Anura > Limnodynastidae > Limnodynastes > Limnodynastes dumerilii. The sequence continues at coordinate 223,550 of WWET01000110.1, forward strand.
CTGACAGACTTGTTACCACGACACCTGTCTGGTCAAAAGTTTGTTTTGGTATTATAATAATCCTGACCCTCCCTAACCCAAATTCCTAGCCACTAACACACTACAGCAGGTATCGGGAACAAAAAATGCCACAGCAGGTCTCTAGGAAGAGGAATTGTTAGCTTGTTGAAAATAGAACTTTCAGCAGTGTCCCTGTGCCGATATGAATCAATGGAACGTTAAGCTGCACTGGTAAAAAGAGGATTTTGGTACTTACCGGTAAATCCCTTTTTCTGATTCCATCTGGGGGACGCTGCACACTGGGGTTGATAGGGCCTGGAAGGGGTAAACTGTTAAATCTTTTCACAGTTTTTGCTCCTCCTCCCTGCATTGAAAATATATAGGTGCAACCACACAGATTCCAATCACTGTAAACATATACAAACACTTGCCACAAGATGGAGGCAAAGAGAAATCTTTAAACAGGTGCACTACTTTTTAAATTCAGTTAAAATAAGTATTAATAAATACAACCTTTCAGCAAAATTATACATATATTATCCTCCTAACAATAGATTAAGCAAAGATGTTTGTAACGGATAGGAATATCCCAATGCAAACACATCAATTGCTGAAAAAACGTGAGCAATACTGTGGAAAATCAGTAACATGGAGTGAAACCTCCATGTAAAATCCGGAGGCTGACCCTATCTTCACCTAACTGCCTAATCATCATACATTGCAATGGGCTCACGTAATAGGAGGATGAGGGCGGCTTCTGGCGCACATGGGAACACTAATGTCTGAAGTCCCACTAACCAGGGAAGCACAGCACACGGGTACAACATGTACCGGGAACAGTAAACGTCACAGCAGGGCCTTCAGGGAGAGTAAATGTTGGTTTGACAAAAGTAGAACTTTGCTGAAATAAATTTTCTCATATTGGAATCCATTCAGTCTTAAATAGCCAACATGTCGAAATGGCAATTGCCGGAATGGTGCGGTGCAGTGCTCTCAAGAGTCATCCTTAGCGCCAAGAACCATAATGTTGAACACCCTCCGCTGAGTGTATAAAACACCAATTACAGTAGCACAAAACGCTGCTATATAACATTACAGTATTCCAAACCTTCTAATACAACCTCTTCTACCGTTATTATTATCATCGTTTATTTTTAAGACGCCGTACAAAATACAGTACAGACATACAGGGATACCATACAACCTCCAGAACCTCATGGGCGGGAAATGCTTCACTTATTACTCCACCACCACTGTCTGTAACAATACCTTCTATAGACATGACAAACTATCGGGAAGTTCTTTAATATAAGCCCCTGAAAAGTTATCTTACTGTCAGCTGTTTCGGAAGGAGATTGTTCATAGAATCACAAATCATCATTATAGAAATTCGGATAATTTGAATGTCGTTATTTCTGTTACAGATACGCGAATATCCTTTATACAACCTGTTAAAAGCCCAGACCCAGAAACGGATGGGAGATATTCAGGAAGCTATTAAAACACTACAAATAGCAATGAGCTTGCCGGGATTGAGGAAAGGAGGGACCGCTTTGAAATCGAAAGGAAGAAAAATCGAGATCAGTGCGAGCGACAGAGTTTCCATTTTCCTGGAGCTCGTAGAATGTCATCGAATGAATGGAGAGCAGGTGAAGCTGGATCTTATGGGGTTTAAAATGGACTGTTTTCCAGATATTACTGACTTCTGTAAACTTATTGTCCCTCTGTTTTTGGGCCGGAAATAGTCCCTTGTTAGAAGTTTTTCTTTAGTTTTCTAAAATTTGGGATCATGGCCGCCGTCAGGGGGACACTCCTGGGACTAGTGTTCTGGTCCTGGACAGAGAGGGGGCCCAGAAGTCTGGAGCCTCCCTTTCTGTCTGGCCGGAGCACTAACACTAAGTAGATAGATATAAAGATATTGGGCCGTATTCAGAGGTCCGGTTTTTTGGGAAGTTTTGTGCGTATTTTTACGCATGCGTAGTAATTAAATTTACGCAATCTACTTTAAGCACGGAAGTCCATTAGGCACGGACTTGTGAATCGCACGTGATCCGTACGATGAGCGTTTTTATAATCCGTCCGGAAAACGATGCATATAAGTGGCATAAGGTACCTAAAAACGCATAGAGGTGAACGGAGAAGTAGTCTCCATATGTGTATATCCATTGATTGGCCAGTAAAATGAATGAGTTATGTTTGGAATAATGTCTGATGCTGGCCATGCTACACAGATTATTGGTCCCAGCCGATAAATGGCATTTCGGTGCCGGGATTGACAGGAAGCCTGGCCAGTCAATTTGGGTCCAAACCATTTTATTCATTGCCATAAGATAATATAACCAGAACCAAGCGTTTTGACAGTTTTATTGCCGTTTGGGGGGGAAAAAAACCGACTTGCCATACGCAACAGTGATTTTTTGTCCGATCTTCTAATAGTTTGGATGATCAGACCATTAATCACTCTAGTATATTGCCAGCTTGATACCAGCAGCTACTAACATCTCTTATGAAATTGTAAGGGTGCCTCTAGACACTCAGTCCGGATTCACAGTTACGTAGTTTCCTCTTATGTACGTTGTTTTAATAATTGAGCTACTACGCATGCGTGAGAAATGGTATGTAGATAGCGTGAATAAGCTACTATGCATGCGTGGGGAATGGTACGTAGATAGCGTGAATAAGCTACTATGCATGCGCGGGGAATGATATGTAGATAGCGTGAATAAGCTACTATGCATGCATAAGGGATGGTACGTAGATAGTGTGAATAAGTTACTATGCATGCGTGGGGAATGGTACGCAGATAGCGAGAATAAGCTACTATGCATGCTTGGGGAATGGTACGTAGATAGCGTGAATAAGCTACTATGCATGCGTGGGGAATGGTAAGTAGATAGCGAGAATAAGCTACTATGCATGCTTGGGGAATGGTACGTAGATAGCGTGAATAAGCTACTATGCATGCTTGGGGAATGGTATGTAGATATCGTGAATAAGCTACTATGCATGTGTGGGGAATGGTACGTGGATAGCGTGAATAAGCTACTATGCGTGCGTGGGGAATGGTACATAGATAGTGTGAATAAGCTACTATGCATGCATGGGGAATGGTATGTAGATAGTGTGAATAAGCTACTATGCATGCGTGGGGAATGGTATGTAGATAGTGTGAATAAGCTACTATGCATGCGTGGGGAATGGTACGTAGGTAGCGTGAATAAGCTACTATGCATGCGTGGGGAATGGTATGTAGATAGCGTGAATAAGCTACTATGTATGCATGGGGAATGGTACGTAGATAGCGTGAATAAGCTACTATGTATGCGTGGGGAATGGTATGTAGATAGTGTGAATAAGCTACTATGCATGCATGGGGAATGGTATGTAGATAGTGTGAATAAGCTACTATGCATGCATGGGGAATGGTATGTAGATAGTGTGAATAAGTTACTATGTATGCCTGGGGAATGGTACGTAGATAGCGTGAATAAGCTACTATGCATGCGTGGGGAATGGTATGTAGATTGCGGGAATAAGTTACTATGCATGCATGAGGAATGGTATGTAGATAGAGTGAATAAGCTACTATACATGTGTAGTAGCTCAATTTTTAAAACAACGTACGCAAGACGAAAACTACGTAACTGTGAATCCGAACCTCTTTGTTTAGTGTTTGTAGCAGCAAATGTATGATAAATATTTTCTTTTTTTATATTTTATATATACTGTTATTTACTTTTATACTTTTATTTGTTTTGTAAGCATGAAGCTGCAAAAGTATTACAAGATGCTCTCAATGAATTTATGGGCACCCCAGAAGAACTGCGCCTAATGATCGCGAACGCTGAGCTCGCTCTGAGTCATGGGGACGTGGAACATGCCTTGTCTATGCTCAGAAACGTCTCTCCGGAGCAACCATACTTTGTGCAGTCCAAGCAGAAAATGGCTGACATTTATCTTCAGCACAGGAAAGATAAGATGCTCTACGTCAGCTGCTACAGGTGAGTAATGACGTCTTTATATATTTATCCTGATTTAATAGTAGTGGCCGACTTCCAGCATGGATCCTCAAGATCCTGGTTTCTGTGCTGGAAGCCATTCCGGTGGGGGAGGGAGGCTTAACGCCTTTAAGTTTGATCCCCAAGTGGTGCCGATGATAGTGCCACCTACTGGTGGAAAGCCATGAATGCGCTTATTAGGATCGCACGATGACCCACTAGTGGACCTCTGCAGCCAAAGACGACAATATTCATTCAGGATTCTTATCGTTATCGCTTATTTATATAGCACCACAGATTTCTGCAGTGACATTCTCATCAATGCCTACCCCAGTGGAGCTACAAACATACACACAGACAAGGGATTCATTTAGTCAGCTGCCAATTAACCAAAGCTGCATGTTTTTTGGAAAGTGGAGCACCCAAAGGAAACCCACGCACACACAGGGAGAACATACAAACACACAGATAACAATTTGTCCGGCAATTGAACTTATACCCTCAGCTCTGTGAGACATGCGAGCCTCCATGCTGTCTGATCCGTTCCCATAATAATTAATAGCATACATTGAACCAGACATGTAATTCATCTTAACTGAGAATATGATCACATATATGAGTGATTGTATATGATGTAAGAAGATTTGTTTATATTAGAGGGACATCAATGATAGGTCTGTCCATAGGTGGGTGTGGTCACAGAGTGTTGCAGTAGACTTCCGACTCATCCTGGGTCTCTTTAGCAAACCTAAAATAGAGACCTTTAAAGGAGTCTCTAATCTGCAAACATTAGATTTACCCGTCTCTCCTATACTGGCTAAGGAAGCTTAGCTGTGCATAGGGAGGTCACTGTTTATACCGCACATTGTACTAGTATAAGCATATATCCTATATGAAATATATGGGCTTATTTTTCTTCCAGGGACCTGTTGGAAAAAGTCCCCAGTTCTCATACATATCTTCTTCTGGGAGATGCCTACATGAATATTCAAGAAGTAAGTAATAGGTTTACAGGGTTAAAAAGCATGTTCTAAATCTCTAGCTGATAATTTGAAGTATTAGCCTAATCTGCTAATGATATCTGAAACATTTTGGTTGAGAGTTATGTAAACTATTGCACAGCTATATTTGTGTAAGTGTATTCTAACCCCTAACAGCCAATGATACAATGGTCAGGATTCACAGTTATGTCGTTTTCGTAAACCCGGGTCTCTGCAAAATCCCGGGTATTTCGTGGAGATGTGAAAGGGGTACTTCCGGTGGACCCGTGTCAGAAGACCCAGGAATTCAACCCGGGTGAAAAGAAGGGTTATTCCCGGGTTCGACACGGGTAGGGGTGCAGTGTGAAAGGTGCTACCCGGGTATTTCAACCCGGGTAGCACCTAACGCACTTGATTGGTGCAATTTTTTTTACTGTTGCCCTGGCAACAAGTGTTGCCCGAGCAACGATAAACAAATTACTCTGTCTGATGACGACAGGGCAGACCCGGGTCTCTGAATTTCCTGGGTCT
>WWET01000110.1:237687-249961 GCA_011038615.1 Limnodynastes dumerilii
GACGGAGCAATTGGAGACCTGAATCAACAATCAGGTTCTCCATTAGGAGGAAATAACAGAACGAGACTCTACTTGTATTATTTGCTAACCTACAGTGAGAAGGGAAAGGAGCCTGCAAAAAAGGTACTTAACCTAATATTAGAAGAATAAGCTGCTAAACGGTCTCTATCCCCCACCGTAAAGGATCTCCCATATCGGGTAAAAGAACATATTGTTTTATCTGCAAAGGTAATACCAACTACAATATTAATACCCATTCTCTGGTTTGGCCACCCAGAGAAATGCACCTTTGAACCGGTAATTAATTAGGAGTACAGACATTTGGGTTATAGTGGTGTAACTATTCCTGCCACGGTCCTTTTATCAATGTGATAATTATATGTTTTATTGGAATATCAATTTCAAGTTATATATATATTTTTTTATATGAGTATTTAATAAATATCCTTTTATTATACCGTTCTCCACAGCATTTTTTATTAAAGCCAACCTAGGCTCAGATAGATTGTTAATACAATATTTATTTATTTATTTATTTTTAAGCGCTGTACTTTCTAGTTTTTGTTTTAAATAAATAACAAACAAATTAAATAAAACGGACACAATACCGGGGGATCAGAGTCCTAACAGAGTCTGAGTGCAATGCAGTGCCTGACAGGTGAAAACAAATCCCGGGAACGTCTGTGCTCCAGTCCGGTCTCCTCTCTCTCCACGTGGTCTACCGTCAGGTGCTGACGTCTTCCTGTGTCCGTTTTATTTTATCTGTTTGTTATTTTTTTTGTTTTTTAGTTTGATTTGATTTTTATTCATTTGATTTATTTTGTTGTTCACATACCCTTTACTTTAGGAAGAAGTCGATCTACATACCTACACCTTTATTTATTGACTATTGGACATTATTTATTGTGTATTGTTTTTATACAATTACTCCCTTCGTTATCCGTATATTACTTGTTACCAACACCTAAATAGGAGATGGTGCAGCGCCTCTTTTCCTCCATTTGTATTTATTTAAATTCCTGTTTTTAGGGGTGGTAGCCCCCTGGAGAAAGATTTGCTGCAGCATTGATATTATTTTCAGCGCTTGTTTTATTCCCTTTTCTTTTAAATAAATAGGACTGACCAGATTGTGGTTATTGTGGGAACGCTTCACATAATCCATATGGAACACAAGTCACAGGTTACTGGAACGTGTCCACCGATTTTTGTTGACAGGCCAGAGACCTACAAGCCAGGGTATTGAAGAGAGCTCAGCTTGATCAGCCAGACGCTGTTCCGTCCCAGAAGTCTCTGGCAGCCGAAATCTGTGCAGAGATCGCCAGACATGCCGCAGCTCAGCGAGACTACGACAAAGCCATCAAATTTTACAAAGAAGCCCTGGTCTACTGCGAAACAGACAATAAGGTACCCAGTATTTCAGTGGTGTCTCCAGAACATTGGCCGCTTAGTAGTTTATGTTGCTTTGCGAATCTGAATAGTAAGATATAAATTAGCGCGTTGTGTAAATCAGTTTGTTACAGTGGTACATACAGATATAACATGTGACTGCATGTTTATAGCTAAACAGTTACAAAGCAATACACAAATGAAACAATATAAGGTTGACATAATGATAACATGATATTCACAAACATACAAATAACATAAACACAAATAAAAAATTATAATTTTTGAGAAGTTAAAAAAAAACCAGTGTTTCCTACACTTTGATGCTTGGACCTTTTCTGTAAAATAGTGTTGCCTTCCTTAGAAAGGTTTGGAAAATAAAAGACCTTCCATCTCTAGATACTGTTGTTTGTTTTATGAGGCATGGAGTAGGGGGACAGAGGTCAATAGTTTTAGCTCCATTAATAGGATGCAACTTTGTGACACTTTTCGTTCCAGTTGCACAGATCCTTCAGAGATCAGGCTGGTTATTTCAGCCTGGACTCTGAAGAATCTGTGCAATTGGAAGAGAACTTTCTCCTAAGGCATGGGATATTTTCAGGTGCAGAGACCCCGTCTCAGGGCTCACGTACTTATAACCTGGGAAGTGTGTGCCTAGTATTGTCACATGCTGGGAAATGGGCAGGCTCAGCAACAGGGGATACGAGTGGCACATACAAAGGGGGCGCAGCTTTCCAAGGTGTGGTGCCCATTTACAGCTGTGGGTCACAGAGGGTCCTTGGTCATAGCGATTCATATTGTGCCTAGGAGCAACCTGATGCCTAATGACAGACCTGGCAGCAAATACTGTATGTATTTGTAATGGATAGATGAACAGCGACCATGGTACTTTTCTCTAACAATTTCAGAATTAGATTCAAAGGGCCGGATTCAGAGATACATTTTTTTTAAAAGTACGCAATTATACGCACGCAGGTTGCAAGCCAACACCCTCTCTCGGCCGTGCTGTCGGGGACTTTCGCCATCATAGACCACCCTTATCGTTACATGTGTACTTATGTGCGTATATGTATGTCGTGCGTGTGATTCTTAATAGCCGAGCCCACAAGCGTCCATCAAGTGCGATTCACATGTCCGTGCGTACAGCACTTACCGTATTTCCCCATATATAAGACGCACCTTTTTTAGACAAAAAATGGGTCTAAAAATCGGGTGCGTCTTATACAGGGGATCAGGAGATGCAACACTGAATTTACCTTTGCTGTCCCTCCGGCGGTTTCAGGCTCTCTCCTCCGCAGCTGTGACTCCGGCTGTCTCCCTCGCGTCGCGCACTGCACAAAGACGTTGCGTGACCTGAGGTCACCTCAAGGTCATTGTGCAGCACGCACCGCGAGGGAGATAGCCAGAGTCACAGCTGCGGAGGAGAGAGCCTGAAACCGCCGGAGGGACAGCAAAGGTAAGTTCTATGTTACGTCCCCTGTATAAGACGCACCCGATTTTTAAGTAAGTAAAGCTAAAAATAATATTTAAAAAATAAATTCAAAATTTTTTTTTTCATTTAGGCTCCAAAAACGGGGTGTGTCTTATACAAGGGAGCGTCTTATACATGGGGAAATATACGGTACATGCATATATTCTACGTAACTAACGTAAATAAAGTTACTACGCATGCACAGTTAAAACGTACCTAAGAATACGCACTCGACTGCACGTGGAAACGGATCTGTGAATACGGCCCAGAATAAGTAACATTTTGGTATTTTGATTATCATCTAATAAGAGTGTAATGGGGAAAAAAAGCTAATCTGAATGATCCAATTTTATCCATGTCCGATTGTTATATAAATTATGACAATGACCATTTCTCAGTCTTTGTAGAGGTGAGAATTTTGGATCATACAGAACGTTGAGGATCTAAACAATCTTTTGATTACATATGTATTTTTTTATTATTGTTTAGTCTATTAGGTTGTATATTACCCCAAACAAATGACAGACAGCTGCTTATTTATTCCAGCTGTTTACTCAGTATGATTATGATATAACATCTGTCCTAATGAACATAGGACAATGACCGAGCATGTGACTTATAAAGCACTTGTCTTGTCAGTCTGCCTGCAGCCTCAGTGGGGATAATGAGCCCCAGACTAGTTAATAGAGGGTTCCTCTCCTTATATGGTACATGCTCGTGTAACATCTCTTCCTCGGGAGGCTGCACTAGCCATCTGGTGGCGGATGCTGTCGTTTGCAGTACTAAAAACTCCTTTTTCGATGCAGGTGATAATGGAATTGGCACATCTGTATCTTGCTCAAGATGACATAGACTCCTGCCAGCAGCAATGTGCCCTGCTACTGAGGAATGACCAGCACAATGAGGCTGCTACAATGGTAAGCCAGGAAAGAGAAGTGGGACCTGCGATCACTTCAGGCAACCTCTTTTTCTCCTTTATCTTAGACACATAGAAAGCGATGGCAGATAAGAGCCACATGGCCCGTCCCAGTTGGTTTTTATATTTTTAAACTTTCCTGGCCCTAGACCCTATTGCACCCACTATTTAGTTTAAGTGTTAAGATATTCTTCCAATGGGGAAATCCATCCAATGAGAAAATGGAATCAGAACTGGTTAGGATGTGTACGGAGGGACATGGTTTAATATGTAGGCAGGGACAGAGTGTAATATTAAACGAGGGACACTATTTAATGTGTAGGCAGGGATAGTGTGTCATATTTATGGAGGGACAGGGTTTCTTTATTAAGGGGGGGACAGGTCAGGTTTTAATGAGTCAGAGGGAGTGTTTGTAGTGCAGCATTAGCGGGTGACAGTGTGGTTGCGGCAGCATGCCGTTTACCCTTTGCATGCTGCCACTTAGGGTACAAGAAGTCACAGCATGCCCTGGAATACAAAGGCATGCTTTGACTTAAAGTACTAGGTGGCACAGCATGCTAAGGGTGAAATAATAGCTGCGGCAGCCATGTAATTTATGAAGTAAATTTTTTTTTAACAGACAGATGGGTTTTTTGCAGAGGGTGAGTGCCGATTTCAAAGAAATCGACACTCACCCCCACCTCTTTTATCTGTGGCGATTTTCACACCCATTCTACAGCGAGTTTACAACTCACACCTTAGTAAGTGAATGGGAAAAATCACCACAGACAGCTCAACAACAGCAATTTTGAAAAAATGGGAAAAATCGCCACAGATAGCTCAACAACAGCGATTTTGAAAAAAACCCATCTCTGACGATTTGATTGGAAAAAACACTTTTAGTAAATCTGAGATTTCAATATCGCCGCAAAAAAATAGCAAACAGTGGTGATTTTGACAATCTCGACTTGATGGGTGATGTGAGCTCCATTGTCTGATCTCTGCTGGAAGCCAGCATCTGCTAAATGGTAAATAAAGTTTTGATGATTTACTAATGGACTGCACTCTAGCTCCCCCACCATGTCGCAAAATGAGCATCAATGCTGAGAAAACTTTATCTAGGCCTAGCCGTATTTATACGGGCGGGGTGAGGCATTTAAATTGTACCGTATGGGCGTGCTAAGCGTCATAACTGCCTAAATGGCTAAACTAAGTACAACCAAGGGGAGAGCCTATGGGAGGGCATTACAGGTACGCTGGCATAAATACGTTACGCACATGAGCGTTTCATGAGCGTAGGTCTGGATCAGGCCCATAGCCATTATTTTTTTAGATTGCATTTTTATTTATTAGAGGTTTTAATAAATCAACACCTTAGTGTTGGGCCATGAGTGAGCTAACAGTGAGAATACTAAGAGATCACGAGCTGGTAATTTCACTCCAGTTTGAGGTTACGTTTTTTGTTTTCTGTGTTTTGCAGAAAAACATTTCCTCGCAGTGTTTACATATGAATGTTAAATAATAAAACAAATCTCTTTACACGTTACAATGAGGTAATCTTTCCCTGAGGGTTTTGGCAACTTCAATGTGTTTACAAGGCAGTCACATGTTTTATACAACATTTAATCTCATTATATTTCTATTTTGTGCTGCTTGTAGACAGGATTTGTCAGCTTATTCTACTAGATGAAATATTACTGGGCAAAGGGCTCCATTTACACAATACAAGGTGCTGAAAACTGATATTTACTAAAGATTTCAAAGGAGGAGAAATATTCTTGGCTCATTAATTGCCAGTTCTTAGAGCAAATAAGAAAGAAAAGACATAGGACCTGATTCAGACTTAAGAAGGAGTTTTAAATTAAAAGAGAACGGTTACACCTGGGAAAAACCATGTTGATTGCAGGGGGAGTCAAGGTAATTGTATACTTTTCATGCAGGGATATATCTGTGAATTGCTTACTGCACACAGATACTGACCAGCTTTACTATCACACTGTTATTTAGACTTGGGATAGGAAACATCACCTCTCAACTCTAATACTGTTTGCAGCAGATGGAATATGACCCCCCTGCAATCAACATGGATTAGCCCAGGAGTAACTATCTTCTCTTAATTTTAAGCTCCTTCTTAAGTCTGAATCCAGTCCATAGTGAGAATGCATTGCATGGCGTGAAGAATAATCCAGAACCAGGGGCTGTAATTGTGAGTGGACCTTGTTCTTGGTACTCGGATAACTCCCTTCTGGGAAGGCTTTGTAGCATTTAGTGGTGGCCACACCTTAGGCTAAATATGGTAAAGTGAGGCCTGTTGGCAGCTGGTCCATATGTTATTAGTGGCCATCTCCTCATCCACTGCTCCCTAGCTCTCTTCCCTCATCCCATTCTGCTAAACTCTGCTGTCTGACTTCCCTACTGATCACTACATCTCACACCTGTGTCCAGACTTCTCTTGTGCTGCACCTCTGGACTGGAATGGCCTCCCTTCTTCAGTCATACTCTCCCCCACATTGCAGGTCTTCAAGCGCTTACTCAAAACAAACCTGTTCAGGCTAGCCTACCCCTATCCTCACTGCATCCTACATCTATCCTTTCTTCTTCTTCCTTCCCATCTCCTTTTCTCACACCAGCAGTCCATTTCCTTCTCCCTCCTTATGTCTTCTGTAAATGCAAGTGTGTTAGCTCACATGTACAGGGCCTTCCATCCTAGTGTTGTTCTTTCCTCTACCACTCCCCCCTCAGTTTGTACCTTTTTGTCCCCCTCTTTTACCTTGACTTTTCCTGGTGGCTCCCTCTCAACCTCTCACTGCGCTCTATGCCCTCCTCCCTGATGTGCCAAGCTTGACACCTCGCATTTTGCCTTGCTTGTCTGTGCTTGCCTCACTTTGTTATATTTTTGTTATATTTTTCTATTGTATTTTATTATGTACTATGCTGCCCATACCCACCTTGTATGTCTGTACTGTATTTTATATAAATAAACGATAATATAATGATATACTCGTGCTCAGTTAAACCTTTCCCAACATTAATGAAAGTTTTTGTTTACATTGGGACTAAAGGTGTACGGGGTTCAAAAGCTCCTGAGCATGCAGCAGCAATTGGGATGTTTTCCTTATTGTTCTATCAGCAGTTTTGCTTTCTCTAATCTATGCAGATGATGGCTGGGCTGATGTTCAGGAAGCAGGATTACGAACAAGCTGTGTTTCACTTTCAGCAGCTGTTGGAACGTAAGCCAGGTAAGGGCATTTGTGCTGCAACAGGTTCTTTTTGCTTTTTATTAAACCCATGACACACACATCCAAGAAAATTGTCACTGTAAACGTTTATCTCTTGTAGATAATTATGCCACCCTTTCTCGCTTGATCGACCTTTTAAGAAGGGCTGAAAAGCTTGAAGAGATACCAAAGTTCTTAGATATGGCGGAGAAGCACTCTTCCAGAGCGAAACTGGAGCCTGGCTTTCACTATTGCAAAGGCTTATACCTGTGGTAGGTTTATGTCTAGTCTCTTGTTATATTTCCAAAGAGACCGAAATCGAAGGTCAGTAAGAAATGTGACCATCCACAGATTAACCTAAAGTGTCTTCCAATGGGCTGAGGAATGACCATCAATATTATAATAATAAATTGTAATATTAATCTCAGAAGTCTTTGAACACTCAGCAACAGTAACAGTAATTCAGGCTGGTCGGCTTTGTAGAAAAGCTGATAAGGGTTCCAGGGTTTGTGGATAGGAGAATAGTAGGGTGGGTCTCCATCCACCAAACCTATTCCAGGTCTTTTGGACACCCAGCCTGTAACCTGGTTAGTGATAACGCCAGCTGTGTCAGGGTTGATTAAATACCTGTGAGGCTTAAAGTCTAGGGGGTAGATCCAGAACTACGCTTCTCCGCGAATTTACGCGTGGCGGAGACGTAAAATCGCAGTTTAGAACGCACTGCGCATGCGCACCATAGAAAATACTTACATTCATGTATGGTAATTGTGAACGTATGGGAAATTCACGTATGTGTCACGTAAATACTTACGTGTGGGTGTGCCAATTTTACGTTAGTCAACTATATGTGCGTTTTACGTAGGCGGGGGGGGGGGTATTTAAAGTGTACAGTATGGGCGTGCTAAGCTGCGTCGGTTCACGTAGTCAGTACGTCCCGTNCTGCCATAAAGCCCGCACGACAGAGGGGAGTGACAGGGGGTGTGCACTCCCCTCTGTCTCGCGTAATTTCAGACCCCCGCGCGCACGGAAAGCACGCGGGGGTCTGGATCCGGTCCCCGGTTAGTGATAACGCCACCTGTGTCAGGGTGAATTAAATACCTGTGAGGCATAAAGTCTAAGTCTTTGATGTGAAGGCAGAGAAAGAGGAGGCTTCTAAAGGAACCAGGCAGCCTGGGAGGCTGTAAGCAGCAACTGCAATACTGTGGTGTGTTTGTGAGTTGTTCTCGAGCTGCACTCATAGTAGACGGGCTGTCATTTATGTGTCATGGCCTCACAGGCCTAGGTTTTGTTGTTCTGTGTTCTGTTTGAACTGCTGTGAACTATTGTTGCATGTGTGTGATTAAAACAGTCATTATTTACACCAAAACTAGACTCCTGTACGCTGAACTGTGGGCGTCTGTGTGCTATTAAAGAGAATACCGATGGTTGCCCTTGGAGATGGCAGCATGAGCCCCACTATTTTGACTAGCTGAAGAATCCAACCTTTATAATGTGTCTTCTTTAACATTTCCCAAGGTACACTGGAGAGCCCAACGATGCACTGAGGCATTTCAATAAAGCTCGTAAAGATAGCGACTGGGGACAAAATGCTGTCTATAATATGATTGAGATTTGCCTGAATCCAGATAACGAGACCGTGGGAGGAGAAGTGTTTGATAACCTGGATGGTGACATGGGGTAAGATAATACCTGCTATATATGTATACTGATGCTCTTGTCTGTAACAGCTTTATGCAGGGGAAGGCAGTATTGCGTGTAGTCACTGGATTGGGCTCGTATGAAGGAGCTCAGCCTTACTGCTAATAGACTACGTTTATCCTCTCCTTTCCTTCCATGGAACATTCCTCCAAATGTTGTGTTCTTGTGTTCTTGGCATGTGCAGTGTGAAGGTACACAGAGATATGCAACACCATTGTGTGTATGATAAAGTCTGGATTGTGTCCCATGTTTTTTCTTTTTTTAAGGACAGTCCTCTGTCAGTTCCACCAGTCTCTTTCCCAAATTTTCGATGTTATTATTTATTTATTAACAGGTTTTTATTAAACGTAATCATATTACATTGGACCTTACAGTCTAGCACACACACATATACACACACACAGCAGCCAATGAACCTACCAGCATGTTATTTATGTGTGGTAGCAAACCGAAGCACCCAGAGCAAACCCAGGCAGACACAGGGAGAACATACAAACTCCACACAGCTAAGGCCTTGTCTGGAAATCAAACTCATGAACTCCGCATTGTGTGGCAGAAGTGCTAACCACTTGACCCATAATGCCTAAAACTCTGGATTTTGAGAATGCGGAGAAAGTAGATTTCTTTAATATTTGTTTAGATGGGCAACACGATCTTGTTTTCCATGCACCTTCCCTGTCTATGTTAAGAAGTCTGGGCTTAGGCCTTCCATGCAAAGCATCGCTTGACCCATGTAATATCTACCTGTCATACTAGTTATTGCCAAGTCTCTTTACGGAAATTTCTATTCATTTCTTTCAAGTCTTCATTGTTTAAAAGAAAAAAGTAAATAAACAAAGTGATATATTTCTATAGAAAATAAAAATATTTGTTATATCCCATATTGAGAAGAATAAGATGATAAAACATTAGGTAAAAAGGTAAGAGAAAGGCTACAGAATAAAAGAAAGTAAATATTTCATAAATAGTTAATAAAGGTCATATGAGTTCCTGTGTGGTATATGAAAGTCATCTGAAGGTGGAAAACCCTTTTAATAAAACTGTTTTTGAGACTAACGTCTGTGAGAAATACTCAGATGACTGATGTGTGATGAGATGTAATTCTGAATGTGTCACAGAGACTGAGGTGCGAGATGGAAGAGGGTTTTTAAATAGAGAGATTACTTTATGGGGATGATCAATAAAAGATACACAGTGCTCAATGTTAAGCCCATCTCCTGCTTAATGCCACCACTGCTTAAGCTGGGTACACACACTGGAGGTTGAAGATTACTCGATTAATAGTCAACGCTCCTATATACCAGTGTGCACTGTCCAATGATGCTGCGGAATTGTCTGAAACAGCATCACATCATGGGATGGGATTATTAGAACAGCCTAATTTCTGTGATCAGCAATATCTGCTAAAATCCATATTGTGTTTGCTGTCCAGACCCCCATTGTTATGAATTCCATTCATCTTGCTTCAGTAGTCCTTCCTTTGTGGGCCTGCATGTCGGTGCAGCAGTGGGTTATGGGAACAGTTTTACCCAGTCAGCTGAAAGTGTGATTTGGGTGTCTTGTTTCCCCTTTAAATCGTGAGTAATGTCTGGCAGCATTATCGTATTGTTAGATATGCTGCCAGTGTGTACCCAGCATTACTCCGAGGGAGATTGTCTGCATAAAAATATCGTTAAAACATATAAAGTTAATTTTATACCAACCAATTTACAAAATAAAAAAATATGGGAGGCGTGTTTGCAAAGAGTTTGTTTGAACAATGGTGAAATAATTAAGTTATGCCTGCTTGATTCATCAGAACCGTCAAATAATTGGTTCAGTATATATAAGCCAGCTTTACCCCAATGAGTTGTAGGCAGCGGTCTGTGCTCCCTAGCAATTATATGCTAGGGGTCAGCTAACAAAAACAACAGTTTAATGACTGGGAAACAAGAAAAACAGATACACATAGAAGAGAGCTCTCCTAATCAACGCGTTTCGCATCTCTATGTGGGGGCTTCATCAGGAATACAACATTGAATTTTCAGAAGGCGTAATGGAGTTTAGTTATTCATAGTACAATACCAAATGGAGGTTGTAGTCTGCCCCAAGTATTGTACATTGGAAAGATGTATTTCTTAAGGAGTCATTTATTATTTGCGTAATTTATATTTCTCTGGATCAGACATTGAGGGTTTTCATACATGAAACTTGGCAAGCGATGAATTTGTATGTTAGTTTTTAAGTAAGGCTAGACAAATGTAAATGAATAATACTGTTAATCTTTTGGTTATATAGGAATTCCACAGAAAAACAAGAGTCTGTTCAACTCGCTGTCAGAACTGCGGAGAAGCTTCTTAAGGAACTAAAGCCGCAGACGCTTCAGGGTCACATACAGCTCCGGATCATGGAGAACTATTGCTTGATGGCTACTAAACAAAAAGTTAATGTTGAGCGGGCACTAAATGCGTTTACTGAAGTGGCAGCTGCAGAAGTAAGGCCCATTTCTGACCTCTGGATTGTGTCATACAGAGCATTAACTTATGTTTATTAAACAGCACATGTCACCAAGTTATCATAGATAATGATGAGAGGGTCCAGTAAATGGGGAATTCATTATGGTGATGCGAGATTTTGTCAGACCACCCATCTCCACATTACACTAAAGACTTCCGAGTAACATAGAACCTTGTTAGCCAAAAATGGTTCTTTGTAGGCTGATTGCTACTTTGAGTGATCTGTTTTTTGAGAGATCACTTTGCAGCAATGAAGGGCCGACTGGTCAGGTTTGCAGCAGTCAGCCATTAGAAAATATGGCTCCCGCAACAACACTGCAATGGCAACAGGTTAGTTTACTTATGCCTAACCCGATCATCCCCTTCCTGCAACCTAACCTTAACCCTTCCTTCTCTGCAGCCTAACCCCACCTTCCCCTAACCCTAACCATATTCATCCCACAGCTTAACTCTGAACCTTCCTTAACCATCTTTGTTTGCAGCCTAACCCTAACCTTAACCCTCTCACAACCCTAACCATCATCATCCCGCATCCTAACCTTAACCCTCTTCCAACCCTAACCATCATCATCCCGCAGCCTAACCTTAACCCTCTCTCAACCCTAACCATCATCATCCTGAAGCCTAACATTAACCCTCTCTCAACCCTAACCATCATCGTCCCGCAGCCTAACCTTAACCCTCTCCCAACTTTAACCATCATCCCGAAGCCTAACCCTAGCCCTCTCCCAACCCTAACCATCATCAACCTGCAGCCTAACCTTAACCCTTTCCTCTCCAAAGCCTACCCTTAACCAGAAAGGGTATCTTGTCGAAATAAGACCATTCAACAGATTATAAATTCGTCAAAAAGACCGGGCTTCCAGAATGTAAATCTTCACTATAAAAAAGCAGCAGGCAATGGTTCCGGTCCAAATTACATTGTATCATTGGGCCTGATCCTGAGCTACGGCCGCCGTCGCTATAGCCTAACCTCTTTCCTCTCCAAAGCCTACCCTTAACCAGAAAGGGTATCTTGTCGAAATAAGACCATTCAACAGATTATAAATTCGTCAAAAAGACCGGGCTTCCAGAATGTAAATCTTCACTATAAAAAAGCAGCAGGGCAGGC
>WWET01000110.1:261599-272003 GCA_011038615.1 Limnodynastes dumerilii
GCGCAAGGAAGGGGCCATACGCCCGCACAGGGGGAGTGTCGGGGTAAGTGAATGCCGATACGCTGTGCTTTAGTAAGCACAGCGCATCGGCGTAGGTCTGGATCAGGCCCTTTACCCCAAATTTTAAATAAAGTATTGGTTGAAATATCCTAAAAACCAGGGACCGGTTCCAGAACTAATAACGTCAGGGGACTAACGCATGTAAGACGATAATGAGCTTTTTGTTGTCTGTATTAGTAAAACAGCCATTTCTGGCTACAGACATACAACGAGTAAGGTAGGGTTCAGGTACGGAAGTTCCATATGTGCGGGGAAGCGGTCTCCTCTTGCATGTATGGAATTGTGCGGCGTTCCACTATCAGCAATACGATTTATTAACAGGTTTTTATATAGCCCCATCAGATTAGGTAGCGATTTACAGAGAATATTTCACAATCACATCAGTCCCTGCCCCATTAGAGCTACATTCTAAGCTCCCTAACATTGACTCTGGCTAATTTATTCAGCAGACAATTAACCTACTAGCATGTTTTTGGAGAGTGAGAGGAAACCCACATCACCTATGCTGGCCCGCGTAGCTCTAGTGCACTCCCCCCTCTCACTCCCCCTGTGTGAGCGTAGTTACGCCGGCTGAAGGCTACCCTAACTTCAGCCGGCGTAACTGTAACTATGCTCATACAGGAGCGTAACCTCCCTAACCCAGCCCTCCCTTCCTAATTACCCTCCCTCCCCCGGCCCAGCTTCCGTAACGACAGCGTAGTTACAGAGCTTCCCGCCTCTTCGTCCATAACTACAGCCAGATCCACGGCACCCAGAGCCATGGATTACGTTGGGCAACATCTGCCCAACGCATGCGCAGAATGGCAGAAATGCTGTTCTTACACATATGGCCGCCGTAAAAAACAACGGCAGCCGTAGGTCTAGATCAGGCCCATGGAGAATATTACAGTTCCACACGGATGAGGCCTAGTCCAGGAATCAAACTTATGACCTCAGCACTGAGAGGTACAAGTTCTACTCACTGAACCACCGTGCTGCCCGTTTGCTATTTATATGCACCGCATTTTTCTTTTGGTGGTTATACTATCCAGCATAGCACGACTGAAGAGCAAGTATGCAGACTCATGTTCTAATTACGTTGTGTTTAATTAACTGTATTTTGGTCAACACAGACCGTGTGATAATGACATGACGGATCTCGGAGTCGGTGTCTCCTGTGCAGGGGCTTTTGCTTAGGTGGTCTCCACTTCACAGGGTAACAGTTGGTGAATTAGGTCTCCTGTGATGCTCAGTCAGCCATCAGAAGGTTATAATAAAATTCCGGGCAGTGTGCCAGCCAGGATGTGCTTCATTTTATGTCCCGTTTATTACATTATTCTGGGCACGGTGCCAAGGCTAGAATATATACAGTGTCTCTCCAATTACCAAGAAGTAGAGATTTTCAATGTACCAAGGTTAAATGTATTCAGTAGCTTCAAATATGAAAAGTACCATGTGTGTATGTGCGTCTTTTTCTTTTCATTTGGGGTTTCTTCATATGAGTAATTGTGTGAGTTTTGCCGGCACGATGGTCTCTTTTTTTTCGAAAGAGCGCTGTATGGCTGTTGATTGGTGACTGACGGTAATTTGCAATTGTGATTTTTTTTTTTTGCCTTTGTTTAGCTTCTGCAGCCAACCTTAAGCCTAACCTTAACCATCTGTTAACTGCAGCCTAACCTAACCTCTCCCTTCAGCCCTAACCTTTTACTTCTTCAGCCCTAGCCCTCTGTTTTATTCAGCCCCGCTGAAGCCTAACTAAGCCCCCCTAACCCAAACTTTAGCCCCACCGCAGCCTAAACCCTAACCCAATCGTCTGACCCGCTGCAGCCTCAGCCCCCCACCGCAGCCTAAGCCTAATAGATAACACTGACGGTACTCTAATCTTCAAGCTCACATGCCACAACTCAAGTTACTGACCAATTCTGAAATAGAGAGGGCCTGACACAGAATTAGGGTTGTAAGGGGACTTAAGCATGTGTCTTGCATAAGTTCCCTTAACAAGTAACGTCGATGGATATGTTCGACAGATGTTATGTGTCTTAACCCCTTAACAAGGTTCTGTACGGAAGAAACTCTGTAGCAGGCGCCAGTCCTTCCATTCCGCATGTCTCAACCCCATCAGACATCATCAGGGTTAGGCATGTTGGAGAGGAGCTGGGAGCAGAGATCCACAGTTCCGCACTGATCTGCGTCGGTGCGGACAAGGTAAAGGAGGGTTCTGGACACGCGATTCCTTTCCAAAAAAGGGGACTGAAAGGGGCATAAGATCCACTCTTCCGTGCCGGGAAGGAGTTCTTTATCAGGTCCAGAATGAGCCACTGACCTTTTCAGATCTATGGTTTATGGTGATGGTTAGCTTTGCAAATAAAACACATAGGGGTAGATCCAGAACTAAGCACGCTAGCCGGAGATGTAAAAACGCTATTTTGCATGTACTGTGCATACGCATGGCAGATGTAACTCGGAATGTACATACAAGACTATCAACAGCGGAACTATGAAAGAAGGGGAGTGGCAGCCGTAATTACGCTTCGGAGGCGGGGTGAGGCATTTAAATCGTACAGTTTGGGCGTCCTTAGGCGCGTAAATACGTGCAGCCATTACGGCTGACGGGAGTTACGCTTTGAAAAGTTAAGGTAGGGATTGGAAAGCGTAACACGGCTAAACTATGTACGGCCGAGGGGAGTGCATAGCAAATACGCATGCGTAGTAGCTATTCTCTGCACCTGGCGGACGTATGTTGCGAGACGTACGTTATTGTGGATCCGGCCCCATGCTTAAAGCATGGACCCTCAAAGTAGACATAATACAGGGTAGGGAGGACCTTGCTCATGAAGGAGTTTTATTATCTAACTGGGCAAACGTGGGTCACGGTGAATAATGGGACGTTCGCTTGTGGGAATACAATAGATGGTTTTATAAAAATGTATCTTTACTTAAGAGATGAGTATTTAGAGAGTTTTTGGAGAACTTGGGGCCTGATTCAGAGGCTGAAAATAAGAACTTTAAGTTACACCTGGACAAAACCATGTTGATTTCAGGGGGAGTCAAGTTAATTTTATTCTATGTATGCAGGGAGAATGCTTTGCTTTTACTTATTGCACACAGATACCTGATCAGCTTCACTTTTAAACTGCTAATTAGACTTGAGCTGGGAAACATCACCTTTTAACTATAATACTGTTGAAACAAATGAAATTTGACTCCCCTGAAATCAACATGGTTTAGCCCAGGTGTAACTTTAAGTTCTTATTTTCAATCTCTGAATCGGCCTTGATGGCAGGATTGTCATGGGGTGAACTAGGAAGGTTTGGGGGAGGTTATTTCACTAAAGGGGTGGAGTTGTTGAGGGTGAGTAATTTGAATTAGATGCTGATGGGGAATTGCAGAGGATTACATGGACTGAAGTGAAAATAGAGGGGTGAGGAGAATGCTTGATCACGGGGTTGCGGGAGCTGGGATGGGAAGAAGGAATAGATAACAGGAATGTTAGTGGAACCTGATAGGAAGAGCCAGATCCAGACCCCACTATGCTTTACACGCGTGCGGGAGTCTGAAATTACGCAAGGTAGAGGGCAGTGCATGCCCCCTCTACCCTACCTCTACTATTACACATTGATCCATGTCCTTATAGATGCAAATCAATGCGTACCTGGCCTTCCCCTCCCCCAACTCTTCATTTAAATCCCTATCCCCGCCTCTATGGGATATAGCAGGCTTAATGGAGGGGTCGGCCCCTTCATAACACCTGTATTATCTGGCACGTGCATGCGCTGATGTTATTTGTCAGGGGGCTTACGCAAATTACGTCCATAAGTGCCCTGATGTTATTACAAAGGAATCTGGTGCGAAGAGTTAAGTGATGGCAAGCAAGTCGGCATAACAGGCTAATGAAAGGGTGGTATGATCAAGGAGAATTGAGGCAATGTAAGACTCAGTTTGTACATGTTGGCCTATGAGTAGCATTAGGCTAGCAGGAGTAACACCTAGGTTGGGGGACATTTGTGTAGCTGGTACTAGAAACGCAGTGCATTATTTAGTTCACCAAGAGAAGGTAGAGGGCTGAGGACAGATCCTTGTAGAGCTGCGACAAAGTGGAAGGGACAATGAACCGTATTCACAAGAATAATCTTGCGAACTTACCTGAATATGCGCACATGAAAAATCCGTAATAACGATTCAGAGAAAATAGAGATCCCTATTAACCACTCCCTCTGTGTCGGGAGTATAACCACTCCCCCTGTGTCGGGAGTATAACCACTCCCCCTGTGTCAGGAGTATAACCACTCCCCCTGTGTTGGGAGTATAACCACTCCCCCTGTGTCAGGAGTATAACCACTCCCCCTGTGTTGGGAGTATAACCACTCCCCCTGTGTCGGGAGTATAACCACTCCCCCTGTGTCAGGAGTATAACCACTCCCCCTGTGTCAGGAGTATAACCACTTCCCCTGTGTCGGAAGTGCTACGTAAGGACGTAGATCTTTGCTGCGTATGTTTAGGCATGTGCAGACTTCATTAGCTGTGAATTGGCCGTGCATTTATGTAATATAATATATATAATAATTCAAAGACACGTAACTAAATGCACTGATTATGATTCTGAAATGAAAATATTTTTATTTTATTTATTTTTTATTTTATTTTTAACAGCAAGTGCTCTTATTAACATACTTAACACAGTGACATACTGAACAAAACACATAAATACATACTGCATGAAGTTATAAATACAATGAACAACTACATATAGAGTTTCAAACCTTTTCAGAATTTTAATTTAAAGAAGATAAACAACACAGACAACCAAAACAGTTAAATAAGTAAATCTGATGATGTTTGGTCACAAAATGTAAATAAAAAAATAAAAAATGATATAAAAAAATGGCACCTTTACAAGGTTAAAGGTAAAATATAAAATCAGCATAGGATTTTAAAAACGAGCGTTTATTATTTTAATTTAAAAACACACGTCCATTGATTATAAACACGCAGCGGGTGTGGCCTAAGCTAAGTAAGAGAAGACGCATGGCCTCACAGCAAACAATATGGTTCATCAACTTACGAGTGGTCGAGGTCTACCTTAACTCTTCCTGTGCGTATGTTAGTTTACACAATGCTCTTCTACCTGTGAATCAGTCCTATCTCTGTTGGAGCGCCCATACTGTATATTAGTAGCCGTGTGCAGCTCATTTGCATTGCAGTCTTGCCCCTCTAGCCGCGCATGTGGGACTCATTCCGTGCCCATGCGTTCATCAGCCCTAAGTCAGACGTCCGTGTATGTGAATCAGTCGGCCATGATTTCCATGCATATGGGCATGTGCAGTTTAAGTGATCATAAAAATATGCAGGGAGATTCTGCACTAACTTAAGTGTGAATGCAGTCCAATGTGTAAGATTTAGAGACATAGAAGAACATTAAGTTAACCCCGAAAAAACCTAACGCACAACATTTGAAGCATCAGAGAAATCCACAATTAGAATGAAGCGACCCTTACAGTGGGGACAAATAAAGACTTCTAAATTGCACATTTCTTTGCTGCTAGAAAGCGCTAAATTTATGCATTAAATGAAGGTGATATCACACAGCAACATCTGGTATGTGGATTCACCATGAGCACATTCAGTGCTTCTAATTCACTGTTCACCACTAGGAATCAGATTTATCTACCTGCAAAGTCCTCAACTCAATGGGTACATTAAAAAGAGAATTGATAAATGTCAGCTCAGCCAGGCCATTTTCCATTTTGTTTTATAAATCTCACCTTCGCAGCTACTAAGACTGAAGCATTGCAAAATGGATAAGAATGAAGTATCTTGTGATTGAAAAAGAGCATTTTCCATAAGGAGCTAATAGGGATTCAGTCACAAGATGGAGGAAGTATTGAGTCTGCTTTTATTGTTGGATTTCGGAGATGTGCATTTAGCGGTTCATCTTGTCAGGTACAAATCTCCTTAATCCCTGAGCTATGAGTCACAAAATGTTTGGGCACATTTCCCTTTTCCAGTGAATTATGTGTCTTGGATAAAACACGCGTTAGGGACATTTTTCATCATCTGCAGTCAGTAGAAGACGAGTTGTGCACCTGATAGTAAAAGTGGAATAAAATATCTATCCATCACTACAGCCAGCGCAGTGGTGCAATTACAATGGGAGCAGGGGGGGGCCTTAATGAGAGAGGGGCCCATGGTTGCCATTTATCCTGCCCCCACAGAACTCTAAGCTGTCAGAGGCTGGCAGAATAAGACAACGTTCTGTCAGTTCTGTTCAAATAAATATTTGCTGCAATAATATGCTTGCCCACAAGGTGGTGCTATGCAGAAATAAGAATGGTTATTGTTGCTCTGAACAGTACACACTGGTAAGATATCAGAGCTATCTGACGATTATCATGGAATTGGCACAATAATCGTTAAATAACCCTCCAGTGTGCACCTTGCTTTACATCTAATATATAGAGGAAATATTTTAACTGTCCAGTTGGAATATTAGAAATGTGTAGACTATGTAAGTATAGAAAATGACCCCTCTTATCTCCTGGAGTTATTCGTGTTACAGATGGGTGTTTGAGTGTAAAGGGAATATAATAATGTCACTACATACTTTTTTTTTTACACTTGCCATTCATTGGGTTTTCATTGTGTGCTTCGTAGTTCTGCAGCGTTTCCCGACTGAAGGAACTTCAAAGGCAGCAGTCTGAAAATTGCAAGCGTGTCAGCTTTGTTAACATTAAAGTGCGCCAGTCTATGGAGCACTGTTGCTAAGCAACCCACCTACCCATCTCTGCATTGACTGAGCGATGGGAGTAACGCATATTCCTTTCTCCTGTTCATTCATTTGTACAGACTGGAAGTTGGACCTCAACTGTGGTGTTTCCATAGTAACACAAATGTAATGTGCTCAGGCACTTCCTCTGCTTTGCAGTGTGCTGGAGATTTGCTCCGTCTAGTTTCAAGTATTCTAGGGATTTTATTTAAAGGGAAAGTGTACCCTGGCTAGACTGTTACTTGGTTAATTCATTGTTTTTCTCTCACCTAAACCCGTATCTCAAATATTCAAAGTCTATTTAAGGGAGAAAATTGATACATAGAAACAGAAAGTGAGGGCAGATCAGAGCCACATGGCCCATTGCTGTTTATTTAAAACTATACTGACCTGAGACCCTATTTTACCCTCAATTTAGTTTGAGATTTATTATATTCTTATATTTATCCCAGGCATGTTTATTCTGTTTTAATGTGTTACCCTCTACCACCTCAGATGGGAGGCTATTCCACTTATCCACCACCCTTTCAGTGAAGTCATTTTTCAGCACGTTTCCTCTGGACTAACCACCCTCCAGTGCGCACACATGTCCTCAAGATACAAGCTATCTAAGAACCAGATCAGGTTTGATCACCTGGGTTAAACAGCAGCACTTTCTCATGTAGCAGCTAAACAGTAGCACATCAGTCCATTGCCTCAGTACAAACAGCTAAAGCTAGTTTTATTTTCATAAAATAATTAAATATCAACAATAAATCCTGGCCTGTCTCGCTCTAACTAATATACAGCAATAGTCCTTTTCTAAAGCGACAGGACCTAATGTCCCACTCACAAAAGACCCACATCATACACTATAAATGCAGGTCACTTCCTGATAGTGTTTACACTTGTCAGTGATCCAAAACTTAATTATAAGTCCCTTTTTAACACTTTGAAGTGTTTTTATATGTTACACTACTTGATTTTTTTTTTTTATGTTTAACACATTATTTGATTTTTTTAATATAATTATCCAGGGTTGCCGACTTTTTAGAGCTTCCCTCCAGGAGATCCCAGAGGGAAGCCATTGATTTCTTCAAGGGGCGGGGCTTAAATCCCTCCCCCTGTCAATCACTCCTGCATTTTCTAGCATTACAGAAGTAATTGCTGGCTGGTCGGGGCTTGCAGGAGCTTTGCCGGCTCTCCCGGGATACCAGGAGAACTGGCAAAATTTTGTGAGTCTCCGGGAGAGTCGGCAACCCTGCAATTATCTTCAAAAAGCTGTATTCAGCAGGTTGCTACAAAATGCCATTGTACATTAATTATCAGCTGCTAGCCCTTGTGAGGTCATTTTTATAGGCATAGGGCCGGGGCCGGATCCAGACCTGAGAAAGCCAGGCCACTTACGCAAGGTGTGTAAGTGAACTGATTTGACTGGAGGGCGCATGTGCCCTCCAGATGTTACGCTAGTGTTATTGTACGTAAGTATTGTACGGAACTTAGTTCCGTATGAGCCCATTGATGAAGAAATGGGCTGTGCTTCCCCTCAGCCTGCTTAAGTGGGCGGGGGGAAGCATGGTAATTGTACAGTGTGGGAGGGGGCTACCACACTTGTGCGGATCAGTGGTCGCATGGACCACTGATCCGCAAAATTGACTTAAGGCAGCAAAAGCCGCCATAAAACCCGCACAAGAGAGGGGAGTGACAGGGGGCGTTCGCTCCCCTCTCTCTGCCGAACCGACAGACCCCCGCACGTACGGAAAGTGTGCAGGAGTCTGGATCCGGCCCATATTGATAACTTTCTGAGCATTTGTCAGCGATTCCATAAAACTCTCCGCTCACAACCACCTCTATTTTCACTGGCGAGTTTTGGCCAATTATCCAGCGTGCTTCAAAATCTCCACTTAGTAAATCCAGCGATTTGTATGTTCCGAATGTAAATAAAAACTGCCAAAATGAGTTGAACTATGGCGAGTTTGAAAATCCATAATCTCCGGCAAATTTGGTGTGAGTTTGCAGTTTAGTAAATACAAGAAATCTCCGGCGACTTTCACAAACTCGCCCTTAGTAAATATTGCCCTTAGTGTTTGAATAGAAATAGAGGAGGTCAAAGTACAGTGCTAAGAAATTCTTATTCTGCTGCTGTTACACTGCTTTGTATGCAAGGTCTCACTTTGGCCAAAAAGCAAATGTCAGTTTCCACAATTTCCTGCAGCTTGGAGACATAGGACCTGATTCAGAGATTGGAAATAAGAACTTAAAGTTACACCTGGGCTAAACCATGTTGATTTCAGAGGAGTCAAATTTCATTTGTTGCAACAGTATTATAGTTAAAAGGTGATGTTTCCCAGCTCAAGTCTAATTAGCAGTTTAAAAGTGAAGCTGATCAGGTATCTGTGTGCAATAAGTAAAAGCAAAGCATTCTCCCTGCATGCATAGAGTAAAATTAACTTGACTCCCCCTGAAATCAACATGGTTTTGCCCAGGTGTAACTTTAAGTTCTTATTTTCAGCCTCTGAATCAGGCCCATAAAGGGAAGGGGCTCTGTATAGAAGAGCTGGCAGTGACCTGCGGACAGATGAATGTGATGAGGAATGTCTTTATAAATGCCTCCTGTGGACCAAAGGCTGTTGTGTTATGCAGCTTCAACATGACTAAGACCTCTAAGCCACTCATCATTTTATCATATGGGCATCATGTGGGGAACATCCCAGTAATGGGTATATGACATTCTGCTATTGCAATTAATAAAGCCCTGTGCTATCATACACAGCATCATGCTCATTATATAGAGTAGCCACAGACCAATAGACACATAATGGGCCAGATCCAGAGCTACGTCCGCTAGCGTATTTACACTAGCCGGAGACGTAAAAACGCTATTTTGTATGTACTGCACATGCGTGTGGCAGATGTTATGGCACGTAACTCTAAACGTACGTACCTGCCAAGTATCAAGAGCGTAACTATGAACAAAGGGGCGTGCCAGACATACGACACCCGTAATTACGCTTCGGAGGCGGGGTGAGGCATTTAAATCATACAGTATGGGCGCGCTTAGGTGCGTAAGTGCGTGCAGCCATTACGGCAGACAGGAGTTACGCTTAGAAAAGTTAAGGTAGGGTTTGGAAAGGGTAAAACGTACGTATGACCGAGGGGAGCGCATAGTGATGACGATAGTGTAAATACGCTTCGCGTTGAAACGTAAAGGGAACGTAGGTCTGGATCCGGCCCAATGTGGCTGATCTGTGAACACAGAGATGTTGTAATTTGCATTAAAAACAGACACATTCAAAACTAGCAGAATGGTGTATTCCTATCCACACACCTTATTACTCTGTTATAGTACATACCCCGGACTGCCCTTTCATTGCAAGCTGATATTTGTGTAGACTGCATTGGCATATGAATTACATGTATTTGTGTGCATAAATTGTGTACATCTGTCATATAACCAGTTTATCAAAGTAATTTCATAGCTGGGCTTAGTCTGATAATAATAATAATAATAATAATAATAATAATAATAATAATAATAATAATGTCTTAGTAACTTATCTATCTATCTATCTATCTATCTATCTATCTATCTATCTATCTATCTATCTATCTATCTATCTAAT
>WWET01000110.1:278669-296051 GCA_011038615.1 Limnodynastes dumerilii
AAGCTGGTCAGTATCTGTGTGCAGTAAGCAATTCAAGATATATCCCTGCATGCAAAGAATACAATTAACTTTACTCCCCCTGAAATCAACATGGTTTAGCCCAGGAGTAACTACCGTAATATCAAGCACTTACTTAAGTCTGGATCAAGCCCTATGTCCATTTATGGTGTAACTGTAACATTGGATATTACACAAAAATATTTAAATTTATTAACAGTTTTTACACAATATCAGCATAGTATTTAGTACTTTTATAATGACTCACCTCTATATCATTATGTAGTCCGGTACTTGTTTATTATTGCAGCCCCCCGCTGAACGCCCCCCTGCTGGACGGCGTCGGTTTACGACGATTTACACGATTTAATATGTATAATATAATTATATATATATATATATATATATATAATTATAATATAATATGATAATATATTTAATACGATTTATTATGCGCTAAAAGCGTAGCGACGGGGGCCGCAATAATAAGTACCTGTAGTCCCTTTCCATGTAATTATAACCAGCTAATAATGCTTATTTACACTGCTTACATGGTATACTATGCTTTGCCAACCTAAGCGCCAGGTGAAAGCACTGTGTATTCTGTGTATAAGTCTGATATGTCTGAGACTGCATTATAGACTCATGTCACCTGCAACCCAGGTAAAGAGAAACCACCTTTCCCAAACCTTTGTGTCCCCTCCCTTTCTACTCTTCCCACATCCTTCTCCTTCATGTCATGCACTTTGACAGCAGGATACATCCAGTGCAGAGGATCGCCCTGTGATGCTCATCTGCCGAGCTTCCATCCCTGTGAGTACAAACCATCCTATACCAAGCAGCTAGCACTTTCTCAGTAACACATTATGTCAGCCTCCCTGGGACAGTCACAGCTGATGATCTAAATCAATGGGAAAAATATTTCCTAGGACCCCTCACAGCTGTCATCTGCAACCCCAAGCTCCTTCCTGTACTGATGCCAAATTTGTCTGTTATAGCTTGTAACACTTGTGTATGTTGCCTGCTGGTGTAAGGGCACAGTATCTCCTGCTGTAATTTAATGTATTTTGTTAACTTATTTACAAGAATAAAATTAAAGTTGACCCTTCAGATGGTTAGAGGGTCAGATTATCTGCCCCCTGAATTATTTTGTTATACTTTATATAATTTGGAATTGTCTATGGTCCGGAGTAGCTGGTCACACCACATTACATGATCAGTGAAACTTACCAGTTCTCTTTGGAAACCCTGTCACAGTGTGTCTGCCATACATTATAACCTGGAACCTTCTTACATTAAAACAGGGTTTAATGACTCGGACTTACAGATGATAGAATTAGATGTGTGGTAGTCTTTTATTTGTTATATTTAGTGTGTTGGTCTTATTTATCTTGCAGCAATTTTTCTAGTTTTTAATCACAGACAGAAACAATTAATTCCCTGAAGCAAGAACAGTGACAGCTGCAGGTTCTAAAAACATTTCTCTAATTAATATACTAAATAGGAGTCACGTTGTCCCAAAATAAATCAAATAAATAATAAGTAATAAATAAATAAGTAATTAACATTTTTAAATGTTAACTGGCAAGTTTAAGCATTGTTAATATTTTAACAATACTATATATATACATGGCACTTGTACGATCCATTTTGTATTTGTGTATTTAATGAAAATGTGACAATTAGGGACAGCTATATTCTTGGTGGAACAATGTATGTTCTTGGGGGTACTATGTGCATTATTCCATTTAATCAACATATTTTCATATATTATAATTAAAATATCAGCAAACAATAATATAAACAACTTTTACAATCTATGTATTGCAATGTTCTTGCCCACGACAATACGTGGGCAGAACTACAAGAAAAATAAAAGACAGATTTAGGGAACACATAACAAACATTATCAATAAAATGATTAAACATAGTGTTCCCAGACATTATTTGGAATGCCATAGGGGGAGATCCTAAATGCCTTACTATTTGTGGAATAGAAACTATTGAACCAACTGAAAGGGGGGGAGATAGATACAGTAGACTTTGCAGACAAGAAGCCTACTGGATCTTCTCCCTCCAAACTTTAATGCCTGATGGCTTAAATGAGCACATCGAATTTAATGATACGGGCTATTAATGGCTCTATATGTCGAAGTTTGAATTCCACATTTGTTAGAATTGATTTTTATTTTATTATTTATTTATTTATAATCTTAGGATAACAATTTTTGAGCACAAGGATTTGAGAACTCATATAAGATTATAATGGATAATTGGCTCATTTACTTATGTTGTGATACCTATTATATATATGAACTTTTAGAATGAGTTATAATCTATAATTAACTATAAAATACAAAGGTCCTTTACTCTAATAGGTAGTTAGTTATAACTGAAAATTATAAGAGTTAATGGTGGAAATCTTATATTTAAGAAATATATAATATAAATTCATTAGACCTGCCAGTGTGGCATAGAGGTAAGGAGCTGGACTTGGGAGTTCAAATCCTGTCCAAGATAATATGTTTTCATTTGATAAATATTGTAAGGTATGATATTTATATTTTGTAACATAGTTTGTGGTAGGAATATAGTTACAATTAGAGGTGAACCACAATCATGAGAATCAATTGTTGAAATCCTATACTTAAGGGTTATATAATATGTGTGTATTAGACTGGCCAGTTTGGCATGAAGATAGAGAAATGGTATAGGGTGCAAGGAATCGGGAGGTCAAATCCCACCCAAGACAATATGTTTTGTTCTGTTTTAATCTAACTAATAATACATACTAATGATTTTAAAATGTAGCAAGGCACATCTGACTTGTTAAAAACTAGTCAGAACCTTAATGTCTCCGACTTTTTTAAAAAAAAAAGTTTTAAAACCCCGTCCCCCCCCCTGCCTGCCCCGCCGCCGCAGCCCATGTTAAAAATAAATAAATAAACAAAGGCCCGTCCGACAGGACATACTGTCGATAGTAGAACTACAGGCACAAGCGTGCCCATGAATGACAAGGCATGCTAGCGCTTGTAGAACTACTATCGGCATCTTGCCCTGTTACAAAAGCATACACATAGCCATTTAGTAATAAAATAAAAAAATACAGTGCCCGCTCCCTAAAAATAAAAAACGCTTCACGTGCCCCAAAATGATAAAATAGAAGACATTGCACCTGTGCCCCACAAATACAAAACAATAATGCCACCATTAACCCATAATAAAATAAAAAAACAATGCCACCATTGCCCCATAAAAAAAAACCATGCCACCAGTGCCCCATAAAAAAACAAAACATAACGCCACCAGTGCCACATAAAAAAATAAACATAATGCCACCAGTGCCACTTAAAAAAAAAACATAATGCCACCAGTCCCATATAAAACATAAAACTCTTGCCATTATTTACATTAATTACATAAAAAATATAGGCATATATGTCCCGTTAAACAAAATAAAAATTTAAAAAAATTCCCCCAAATCTGGCCAGAAAATAAATAAAAACAGCCTTACCTGTTCTGATGGGGGTCCCGGTCCAGTCTTGTAAGCTTTTAATCTGGAGGGGTGGTCTTGGCAAAAAAAAAAAACCCTATTGGAACGTGCTTACTATGTCCTGCAAGCAGGACATCCACGGCGCTAATGACAGGTTCGCTGGCATTGGGGTATATATATACCCTCTGCCAGCGTGTGAAATTTTCAAAGTCTCACGATGGAAATTGGGATTTCCCAATACCCTTTGGGCACTGCCACGAGTATCGAGAGAACGAGGATTAAAAGCTTGCAAGACTGGACCCTCATCAGACCAGGTAAGGAATTTTTTAAAATTTTTATGGACATATTTGGGCCATTTTTTTAACATTTAATATTTGGAGGGGGCACATTGTGTTAGTAATTTTATATATGTCCGGCATGTGTGTCGGTATATTTATTTTATCGAGGGGCATTTTTGGACGTTTTTTTTTTTTTCAGTGGCATATGTGACAATTATTTTGTTTTTTTTAGGGACCATATGTGAAGGGGTTGTTTTTATGGGGGCCATATGTGAAGTGGTTGTTTTTTTATGGGGGCCATATGTGTGAATTTCACACGGATGCGTAGCTCTGAATCCGGTCCCTTACCACCACTAAATTGCCCGCTGTTTATGCCTTATTCACGAGGAGTTCAGAGGAATCGGACTATCCAGGGTCGGCCACCTGGGATCTGACCGTGCCTCTGATCACCAATAGATCCGCTGGTATCATCATCACAGCATTGTACAACTTCTGGAAACGGCTGCCGGTAATCTATCTTCCCGTATATACGGGAATCGGTAAGCAACGCGGACACCAGACTTGCTGTTTTACCATCAATACAGTGCCTTGTAATTCCTGGAAGCGGCTGCCGACATTATCCTTCCCGTACCTGCAGGTATCGGTGAGCAACGCGGACACCAGGTAAAAACTTTTCAATTGAAGGATTCACCAATGCACACTTGAGAGGAGATCCTGTCATCCATCTGTGCACGCTTACATTGGAATCACATGTGGACACTGAACAACGTTAAAACTACACTATTAAGAATATTCACCTGCGCCATTGAGAAGGGGGCAAGCTGATTTACTGTATATCCACACTTATCAACCACATAAGTGGAAGGACAGAATCAGATCCCTTCAATGAATTGATACTATAGAATATTTGTTAACAGCAGCTGTTTTGTAAAGGATTTACATGTAGTCCTTTGGTTACTATTAAGAGTGGTCTAGCAATTCCCAGTCATCCAATTGAGAATATATTGAGGATTATAACATATATATTTATATACAGTTTTTTATTGATGTTTTATTTGTGTGTTTAATAAATTGTTATACATTTTTACTTTCTATACCAGCATCTATTGTATTATTATCTGCCACGATTGACACTCATTTATAGGATTTATTCACTATATAATAGCGATCCTAAAATTATTTGTAGCGCTGTCTCCATTTAATTATCTGTTTTTCTTGGGATTTGGAAGATATCCAAATTTCGTAGTAGGGAGTATGGCACAAATCCTCCCCCGACGGCTGCTTGAATTTATAATTGTGATTTTAATAGAAGCGCCCATAAAACAATCTTTTTTAACAATAATATAAACAAGGTTTATACAGTATGTTATCCTTTTATACATGAGTTTTCCACCCCACTTATTTCCTATATTTTAGACTTAGATTGCACTCTGAAAGAAAAGTCTTAATTTAATGTAATCTCTCCTTTCTGAAGGTGTGGTTTATGTAAAGAGCAATCATTTTAATTAGTGCTTTGCATTAATAACACAAAAAATAAATTATCTCTTTATTAAATAAAAAAAAGTAACCATTGTGGCTCCCAACTTCTTGCAACTGTGTATAGTGACAGTTTTAGAGTTAGGACCAAAACAGAGAAGCCTTGTAAGTGGCTGGTGGCTTATCATATATCTGCAAATGTATATAACAAATTTCTTGACTTTTATTTTAAAGATAGAATGTTATGGTTTGTTGCTGATTAATTGCAAGAGTGCTGGGGTGAGGTTTTGTATTTATGTAAATTCCCCGTACCTTGCAACACCTGCTCCATATTAACTTATAAATTGATTTGAGCAACCTCCATTCTGTGTGTTTGTTTTAAAGCGTGTCTGGGATAGCAGCTGACAGGGGGCGCTGTTTCAGAGTGGCTGTTTTGGAGACTTGGGGACTGCTGCCGGGGGTGAGCTCTCAATTTAAAAATGCATGATATGTGACCCAAAGTTGTGATTTTGACAGTTTTAGAGTTCGAACCAAAACAGAGAAGCTTTGTAAGTGGCTGGTGGCTTTTCATATATCTGCAAATGTATGTAACGAATTCTCTGACTTTTATTTTAAAGATAGAATGTTTTGGTTTGTTGCTCTTTAATTGCAAGAGTGCTGGGGAGTCTATTTTGTAACAGTGTATAATGAAAGAGTCAGTGACAATGCTAATGCTTCTTATGAGCGGATATTTGAAGAATTTACATACTGACTACACAAGCTACATAGGACTTAGGAATGGAGTTTCACTACATGCGCTCTTTTAAACCCGCACATAGTTAAGTAAGAAGAGATGTGCCACGAAGAGGGGTGTGGGTCCGCGACAAGAAAATCTGATTTTCGAAAAATCAGATTTCTCCCAGCCAATTGGGAACAGTTGCGAAGAGGCATTGCAATCAATCCATGGAGCACCGAAAGATCAGTGGTCATAAAAGTAGTAAAAAAAATAGTCCCACACTCCTTTCCCTAACTCTAACCCTCCCCTCTCACTACCCTAACCCTAACCCTCCCTTCCTGGCAGCCTGACCCTAACCCTCCCTTAATTGCAACCTGACCCTAACCCACTATTTCCTGCAGCCTGACCCTAACCCTCCCTCCCCTGCAGCCTGACCCTAACCCTCCCTCCCCTGCAGCCTGACCCTAACCTTTCCTCTCCTGCAGCCTGACACTAACCCTAACCCCAACCCAAACCCTAACTCTAACCCCGCAGAGATAATTTACTTACCTGTTCCAGGTCCAGCGATAGCAGCGGCGAAGGTGTGGCAGAAGGATATCGCGGTGCGGCGGAGGGATATTGCGCATTGCGAAAGTGAACGGGTGAAGCATGCGGAACGGCATACTCACCCATTCATTAGAAAATGTATAAAAAGTATATTTAA
The DNA here is from genome assembly GCA_011038615.1 of Limnodynastes dumerilii. Lineage (NCBI taxonomy): Eukaryota > Metazoa > Chordata > Amphibia > Anura > Limnodynastidae > Limnodynastes > Limnodynastes dumerilii. The sequence goes on from WWET01000110.1 coordinate 285,332, forward strand.
AAGGGACATCCGAAAAGGAACTTTCGGATGTCAATTTTTCGTAATTGAGAGTTTCGTTCCGGAGAGTGTAACCGCACGAAGAGGTGCGCCATGGCAGCCTCATGAAAAATATAAAGGAAAATACGCACGGTTACTTAAGATAGCCCTATAGTACTCTTAAGTGTTATTGGATGAGAAACGTTACCATTGTCCATTACAGAGCCTGGTCATACACTAACCTGTCACTGCTCATTATGAAGCTCACAGAAAGCTGGAGACCTATTTCCACATTTAGGGCTGGATCCAGACTTACATAAGTGCTTGGAATTAGTGACTCCTGGGCTAAACCATGTTGATTGCAGGGGGAGTCAAGTTAATTGTATTCTTTGCATGCAGGGATATATCTTTGAATTGCTTACTGCACACAGATACTGAACAGCTTTACTATCACTGTTATTTAGACTTGGGATAGGAAACATCACCTCTCAACTCTAATACTGTTTACAACAGATGAAATATGACTCCCCCTGCAATCACCATGGTTTAGCCCAGGAGTAACTAAGTTCATGCACTTAACAAGGTCTGGATCCAGCCCTTATTGTCTAAGTTACGGTGGACTGGACCCAGGTGTGGAGTCCAAATTCAAAGGTGATGGTTCAGAGTTGAGAGCAACAGCAAATCTGGACCCCGGAAATCCCATGCTGAACAGCAGGGAGAACAGGACTGAATTACAATGTTTAAGTGATTTTTATTAGCTCAACTCTAAATTACAATTGAATCTGAATAATAAAAGGAAAGTTATTCAGTATTAGTGTACAATAAGCAAAAGTAAATTGTTTACCATGTAAAAATGTAAATTCATTTGGGTGTAGCTTGTTACAGTGATGGGTAGTATGGTGACGGTTAACATGCTGGCATTAAAATGTGGGTAAGGGTTAACTGATTGGCATTCTATCTGACAGGGTTGTTAAAGTTACACTTGTCTAATAGAATAATGAGAGAATTACTAGAAGCAGTGGGGATACAGAGGGGAGGAGAGAGCTGGGAGAAGGAGCAGGGACACAGAGGGGAGGAGAGAGAAAAGAGGAGGAATAGGGACACAGAGGGGAGGAGAGAGCTGGTAAGTGGGTGTGGTGACACAGAGGGGAGGAGAGAGTCCTTAGCAGAAGCGGGAATACAGAGAGCTGGGAGAAGGAGCAGGGACACAGAGGGGAGGAGAGAGAAAAGAGGAGGAATAGGGACACAGATGGGAGGAGAGAGCTGGGAGTGGGTGTGGTGACACAGAGGAGAGGAGAGAGTCCTTTGCAGAAGCAGGGATACAGAGAGCTGGGAGAAGGAGCAGGGACATAGAGGGGAGGAGCGAGAAAAGAGGAGGAATAGGGACACAGAGGGGAGGAGAGAGCTGGGAGTGGGTGTGGTGACACAGAGGAGAGGAGAGAGTCCTTAGCAGAAGCGGGGATACAAAGAGATGGATCATGAGTGGGAACACAAAGAGGAGGAGGGAGCTGGAAGCAGGGACACAGAGGAGAGAAATGTCGACATTTTGACCTGTCTTCAGTTTGACCGATAACACTTTCCCTGATAGCTGTAGAATATATGATTAGTAATCTGCATACAATGAAGTTAATCAGTGTGGATTGACGACCACTTGTTCAAAACAATGGGTTTTCATATTTTTTTGGAACTTTATTCCACAGATTGGATTTGGATTAAGATCAAAAACATTCCTTAAACTGTCATCAGATAAGTTTAAAAGCCAGCATGGCCTCCTGTAAAAAGATGATTTTCCATCTCTGCAAATTCTATGCGGTGCCTCTTATTATTATAATATACCTACTTTTAATCCAATATAACGTAAACAAAGAAGAGAGGGGCGACTCACAGCTCTATGCACATGTGAAGAAAGGGAAGAAATTAGAGCGCATAACAGAGGCTGTATATAACAGTGGCGTCGCAGCTATGAAACAGCCAATAGATGTACTAAGACCAATGTTCCACAATGACGACTGCTGGCCAAGTGATTACATTGCACCCGAACTAAAGCCTTACCTTGACCGTCCACCTCAGGACCCTAATGCACCAGGGGCATCTGGTAAACCATTTAATGACGCCAATCTCACATTCGAGGAAAATGAGGAGAAGAAAAGAGGTTTAAAGAAGTATAATTTTAATGTTTATGCCAGTGATAGAATCTCACTTCACAGAGACCTGGGTCCAGACAATAGGCGTTATGAGTAAGTATTTATTATCTGTCTCACACTTCTATTTTAATAAATACAATGCAATAATGGTAATGTGTCCTAATGGGAATTAAGGGCCTGATCCAGACCTATGATGTAGCGCTGAGCGTTACATCGTGGGACTCCCCCTGACACTCCTCCTGCCCCATCATATTTACACTCCCTTACGCCGAGTGAAGGCTACCCTAACTGCAGCCGGTGTAAGGAAGTGTAAATACGCTAGAATGGCGACATTAGTACGATAACGCCACCCTCCCAGCCTCATTAGCCTCCCTCCCCCCGCCTCCCTGCACTAACCTCAGCGTGGTAACGCGGGGGCAATTGCAGGTCCGGCCAGCCCTAATTTGAACATGATACAGCTGCCAGCTGAATGGCGACTGTATCGTTGTTCAAAGCTATCTGGAATGGGAACCTATTTTCCAATAACTTCAGGCTGCGGTGGTTGGATAAGGTTAGAGTTAGGGCTTAAGGGGAAGGGTAGGGTTAGGCTGCAGGGCATTGACCATTAGGTCATTAGGATTAGGGTTACTGCTGAAATAGGGGAAGGTTAGGCTTAGGCTGAGGGAAATGAAGGGTTAGGTTTTGGAAAGGGTTTAGGGGTGGGTTAATTAAAAACTCTCTAAAATGACTATTCACAACTCCAGGAGTTGCATCATCGCCACTTGCTACAAAGGAGATTGCCGACATTTGGGTGCCCAAGTATACCATACCATAGTTTACTATTAATGATGTTATCCTGGCTCACTTCTCCTCACGATGAGCCTGGCTAGCATAACATTTATATTTACTGCTTCTCCCCTTTTCAGCGAAGTCCCCTGAACTCCCAGCTCTTCAGTCACTGTGCGGTGCATCCGCAGTGGCTCTATTTTTGGTCTTTGATCACCCTGCGCAATATGACCCAGATTCACAATCCCGGACATATTGCACATACGTCCTTAATTTACTGATAATAGCTACTACGCATGCGTAGTAACTATTTTACGTAATCTACGTATCGTTTTTGTTGCGTAGATTGCGTATATGCGGTCTTAAAGACGTACAGCACAGGACAGCAGGGGGGGGGTAAGTTAGGATTTTTGTGGGGGAGGGGGGTGTTTGCCACCCAGCTGCCGGCCAGTCAGTCCCGAGGTGTAACGCGTTTTTCTACTTTTTCTCAGGTGCATTGAACAAACGTTTAAGCGTTGTCCGCCTCTGCCCACAACAAGTGTCATTATTGTGTTTTACAACGAGGCCTGGTCCACGCTCCTCCGCACCGTGTACAGCGTTATGTATACATCACCTACTATTTTTCTGAAAGAGATCATCTTGGTGGATGATGCCAGTACAGATGGTAAGCCAGGGTTTTCTACAGTGTTTGTGGACTGTCTTCATATCCCTTTCTGTAAATGCGGGGGTCTGTTATGAGGCACGGAAAAGGGGACTCCACTGTCCCTCCCCTCTGATGTGCGGAGGTAAGGACACTTACATGACCATAACCCCTAGCATTTCAGTTTACAGCAGCCTTGATGGCAGAGCCGTGCAGATATTCCTAATGCCGCCCAGTTTGTCTAATTAGATTGGCAAACTCTGCCTCCGGTGCGGGGTTTTGCCATACGGAAGGCAAACTCCACCCCATCAGTCTATGGATCTCCACCCTCATGGGATCCGCTATGTATTATCTGGAGCACGCATGCGCAGATGTTACAAGCAAGGGAACTAATGCATTTGCATAAATCACCTTGCGGACTTAACTATGAATTAAGTCCTAGATTAGGAACATCCAGTAATCCAGACTGAGGTAAGTAGGTTTGTGTTGAGTATCTCAGAACAGCTAATGGCCTGGGATTTTCTTGCACAGTTGTCTCAGTAGATGGCATTATTGTGGGAGGAAACACATGGTTAAATAGCAGAAGACAATGACAGATACAAGCTGACAGGAAGGCGACAGGTGATGATGTATTTGTGTGAGAAATCACTCCCCTTGATACTAACTAAGCATCAGCTACATGCCACAACCTATGTATTGCAGACTATGTGAATCACTTTATAGTCAATAGCCCAGATCCTTGGCTACGGCCGACAGGGGAATTACGAGCAGCATGTACGTAATTCTCCTGTGTAGAAGTTTGTGTGCATACGCACAACCTTCTTAGGATGCCGCAAGTGTAACGTTACGTAAGCCAGCTCTTACGAAAAAAGGGGGCTTTCCCCCTCATTACGCGGAGATAGACATGCTAATGATGGGACGGGGCGGGGGATTCCCCGTTACGATCAGGTATGCGGCCATAAGAACCTCCTATGTGATCGTAAAAGTTAGGGTTTTAATCTGGACACGTGAGCGGGGAGTGCGTGGGGCGTGCAATCCCCGCTACGATGCCACCCGTGCGGGCCTCAAGTGGCCGTAAGGCGCCAGTAGGTCAGAATCAAGCCCAATGTCACAAAACATACACAGAAAGACTAAAGTATATAAACATGTATAGTTGGCAGCAGAAAAGGGAAAGGGGGATATCATATAAGCTTTCACATATATAATAAAGGGGGTTTAACTACAGATACACGAAGCTGGATTTATTCAAAGGAAGAGAAGTATGAACATGAGGATAGCACTGACTCTTGTAGAGATAACGGCCCAGATCCAGAACAACGCTTGTGAGCGAATTTCAGCGTGGCGGAGACGTAAAATCGCCTTTTGGTAAGTACTGCGCATGTGCACCATAGAAAATACGCTCAGTAACGTAGCGTAATTGTGAACGTATGGGCCATTCACGGATGTGTCACGTAAATACTTACGTGTGGGCGTGCCAATTTTACGTGAGTCCAAAATACGTCTGAAATACGTTAAGTAGGCGGGGGTTTGTATTTAAAGTGTACAGTATGGGCGTGCTTAGCTGCGTAAATACGTGTTGCCCATACGTACGTGTGCGGATCACTGCGGTTACGTTGGCAAAAGTTAAGGTAGGGTTTGAAAAGCGTATCTTGACAAAATACGTACATTCAAGGGGTGTGCCTAGGGGAGTGTATAGAAGGTACGCACGCGTAAATACGCTACGCGAGTAAACGTACGGGAAACGTAGTTCTGGATCTACCCCAATATGTGGAAACATCACTTCACTGAAAGGGTAGTTGATAATTGAGGAAGCTCCCATCACAGGTAGTAGAGTCTAATACAGTAGAGCAATTGAAACATGCTTAAGATAAATATAAGGATATCCTTTTTCTTAAAAAGCCAGGACTCATCTTACTGCCTCAAGCCCTGAGCGTTACTAAGCATGGGAAGGACTGAAATTAAATTCCGCCCCATCCAGGGTAACCCAATGAATAGCATCTTAGATTAGACAAGGCTTTGGTGTAGATTGCGTAAGCCCCGCCCCTTTATTACAATGCCATACACCATCAGCCACACTTGCATAAGGAATCAGAGCTGCAAATGTGTTTACATCTGAATTGCACCTTAAACTGTGATTTGGTGCTCGGGGTGTTACTAAATGCAAGATACATTTGCTTTTGCAAAGAAGTTTGGATCAGGCCCAAGGTCTCTAAGAAATGTTTCCAGCACCTCTAAAGTGAGCCCTATACAGTACGAGAAATATGAAATATATATATATATATATATATGGGACACTGTTCACTCATTCCAGCCCAATAATAAACTCTAAACTCTCATTATCAGAGGCATAACTACAGGAGGTGAAAGGGGTGCTGCTTGGAGGAGAGAGGAGCCCTTGGCAGCCACTCCCCTGCTACTGTAAGCAAGCTGCCAAAGGCTGACAGCTTAAAACAGCACTCGGCACTGTATGAGTGTATGTATGTACAGCGCTGTAAGACTCAGCACTCATACATGGCGCTGCTTTAAGCTGTCAGCCTTCGACAGTTTCTATTAGGCAACAGTTTGTCCATCTCTGCCCCCAATCCCACCTGGTTCCGCCAAGTCCTGCCCATCCAAACTCCTGCACCGACTCCTTGATATGGGGCCAGAGTCTGTCACCTTCCGCCCCTACTCATTGTATATGTATATGAAATTTTGTTCCACTTAGAAATATATTTTTATAGAGATTACTGTTTCTCTAAGTACAAATTATGCAGGTAACAAACTATGTTTTAAGCGGATCAGTTTATTGCAATTCGTGGATCAGTTTATTGCAATTCGTGGATCAGTTTATTGCAATTCGTGGATTCGTTTATAGCAATACGAGCATTTGTATATCACAGTATACATGGATTTGTTTATTGCAATACATGGATTTGTTAATTTCAATACCTGAAGTAGTTTATTTCAAAGTGTGGATTTGTTTATTGCAATATGTGCATTAGTTTTTTGCAAGACATTGACTAGTTTATTGCAATAGGTGGATTTGTTTATTGCAATACGTGGATTAGTCTTTTGCAATGCGTGGATTGGTTAATTGCAACATGTGGATTCATTTATTGCAATACGGGGATTAGTTTATTTCAAATCATGGATTCATTTATTGCAATACGTGGTTTGTTTATTGCAATGCATTGATTAGTTTATTGCAATACATGTATTAGTTTAGTTTATTGCGATACATGGATTAGTTTAGTTTTTTGCGATACATGGATTAGTTTATAGCAATACATGGATTTGTTTATTGCAATACGTGGTTTGTTTATTGCAATGCGTGGATTAGTTTATTGCAATACATGGATTAGTTTAGTTAATTGCGATACATGGATTCGTTTATAGCAATACATGGATTTGTTTATTGCAATACGTGGTTTGTTTATTGCAATACATGGATCAGTTTATTACAATACATGGATTAGTTTAGTTTATTGCGATACATGGATTAGTTTAGTTTATAGCAATACATGGATTTGTTTATTGCAATACGTGGATTTGTTTATTGCAGTAGATGGATTTGTTGATTGCAAAACGTGGATTAGTTTATTTCAATGGATTTGTTGATTGCAATACGTGGATTCGTTTTTTTCAATACGTAGATTTGTTTATTGCAATACGTGTATTCGTTTATTGCAATACATGCATTCATTTATTGCAATATGTGGATTTGTTTTTTAGTGCAATACATGGATTAGTTTATTTCAATACATCGATTTGTTTATTTCAATTTGTGGATTCGTTTATTGCAATGTGTGGATTCGTTTATTGAAATATGTGAATTAATTTATTGCAATGCGTGAATTCGTTTATTGCAATGCATGGATTTGTTTATTGTAACACGTGGATTAATTTATTGCAATATGTGGATTAGTGTGTTGCAACACATGGATTAGTTTATTGCAATACGTGGATTTGTTTATTTTAATACGTGGATCAGTTTATTGCAATACATGGATTTGTTTATTGCAATATGATAAATAAGATACCACAGTAATTCTGTTTCTCATACTGCAGATGATTTGAAGGATAAACTGGATGACTACATAAAGCAGTTTGACATTGTGAAAGTTGTCAGACAGGAGAAAAGAAAAGGACTTGTTTCTGCTCGTCTGATGGGCGCTGCTTTAGCAACAGGGGAAACTCTGACCTTTTTGGATGCACATTGTAAGTATACAACGGCAGCTGCACTTATTGATGTACAACGTAATAAACATATCAGACTTGACGCAGAGCTGAGCATAAATTACACAATTTACGTAGAAGAAAAGGAGTGCAGAAATTACGCCTTTCTAGGTGAGTGAGGTAGATAATAATCAGCACCTCATTAATCATGCACCAATCATAATTATTGTTTTAATTTCAAATCACAAGAATAGGTAACCTTTGACACGGCAGGTGTTGTGAAACTACACTACCAGCATTCTTCAACAGCATAGGCATTGCTTGCAAAGGATTATGGGACTGTAGTTTCACAACTCATAGAGTGACACTGGTTGTCTCTGGCTGGCATATTATATGCATTGCTGTTTGTTTTGTCGACTGTCAAAATGTCGACAGGTCAAAATGTAGACAGTTTAAAATGCTGACAGTTGAGTATTCTGTTAGTTATACATTAAATATATATTATTACATTTCTAACATTTTTTACAAGCCGACTGCATTACATTCAGTTTACAGATGTTTCAAACTAATACTAATATAATACTCATCTGTCAGCATTTTAAACTGTTGACATTTCATACCAGACTCATTATATGCATAGTTCTCAGCAGTCCAGAATTTGGCAGGATATATCAGTTTGCTGGTGGTCATATGTTCTGGGCTTATCTGAACATAGGTGAGGTCTAAGCAGATGAGGCGGGATTATTATTTCCGGATTTAATAAGATTAAATGTTCATGGGTTGTTATGAATACCTGGGGTTTGATGCAAGGATTTAAGGAACCTGATATATAAGATATAGAATAGTTATCACAAAAAGTCTTTCCGCTAAAATACTTTGTTTAACAAGGCAAATGTGATCTCATTATTGTACTCTATATATATATATATAATATTAACATTTGTGCAAAGTATAATAAATAATAAAAACTACTGTTCAGAGTACATTCTACATTGTATACTACATTTTGTTATCTGGGTATACCCAGAGCCGCCGTTAGAAATAGTGGGGCCCAGAATACATCCATGACGTCATCAGTAACGTCACGTAGGGGGCGCTGCACCGCGGAACCAACCTTAACCTTGGGTCGGTGTGCATAGAAGTTGTTCCCTGCACATTTACCCTCATAGCAAAGGTGAGAATCGCGGGTCCCATCAGCTTCAGACTCAGGACAATAGTCCCGGCTGTCCCCCCCTGATGGTGGCCCTGGGTATTACATACTAAGGGAATGCATTATAATACCTGTGCACTAAGTGCTCTGTTTGTTTCTAGGTGAGTGTTACTACGGTTGGCTGGAGCCCTTACTGGCGAGAATTGTTGAGAATTCTGCTGCAGTGGTGAGCCCAGATATTCAAACAATTCATATGGACACCTTTGAATTCCTAAGTCATCCTCGCAACAAAAATTATAACACAAGAGGGGTTTTTGACTGGGATCTGAGATTTAAATGGGATTACATTCCAAAAAGGAAAAATGAGACGGAGCCCATAAAGTAAGGAATTCATATAACTAAAATACAGTTATAAGTGTGATAATCAGTAACACCAAGTTTACATTAATATGTGTTGTGATAAGCACTGGAAATAGGCAGTGATCATTCTGTTGTTGATGTGGTGTATTTGTCAGGAGGCATACAGCTTATGAAGAAGTCCAGCATAGGAATACAATTAAGCAAACAAAGTCTCAGGTTTCCAGAGCCAAAAAATATTTTTCCTTGTGAGGTCACCAGCAACTAACTGGCATCAGTCGCCCACCCATAGTACACAATAGCTATTTAAGCTCTCCTCCCCATTAACTGCGGTGATAGCCAAGCAGCGGGCGGGTTAAAAGTGGCGGTGATGACTGATGCCGTCTCTCCCCCTACAACGGATATGGACTGTCTATGGGTTTTATAAATTTATAAACATATATATGGGACCCAATACTGGGACTCTCATTGTTAGAGTTAGGACCACCATATACAGAAAGGCCTTGACGGTGGCTGGTGGCTTTGATGTGGTGTATTTGTCAGGAGGCATACAGTTTATGAAGAAGTCCAGCATAGGAATACAATTAAGCAAACAAAGTCTCAGGTTTCCAGAGCCAACACATATTTTTCCCTGTGAGGTCACCAGCAACTAACTGGCATCAGACGCCCACCCATAGTACACAATAGCTATTTAAGCTCTCCTCCCCATTAACTGCGGTGATAGCCAGGCAGCGGGCGGGTTAAAAGTGGCGGTGATGACTGATGCCGTCTCTCCCCCTACAATGGATATGGACTGTCAATGGGTTTATCTATCCCAGGGTTGCCGACTTTTAAAAGCTTCCCTCCAGGAGATCCCTGAGGGAAGCCATACATGGATGTAGGGGGCGGGGCTTAATGATGTGACTTATGCAAATTGCGTCATTTGCGGGTTTTATAGGGATGGGGGCGTGGCACCATCAAGTCCCTCCCTGTCCCTAGCAACACTAGTATACTAGTGTTGCCAGGCAGGGGGACAGGACTTGTGGCTGTGGTTTCATAAACCGGGATACCTAGAGAACTGCCTGAATTTCGGGAGTCTCGCGGACATTCCGGGAGAGTCGGCAACCCTGATCTATCTCATCATTCCAGAGCTAGGTGTGGGTAATTATTTCCTGCTCCCTGTTGCTGTGTGTTAGATTGCTGGTCTCTACTGTAATCTGCCTCCACCGTCTGCATTCCTGTTTACTCTGCAAGGTTCCTTGTCTATGTTTATGTTATTTTACCAGTGTCTGTAACCTGTATACCTTGCCTAACATCTGTTTTCTAATCCCTCTGTACTTGGTCTGTAATCTGTTACCTCGTACCTGTATATACCCTGCCTGACATCCGTTATCTCTCACCTGTGTATTTACCTGGAACAATGCAGAGACATTCCTAGGCATCACACAAGATTTGGACTCCAGTAGGGAAACAGAAAAACCGGCATCAGCAGGCTGTCAGTATGCGGTTGCATGATATAGCAGTGATTATATATATGAATCAATAATATAC
>WWET01000110.1:300618-320617 GCA_011038615.1 Limnodynastes dumerilii
CGTGAATGGCCCATACGTTCACAATTACACTACGTTACTGAGCGTATTTTCTATGGTGCGCATGCGCAGTACTTACCAAAAGGCGATTTTACGTCTCTGCCACGCGTAAATTTGCTCACAAGCCTTGTTCTGGATCTGGCCCTATAACTATAGAACGAGCAACTATCAGTCCAACATAATATGGTTTACATTTTGCATTTACATGGAATGTCAGGTTGTGCCGCAAGGGTGAACACTCACTCATTCTAAAACCAGAGCTGGATTCCACACAGCCAATAATCTGGAAATGTTGCAATTGCCCAAATAACCTGTCATTATAACTGTATTGGGTTTTCCCCCATGAGCGCTTGGGTAGCATACCACTTTGTCTCGGCGAAACAGCTATGTATTTTTTCCCTAGTAAGTCTTGGAAGAGAATTTATAGATTTATGCCAGCTGTTAAAGAACTCTTCTACTTCTACGTGCAGTGTGGTTTTTTGTTCGTATTTTTTTTTTTTTAACTAAAGGGGCATGTGTACACATTTTGAACAGGGCATGCTGCCGATGGTAGTTCTACAAGCGCTAGCATGCCCTGTCATTCATGGGAATGCTTGCGTCTGTAGTTCTACTACCTGCAGTATGCCCTGTCGGACGGGAGTTATTATTATTTTTTTTTTACACATAGGCTGCGGCGGCGGGGCAGGCGGAGGAAGGGGTTAATTTTTTAATATACAACGATTTTTTTACTTTTTTTTTTTTAAACTCCGGTGAGCTGCCTCTACGATTCCACCAGCTCTGAGCTGGTGGAATTGTAAGGCTATTTCCGCATGCAGCGGACTCATGTGCAGGGAATATTTAAATGAGAAAAGAGGAGATAGGGTTAGGGTTAATGTTAGGTTACTGGTTAGGGTTAGGGTTAATGTTAGGTTACTGGTTAGGGTTAGGGTTAATGTTAGGTTACTGGTTAGGGTTAGGGTTAATGTTAGGTTACTGGTTAGGGTTAGGGTTAATGTTAGGTTACTGGTTAGGGTTAGGGTTAATGTTAGGTTACTGGTTAGGGTTAGGGTTAATGTTAGGTTACTGGTTAGGGTTAGGGTTAATGTTAGGTTACTGGTTAGGGTTAGGGTTAATGTTAGGTTACTGGTTAGGGTTAGGGTTAATGTTAGGTTACTGGTTAGGGTTAGGGTTAATGTTAGGTTACTGGTTAGGGTTAGGGTTAATGTTAGGTTACTGGTTAGGGTTAGGGTTAATGTTAGGTTACTGGTTAGGGTTAGGGTTAATGTTAGGTTACTGGTTAGGGTTAGGGTTAATGTTAGGTTACTGGTTAGGGTTAGGGTTAATGTTAGGTTACTGGTTAGGGTTAGGGTTAATGTTAGGTTACTGGTTAGGGTTAGGGTTAATGTTAGGTTACTGGTTAGGGTTAGGGTTAATGTTAGGTTACTGGTTAGGGTTAGGGTTAATGTTAGGTTACTGGTTAGGGTTAGGGTTAATGTTAGGTTACTGGTTAGGGTTAGGGTTAATGTTAGGTTACTGGTTAGGGTTAGGGTTAATGTTAGGTTACTGGTTAGGGTTAGGGTTAATGTTAGGTTACTGGTTAGGGTTAGGGTTAATGTTAGGTTACTGGTTAGGGTTAGGGTTAATGTTAGGTTACTGGTTAGGGTTAGGGTTAATGTTAGGTTACTGGTTAGGGTTAGGGTTAATGTTAGGTTACTGGTTAGGGTTAGGGTTAATGTTAGGTTACTGGTTAGGGTTAGGGTTAATGTTAGGTTACTGGTTAGGGTTAGGGTTAATGTTAGGTTACTGGTTAGGGTTAGGGTTAATGTTAGGTTACTGGTTAGGGTTAGGGTTAATGTTAGGTTAGTGGTGCTGGTTAGGGTTAATGTTAGGTTACTGGTTAGGGTTATTGTTAGTTTGCTGGTTAGGGTTAATGTTAGGGTTAGGGTTAATGTTAGGATTAGGGTTAGGATTAATGCTAGGGTTAGGGTTAATGTTAGGGTTAGGGTTAATGTTAGGGTTAATGTTATGTAACTAGTTAGGGTTAATGGGCTGGATCCAGACCTTGTTAAGTGCATGAACTTAGTTACTCCTGGGCTAAACCATGTTGATTGCAGGGGGGTCATATTTCATCTGTTGCAAACAGTATTAGAGTTGAGAGGTGATGTTTCCTATCCCAAGTCTAAATAACAGTGTGATAGTAAAGCTGGTCAGTATCTGTGTGCAGTAAGCAATTTAAAGATATATCCCTGCATGCAAAGTATACAATTAACTTGACTCCCCCTGAATTCAACATGGTTTAGCCCAGGTGTAACTAAGTTAATGCACTTAACAAGGTCTGGATCCAGCCCATTATTAGCAACAATTGTTGCAAAAAAAAGAAAAACTGTGTCTTAATTTATAACAGTAACCATTATCTTTAAATTGACTTACAACATAACACCTAATTTAGAGGAATAAATAAAGAAGACATATGAGACTGCTCTTCTTTTTATATAAAATTGGTAACTTATTGACACTAATTTGATTAAAGTATTGACATTAATAAATAAAAGTCAGGTCTACAATGACAACTTTAATTCTGTGCAACAGATAAACTGAACCAATAAAGAATACATATTATTTTTATTAATATTATCGGTGTGATACACTGTAAGAATAAATAGTTTATTAATTTTTCATAATATATGTCACAACAGTTTGGTCGAAAATAAAGACATTTCATTACTTTTAATGCATATCAATAAATATTTATTTATTTTAAAACATAATAAACACTTTGAATAATAGAAACCCGAGTGCCCTTTAAGAGAAATCTTGAGTTTGGTTGGGGGTTTTCCCTATCACAAACAATTTTCTAAACCAGAAAAATCATCCCAAATAATACAAATAATAAACAATAATATGCAAAAAAGCATTAGACACACATAAATGCACACGTAGAGATAAGGGTGCCCTATGGAGGCATATGTCACCGAAAACCCGTCCATGTGAGGGAAGTATCATGGGTGTTGCCTTGGACTGTGGAGGCATTTTACGCTCATAGGGCCTGATCCAGACCTACGCTTGTGAGCGGAGCGTATTACCGCTTCAGCATAAAAACTTTCACTCCCACGACACTCCCCTTACCTTTACCTCCGTACGCCGGCTGAACCCTACCTTAACTTTTCCCGGCGTCGGTACGAATTTACTGTACAATTTAAATGGCTCCCCCCGCCTACATTCCCTAACTCCAGCGTCCGTACTAACTTCGTAATAAAAACACGCCCCGTCGTCGGAAAATACACAAACAATACGGACGCCTGAATCGCCGCTACGAAAAGCTCTTTCGTACGACCGGAAGTAGGTCAGGATCAGGCCCAAAGAGAAGAAAATTTTTGTTAGTGCGCATGCACACGCTCTGTGTTTCCATGACAACTGTATTTAACAGTTCTGATGGCCGGGTAGGATGGGGCAGTAAGCGACCGCTTGGTGGAAGAGAAAAGGTCTGCTGTGTTTCTTCCACACTGCCAGGGCCTTACTCATGGCCACGTAGGCCTGGGGCTGAAAGGGCTGAGTGGGCATGACCAGTCATGGGTTACTGTGACCAGTATGGCACAATGAGCATATACTTACTAGCATGACTTAGCTCCCTGTAGGCTCATTCGCAGTGACTACAAAATTGGCAATTTTACATATTAATGACACCACAGATCTGCTCATTAGGAAAGCAGCAACCAAGGTGCATAGGTAAACACATCGGAGTGCAAGCCACGCAACCGGCTGTCATCATATTGAATTTCTTGATGGGACTATTTTCAGATGTAGGCCTGGAGCTGTAGTTCCTTCCGCCCCATTGTTAATGGTAAGCCTTGTCCACTGCCACTTACCATTTCCTCCTTATGTGTGATCTTAGCCACCTGTACATATCCTCAATTCTGAAGACTGTTGCCACCAACTGCCCAATTTATATCTCTCCTCTGGTAAATTCCGACCCTCTCACAATCTATTCCTCTCCTCTGGCACATTCCATTCACCCAAGTCTTTACCACTCCTCTGGTATTTTCTGCTCCTTTTTTTTCCATTAAAAAGCATCTCTTGAATTTCCCCTTAATGACAGCTGTATGTCCTTCCTTTTTGCAGTGCTGAGCACAACTGATCAGTAAAGCATGTAAGCCGAACAACGGGGATCAGGCTAGACATTCCCATGAAGAGGGGCTAGGGGACACTCTGTGTGTTTGCACACCGAGTCTGCCCCTTAAAAGATCTGAGGAGAATCTGAGGAGCATGTCAGTCACTGATTGATAACATACAAATCAAGTTTGCTGGCTCCTTGATTGTGGGGGCCCTCTTGAATGTGGGAGCCCCAGGGCGACTGCCCCAGTCACCCTGTGGGTAATCCGTTCCTCTTGGGAGGTATATTAGAGAGTAGTACTTTACTGAACGGTTCTAACACATCAGTATAATAAAAGTTGCCCATTAGTGCCCTATGTCATGCATCACTTATAATGGAAACTAATTTCAGTCTTGAGTAGCACTTTACAGACATAGGGCCTGATCCAGACCTACGATCATGAAACACTCGTGTGCATAGTGTACCTCTGATGCACTCCCCTAGGCGGGTGTGGGACCCGCATAGAAAATCTGATTTGCGAAAAATCGAACACGATCGATCCAATCGATCCACAGTGCACCGAAAGCTCAGTGGTACGAAAAGTAGTAAAAAATAGTCCCCCACTCCTTTCCCTAACCCTCCCTTCCTGGCAGACTGACCCTAACCCTCCCTTAATTGCAGCCTGACCCTAACCTGTTACATCTGCCGCTATTAGAGCCACAGTCCACTCACCCAGTTTCCCCCATGTTGATTCTGTTACTGCCGAGTCGGCTCACCTCTTGTACGGTGCTTTCCCTGATCACAGACGCGCTGTTCAGAAGGTAAGCAAAGACCACGTGGCCGCCGCCGTTGTCGCTCCGTTAGGTGCCCGTCCCACGTGTCAGGACTGGGTTGGTGGTTTCCCTGATCTCCATGGCTACGAGGTTCCAATCACTGAACAGCAGCCTCTATTTCAAGCCCTCACGGTCTCTCCACAGACTCCGGTTATAGCGTCTGTTAGTTCAGCCTGTGACCTGCTATTTTGCTTCTCTCCTGCGCCTTTGCCTTGCGCTCTGTGCCAGTGATAACTGAGTGACCCATCCTTTGCCTAGCTTATCCATTCCCGTTATCCGTTCGGTTCCAGCCTCTCTCTCTCTCTCTATGACCTTTGTGTTCCAACCTTCCCTTGTTACCTTATCTACCCTGTATGCATGTATTTGTTCCCTCCGGGGAGTCCCAGCTTCTTGTGTGTTTGTGTGAGTAATTGCCCCTATCTGTTCAGTGAGTATTATATTGTCCTGTTTGTCTCTCCCCAGTCTGTTTATCATGTTCCTTGTTTCTCGTGGTCCGTTGCCGGTCAGGTTCTTTCGATCCGCCTACTCCCGCTTCTTCTGCTCTAGCCTGCTCTTCCCTATCATACTCCATCTTGGTTTTCCTCTCGTCCCCTGAGTGACCCCTCTGGGGTCCGCAGCCTGACGTGTTCCTTGCAGCTCCAGTCTATCTCCACCATTAGGGGCTCTAGCGAAGACCAGGTCCGGCTAGGCTCTGCGCCCAGGTGGAGTTGCCCGTCTTTTCCTCTCACACAGCCACCCCGGTTATTTGTACAGGTAATCCCAGCGCGCTGTAACATTTCCTCTTTCTCACCTGCGGCCACCCCGGTACTCATCCCAGGTAAACCCACCATCTCTCGCAGCCTGATCCTAACCCTCCCTCCCCTGCAGCCTGACCCTAACCCTCCCCTGCACAGAGAAGTTACGCTGAACAAACCCTACCCTAACTTTTCAGAGTGTAACCGTAAGCTCCTTGCGTTCTTACGACGCTTAGCACGCCCATACTGTATAATTTAAATGGCTCACCCCGCCCTCGGTGCGTATTTACGGATATCGTATGGCAGGCACGCCCCCTCGAGCGTAATAACGAAGCTGTTACACTCAAGGCGACTTTCGTAGCGTAACAAGAACGTAACATCTGCCCCAAGCATGCACAGTAAGTACAAATGTCTGTTTTTACGCTTACGACCATTGTAAAAACGCACCAGAGCGTTTTTCAGGCCCATTGGCAGTATATTTACTAAATAACCTAAATTATATTTAGAGAGTGTTTTTAATAAACCAGCAGCCATTAAAAATAACATTTCTTTGTTTCTAATAACAGGTGTGGCAGTGTGGTGGGCAGCTGGAGATCATTCCATGTTCTATCGTTGGGCATGTATTTCGCATGAGTAGTTCATATTGGTTTCCTAGGTTATATTGGACAATCTCTCGGAACCAGGTCCGCCTGGCAGAGGTGTGGATGGATGACTACAAAGGAGTATTTTATCGTATTAATAGTATTGCAGCTGCCATTGCCCAACAGGTATGCATTAGAGATCAAGACAATGGGCCTTATCCAGACCAAGACATATGTCCAGTTCAGTCTTGACTGCAATCCACAGCTGTGACTGCCTGCAATTTAAAGGGGCATTGTAGTGAAGGGAAAAGGTGGACAATAATAATATTAGCCAAGTACATGAAAACTATGTGCATGCCAATAAAGCACTTGCAGAAATAGGAGGCAAATTTTTTTTTCATTGCTCCTAGAATTCTGGAAGTACAGGAAAATCTAACGAATCTGGGCTTGAGACAGTGATATAATACAAATCACTGCCTTAAGCTCGTTTTAAGAGCGTTATGAAGGACGGGCAGGACTTGATGACATATTGATATTGATCCAGACCTACGGCCGACATACGGCATTTCTACCGTTCTGCACAGCGCCGGGCACATGTTGCCCGGCGTAATCCATGAATCATGCGTCCCTAACTACAGTGTAGTTACGGACGAAGGGGCGGACAGCTCCGTAACTACGCTGTAGTTACGCAAGCTAGGCGGGGGGTGGGAAATTAGGAGGGGAGGGCTGGGTTTGGCACATTACACTCCTGTGTGAGCGTAGTTACACACAGTTACGCCCACTGAAGTTAGGGTAGCCTTCAGCCAGCGTAACTGTGTGTAACTACGCTCACACAGGGGGAGTGACAGGGGGAGTGCACCAGGGCTACGCTGGCCGTTCTTATGGACAGTGGGCCAGCGTAGCTCTGGATCAGGCCCATTGACATCAAGCACCTTCCCATCCTTAGGAACACTATGGGTAACAGTTTAGATAGGCAGGGGGAGGGGCCTCAGGCAGTGATTTACAAACACCATACCCGTAAGCCCCGCCTTCATTTTGCGGCCTCTTGTTTCTTCTAGAAGGGAGATACAAGAAGTCATCAACTATGTTTAATCTGCTACAAGGCATGTGCAAACACAGAACCAGATCCAGGGTCGGAAGATAAGAGGAAACCAGGTGGAAAGTTACACCTGAGCAAAACCATGTTGAATTACAAGGGAGGAAAATATCATCTGTTGCAAACAGTATTACAGTTTATGCTTCTTTTCTCAGGTCTAAATAACAGTGGTAAAGTAAAGCTGGCCAGAGTCTAAGTGCAATAAGCAAAAGCAAAGTGTTCTCCCTGCATGCAAAGAATAAATTGACTGAATGCAATGGAAACAATATTTAAACACTGGGAAACTTTCCTTACATTTTGTAGGTTGCTTATTTCTAGGTAATGCTGCACTGATATTCACTGCACTTCATTGCATGTCCGGCAAACAAAAGATAACCACAATCTTCAACTGATTTAATGAGCCATTCGCAGTTTCAATGTACCGTCCGTGTGTACTGACACGTGCAAGGCTTAATCTTTGGCGACTTTTAAAAGCTTAAGCTCCGCCCCTACCTGCATCTATGGCTTAGAGATCCCGGAGGGAAGCCATAGATGCAGACAGGGGGTGGTGTTTGACGGCGTGATTTATGCAAATCGTGTCATTAAACCCCGTCCCGTGAATATCAATTACACCTTTCGGGGTTTCATATGGATGGGAGTTGAGCTAGATGATGCAATTTGTGTCATCAAGTCAATCCCTGTACCTAGTAACACTATTAAACTAGTGTTGCCAGGCAGGGGGCAGGACTTGACGCCGTTGTTTCATGGAAACCACGAACCTCAAGTCCCTTGCAGGAGATTTGCCGGCTCTCCTGGGATACCGGGAGAACTGCCGGCAAATAAGAGTGAGTTAAGTGGGGACAGAACCGCACCTAACTCACTCGGGCAGTGGTCCGTTGTCAGCCCCGGGCACAGTCACCATTGGTGTCAGTGGGAGACGTCCTGCAGCAACGTCGGGGACGATTTCCTGACAGGCAGCCAATCAGAGCTCAGCACAGTCAGCCAATCAGAGCTCAGCACAGGCAGCCAATCAGAGCTCAGACCAGGCAGAGAGGAAATCACTTTCACTTTCTGGCTGCCAGCGTCTTACTGGTTATCTCTGGAGGAATGGACCAACTTCTGTTCAAGGTAAGCTGTATCTATCTATCTATCTATCTATCTATCTATCTATCTATCTATCTATCTATCTATCTATTTAGCTAATATCTATCTATCTATCTATCTATCTATCTATCTATCTATCTATCTATCTATCTATCTATCTATCTACACACACACTATTAGCATTATTTATATCAGCATATATTAGTATCAGCATTAATTATAGCTATATAGATATAGTGTGTGTGTATATGTGTATATATATATATATATATATCACACACACACTAATATGTATCTATATCAAAATATCTAGATATATCTGTGTGTGCGCGGGTGAGGGGAAGACTCTGATGATGGTTGCAGCTGCAGGTGAGTTTGGGGTGTTATATAAGCAGTTCCTTATATGTGTTTTATCATTCTATGGCAGTTGAAGCACGCATGAACTTCATCACTAGATCTTGCCTTTTCTAACCCTGATGACGGATTAGTCTTTCCGAAACGGCTGTCGGTTGGTTGGTGAGCAGGGGCTTTGTAGCCCAGTGAAGCATTCATGCCTCCATACTATACTTGGACATTTTTATGTTGAATTGAAACCAGTTTTCCACTTCGGTTAAGGAAACCACTGCTTTTTTGATGTCTTAACATTGCTATGGATCATTTATGGAGAGGACATTGATTCTGCTGATATCTGCTTCACTTATCATATATTTATGTATCCGTCCATGATGCCGCTGCCATGATTTTTTATGTGCTATTTCTTCATGTGCTGTGCCCAGTAGTGCAGTTTCATGTTTTACTGCATGACGAATAAAAATTTAAAGTGTTATACGATATAAGAAGAGTGCTGGCTGTGGAATTTTTTATTTCACTGTTTCATATATTAATCTTGTTGCCGTGCACCTGATTTCAATTAGAAGCTATATATTGAGTGCTTGCCAGGCCCACCCGCGTGGACCTTTATATATATATATATATATACATACAGTATAAGTATTAATGATGTCTGCACTATATATACATATATACGCATGTGCTGACATTTAAAAACTATATATATATATATCCAGATATTCTTATATAGATACATAAAAGTGTGTGTGTATGATATATATATACACACACACACAATATCTATATAGATATAATTTGTAATTATATATATGTATATAGACGTGCGTGTGTGTGTGTGTGTGTATAAAGGCATATCAGTCACAGTTTTGTGTCCTCTGCCAGGCTTCTGGAGGAAGGATATATCCGTTGGATATGGATTAAATGATGATATTTTTGCCGATACAAGTCTAGGAGTGCCGTTCTCTTACTGACTATACATAACTTTCCTATTGAGCACCCCAGCAAGCTCTAAGAGTAACAAGTGCCGTTTCCTGGTTTATATATATATAGGGATTTAAACCTGCCAGGCACGCATTCAAGGAGGCACAGTTGACCACACCCCATGTGACGGCTTGCCGCCGCTTCACCACGGCACAGTCATCTTTGCTGCAATCAACAGTTGGGGGGGGGGGGGGGGGAGTTGGGAACTCCTAAAACACACAGCAAATTATTGTCATTTGTCATTAGATCCTTTTAAAGCCTCTGCCTCTGATAATTTATCCTAGTCTTCCAAATTATCTAGACTGTCTATTTTCTCTTCAATTTGATCCTGTACTTTTATTTCTTTATCCGCCTCCCCAGCTAATATAAATCCCTCCCCCCTCACACTTCTACCTAAACACTCCCCAAGATGGCATTAGGCCGCCTCTTTCTAACTAACCTACTCTGTGCGGTCTTTGAAGATTATACGGAAGCAATCTTCATACCTAACTAGTACTTAGATTGCGTAAATGACCTACTATGAATGCGTTGTAGGTCCTTTCGTATATCTACGCCCCTAAGAAGCCGGAGCTTATTAGGTGTCAATGCAATCCAGTGTTCCCTTATCATCAGTAGGCATATATAAACATCCAAACACAATGGCCTCAATCCAGATCCGAGCATATGCCAACTGGTGTGACGTTTCTCTGCACATGCTCAGAACGGAGGAGCACGCTGGGATGTCTTATTTAAATCATAGCGCAACGCTGACGTCCAGGGCTTGTTTTCTGAGGGGCGTGTTGACGGAGGGAAGAGGTGAGGGCATGCAAAGGCCAGTGCACCCGATCCTGATCAGAACACAGACGTAACAAAGGTTATTTTACGTTACACGTTTTGCACTTTCTGCAGGTCTTGTGTAAGTCATTTAGAAGCGAATTTAGTGCACGTCAGCGTGATTGTTGTCTAGCAAAATACATTAAACTGATATAGAATCGCTGCTAGTTTATTGTGAAGTTGCTGTTTTTTCGGAGCACAATAAAATACAAACACAAAATACCTTTTAATCATTTCACCATTTCCTGTAAATTGATTTTACTTTGCCTTTTGAGCATAAACACTAAATCTGAAGCTTCCATCTCTTTATAACAGTTTTTAACCCTTTCACACACATTATAGAGCCCGGCACTTGCAGTGTATCAGTAGATGTAGCAGCAGAGAGGTTGCTGCACTGTTCCCGTTCGCCACATGCCGTTACTTACTCCCCATCCAGATGTTCCGTTTACCGCCACATAGGATGTGCTACTATTTCCGCTCTGATCTGGATCGGGGCCACTGTCAGCATTGTGATTCCACAAAATTACCAAAATACAGATTTCCACATGATACCTATAATAATTCTGGTTTTTCTTTGTTGTTTTTTTTTAAACATATTGGATTTTAGAATATTTATTGATTGTAAATCTTTTTTCACAGGTTATATCTACCTTCCCTTGCAGATAAACATGGTTTTGACCACATCTACAGTTACACCTGTTTTGCTCTTAAAAAAAGGTGTAAGTGCAACATTGGATCAGCTGCTACAGGTGTAACTAGAATGCTGATTAGTTAGCTAGAGAGCTGTAAATAGGCCATAATTAAACAATACTGCATCCCAGTACATAGGCTAAATAGGTGACAGGAAGTATTTTTGTTCCACTCTATAGGAAGTTGTGTTCACCATGTAAGTGTCAAAGCTTTTGGCAGAAGGATAACACCAGTGTGCAAAAGCCTTAATGCAATGATTTAAAATACTTGTATTTGCTTATTTGTTACTCCTAATCAGAGCACTTATAAATGAGTGGTAAGACCGTATTGGAAGTCAGTATTATTAATCATTGTCAAATGCTGCTCCTTTCTCTTTGGCAGAGATCTTATGGAGATTTATCCAAAAGACACAATTTGCGACAACAACTTCAGTGCAAGAATTTTTCATGGTATCTTGAAAACATATATCCCGAAGCCTATATACCAGATAGAGAGACACACATCTATGGACGTGTAAGATCAGATACACAAATATTCATGAATAGCACTGAAATCATGCATTGCGGTGCTGGGGTGTTCCGTGCCTCTCTGCAAACTGAAAGTTTGCACCCTCCTGCGGAGGGGTGAAGAGAGGAGGGGGGGGGAAAGGTAATCAGGGGATTGGATTTGCAGTGTAACAGGCGCTACAGTGCAGTAATAGGGAATCGCCTATTGCTGTTAACCCTCTTGCATGCTTAGCCTGTCACTGGCTCAGCAAGCGCCTTATAATGTTCAGCAGCAATAGGCTATCCCCATTATTAAAAAAATATATAATTTTTGCATGTTAGATTTAAAGATAGATACAGAAAAGAAGAGGTTAAATAAAAATTAGAATTAGCATACTGTCACTTGTGATTTCTGCCCTTTACTGTTTTTGGAATGCTAATTAGCGCTAATTCAGAATACTCAGATAATTGGAGGATCTACTATTACTGAACTGTAACAATTATGGCTCTTTACAGATACAAAATGTTGGCACACAGCTATGCTTGAATTTAGAAGAAGAAAATCTATATTTGACAGGGGTTGTAAACCTATATAATTGCATATATAACAGACCTCGTCAGGTAAACAGATGTATATTTCTGTATTCAATATTTTTGTATCTTTTGGTTATGTATAGCAAGGATTGAGGTCCATAATGACAATGGTGCCTGGCATTTAATTAGCTAATGTGAAGCTGTGAATATGGAGTTTTTGCACTGAGCATGTTAAACTTAAGTTATCCCATAGGGGCTTCTTCAGTTTTAGGTTAATTTCCTATTTGTGTGCCATGATGCCAAATTGAATATCCCTCTCACACCTCACAACATAGATTCCTGTAATTGTGGCCACCTTGACGTGTGTGGCAATCTCCTGATAACACGGATTCCTCCATTTTTCTGCTGTGTCTGCTGATTTTGTTTATCGCAACAAGCTGGATAAAAATGAAGGAGTTAAATCAGGAATATGACGGACTCAGCCCCATATAGCAAGGATGTGGGGCCTGAGTCTGGATGGGTGGGGCTAGGTGGGGCCAGGCGGGACTGGGGGCAGAGCTGGCCTGACAGAAGCTGTGAAAGGCTGAAAACTTTAAACAGTGCTCGGCACTCTATGTATAAGTGTTGAGCGCTACGCTCCTATACATACATACATCAGGGTTGCGGACTTTTGCCAGCATCCCTCTGGGAGATCCCGGAGGGAAGCTAGCAATGCATGCAGGGAACTGGGCTTAATGTCGCGATTTATGCAAATCACGTCATTAAGCCCCGCCCCCTGCCAAATACTTACCCGTTTTTTGTTGAAATAGGGATCGGGACGGGGCTTGATGGCGCAAATTGCGTCACCAAGTCCCTTCCTGTCCCTAGCAACACTAGTATACTAGTGTTGCTATGCAGGGCGGGCAGGACTTGATGCCGTGGTTTCAATGAAACCACAGGCCTCAAATCACTTGCGGGAGATTTACCGGCTCTCCCGGGATACTGGGAGAACTGCCCGAGTTTCGGGAGTATGTCCGGGTTGCCGACAATCCGGGAGAGTCGGCAACCCTGACATACATACATACATACATACATGGAGTGCCTCTGACTTCTTGCTTGCAGTGCGCCCCCTGTAGTTATGATAAATAAAAATGGGCATTACCTGGATGTATCAGGTTTGAGTAAAGAGGCTGCAGAGGGTTCCTGATATTCCACGACTGATAACAGAGACATCTGGGCATGTTGCATAGAAAATCCTTGGCTTCCTGTCATCCAGTACAGTAGTAAGCACCAAATATTATATAACCTGTACATAAACATTTATTGCTGCGCATATCCTTATATGTTGCCAGAGGGCTTCATAAGTCATTCCTGAGGATTCCCCCTGCAAGGGCTGGTGCAGTATTCAATAGCACTGACATATAAGACAATGTAAGATCAGTCTACTGACCAACTGCACAGAAGAGACACAAACAATATTAGAACCATAACAATATAATGAAAGATCATATTTGGTATTGAGGATAATGGTAATCTGAGCTGGAGTGTTCTTTCTTTTCCTCTATAGTATTTTGAATATTCTGTGAGACATGAAATTCTGCATAATATACAATATAGAAAGTGTCTTCAGGCTTTTGATGGAACAGTAATAATCAAAATGTGTCACCACCAAAACAAAACAATGTCCGTGCTGCCTGAAAACATGTGGAAACTTCGAAAGGTCAGTGTTTCATTTTGTAAATCAGTGTGGGGTCCTTTCACTCAACAAACGCCTTGCACAAGATCTAACATATGATCCTTTGTATTGGACATGTTAAAAAATAGAATTATATATATATAGACAGTGTAGTGTCATTATGGATGACAATAGTGGTGACAGGGCTCTAGTGCAAGTGTCCCTTCAACACAGTTACCACAATCCAGAAAAATGAATGGTGTATCTGTGTAGTATGGATGTGGTTCTCTGGTTAGAATGGCTCTATTTCGATAGGGCCGTTTCCTCCCAGCCAGTTTCAAAATGTCTTGGATTTCGATTGCATATGCCTCGAGGAGACATTGCAATCGTGGTGAGAAGTAACCGTGAATCCAAAAAGGATTTTAGGTAAGTGGTAGGTGCTGAGCGCTTTTTTTGCCTGCTGCCTGTCTCTCCCTTTATTAGTAGGTAAACCAGCCTACTGGAATGGGATATGTGAATCTTATGTGACACACCAGAAATGGGGTGTCAGGTGTAAAAGGGGGATTATAGGCGCTGGTATTTGTTCGAGGACACTGGTAGGAGTGTGGTGACACCTCATCTAACCTCTTCTAGTAGTCTATAAAGAGATGAAGCCGTGGCAGAGGGATGAAAGTACAATAATGTTTATTGTGCACAATTCTTATGTAAAGGCTTTTTAAGATAAAAGACAGATCCTATACAAAAAGGCAGACAATCTGAGTAAAGCACTAACCAGAAGCAAGTTCAGAAAAGAGCCACCTGTACAGAGCAAAATCATCTCAAAAGGTTTCTACAGATGCGGACTGTGCCAAGTGTGCAAAATACACAAAAATCAACCCAGCAAGACAAAGTCATTCCAATCCAATTCAACCAGTGAAAACTTAAAAATACAACAATTCATCACATGCAATACATCAAATGTAGTCTACCTTTTCAAATGCCAATGTGGCAAACAGTACGTAGGACGGACCTCCAGAACACTAAAAACAAGATGGTCTGAACATATAAGAAACATCAGAAAAGGGATGGAGAACCACTCCATACCCACACATTTCAAAACTGACCACCAGTGTTCAGTCACCTCCATTACAAACCTTATAGGTATAGAAAAAGTGGACAGCCACTGGAGAAAGCAAGACGAAGGAGAAGCACTTGCCAGAGCAGAAATGCAATGGTTCTTCAAATTAGACACCCTGAACCCTGAAGGACTAAACACCGACTTTGAACTCAAATGGTTCCTTTGAAAGATCCAATTAATCAGTGCTATATTTCCCATATATGCTATTCAAGGGACCTCCCATGCAAGGCTTTAAACATCCATCTTCATATCTCCTTAAAAAACATCCCTGACAGCATTTTCATGTCTACTTGCATCCCCTAAAACTTCCCATTTGTAGAGTTTGGTGATGGGTAGATTACATATATAGCTGCTCTATACAGGACTGCACCCCTTTTGGGTGATGCAGCCTATAAGGACCCCCACACGCATACTGGTTTATCTACACCAGCTACCCACACAAAGGAACACAACCTTTGTTGTTTTCCTACAATCCTAAACCCCTCCCCTCTCAGCACCTTGAAAGGAGTCGCCAGGATATCTATTTAACAGGTAGACTTCAGTTAGCACTATAGACCCTTGAGAAAGGCTCGTTCCTGAGCCAAGACGCGTTGGGTAACCCCTATAGTACTACCTGTTTCAACTATTACACCTTTGGACCATCCACAGAGCACCGAGCTTTTGGTGCTCCGAAATGGTAAGAAAAAATAGTCCCCCACTCCTTTCCCTAATTCTGACCCTTTCCCTCATAGTCCCCCACTCCTTTCCCTAATTCTCTCTCCTCTCACTACCCTAACCCTAACTCTCCTTTCCTTGCAGCCTGACCCTAACCCACCATTTCCCGCAGCCTGACCCTAACCTTTCCTCTCCTGCAGCCTGACCCTAACCCTCAATCTACCGCAGCCTAACTCTAGCCCTCCCTCTCCTGCAGTCTGATCCTATCCCTCCCTACTCCCTACCCCGCACAGAGAAGTTACTCACCTTAGATAACGGCGGCGGAGCGGCGGTGGCGAAGGGATATCGTTGGCGGCGGTATTTCGTAAGGAGAATGGGTGAAGAATGACGAACGGCCATTCTAAAAAAAAAAAAAGGTAGAAAAAGGTAAGTATTTGAAAAAGGGACATCCGAAAAGGAACTTTCGGATGTCCCTATTTCGGAAATGGGACATTCTTTAAGGGGATTGCAACCGGTGTAGCATATTATCATGTACTAATACATGATAAGCCACCCACCACTTTCAAGACTTTTCTGCTGTGGTAATCCTAATTCTGAGCAGTGAGAGTCCCTACATTGGGTTCTTACATTGAGCTAACTCACCTTAGGAGGCCCCCCATAAAGCCACCAAAATAGCTGCTATGGACCAAAGCCCCTTTTAGCATCCGATACCAGACACAAATAGAAGTTGCCATGTATAGAAATAGCGGCAAATCTACTAGCCCACAACTTGGTGATATCCACTCAAATATCAAATAAATCTCCAATACAGATGGTAGAGTGGGCTTCCCTTGTATAATTTAATCAAAGACTGACTGTAAAATCAAACCTTATACACCTGCAGCTTATGGAAAACCTTTTATTAGCAACAAACTTCCTTTTCTCCATGTTTTGTGTGTTTTCCAGGATGGACTTATTTTCAGTGCTGCATATAATAAGTGTCTGTCAGGATCCGGCAAGATTCCAAGTCTTTCCATCTGTAACTCTTCTGATGCTTTCCAACAGTGGACGTTTCAAAAAACTGCACCAATAACGGAACCAGACGGAAAAATCTCACCCAGATAAATCAGAAAGTACTTAACCTCAACTCAACTCTGGATACTAATACAAATGCTTGTATTACATTACCACTGGCCCTATACTCAGGTGCACATGCCATAATACATCAGACATTTTAAATGATATTTAATAGATGCACCTTTTCAGTCAAAAATTTTCTTTGACCCACCAAAGTTTATGGTCATCTTCTGACCTCCCAGAATAAACCATACTGAAATAAGCCCCGTTACTTTGCTGATTATGGGCTACTTTTTGTTACCAAATTTCTTGCAGTCCCTTGATGATTATTTCATATAAATATATTGGGGCATTTTCTATAAATGAAAGCCTTCCTACTTATCATACATTCATTGAACGTCAATCTTCACCTAATGTGGACACAGAAATTACAGTTATAATGTACCTTCAAATGCAGTGCCTAATAATAATAATAATAACAATAATAATAATAATAATAATAACAATAATAATAATAATAATAGTAATAATAATGATGATAATAATATTAATAATAATAGGCAGATTCCTGATTACAACATGCTTTACATGCGTGTGGGGAGCCATAGTTATGCAGCTGTAGCAGGAGGCGTGCACTTTCTGCTTATGTGTCCAGATAGTTACCTTTGACCTTTACAACTAGGTCTATGGCCATTCGGGCGCAGACCTAGTCGTGACAGGGTTTCCCCGCCTGTATGACGGGTATATGACCATTGTAAATGAAGGTACAGCCCCTTCAGCTTACTTACTAACGTACATAACTTTTTTTTACATACATCAGTATGTACACTATCGGAACATCAGGATCTGGACCTATTATATGTGTATGTATTAAAAAAAAGATGTTTTGGTTTTGGATCTGTATTTTATTTTAAATTGCTAAAAAAAAAATTGCTAAAACCTATTAATTTTATGTATTTTTGATCTAAAGCATTATTAATATGAATATCATTAATTTTCAGTCTTTCCTAGTCAAATTGGACAACCTCACAGCTCTCGAGATTGAGGTTGGTTGGTACATGCTAAAACATATTGGGCCTGATCCAGAACAACGCTTTGGAGCGAATTGACACGTGGCGGAGACGTAAAATTGCGTATTTTTAAGTACTGCGCACCATAGAAAATACTCTCAATAGCGTAGCGTAATTGTGAACGTATGGGCCATTCACGTATGTGTCACGTAAATACTTACATGTGGGCGTGCCAATTTTACGTGCGTCCAAAATACATCTGAATTACGTGAAGTAGGTGGGGGGTTGTATTTAAAGTGTACAGTATGGGCGTGCTTAACTGCGTAAATTCGTCTAGCCCATACGTACATGTACGTATCACTGCGGTTACGTTACGTTGGAAAAAGTTAAGGTAGGGTTTGGAAAGCGTATCTTGACAAAATACGTACGTTCAAGGGGTGTGCCAAGGGGAGTATAACGAATTTACACGCAAGAAAATACGCTACGCGAAGAAACGTAAGGCAAACGTAGTTCTGGATCTACCCCATTATCTAGTATTCCACTCTTATCTTTGTGACATTTGTCAAATGTATTCTCATGTATTGCTATTGTTATATAACATTAGAAAGGACAATATCTATGGTTCCTTCCACAGTATATATATATATTATAGTTTGTAAAATGTTTTAAAAAAAATACAATTGTATAAATAAAGATGAAAATGTGTGAACAGGACTTGCTGCAGGGTGAGGAATGTAGGAGCTGCTATTAATCAGTATATTCTTAGTACTTTTTAGCAGACTAAGGGCCACATATACTAAACTGTGAGTTTGGAAAAGTGGAGATGTTGCTCATTGCAACCAATCAGATTTTAGCTGACATTCTCTAGTATGTAAAAAGAAAGTAAGAGCTAGAATCTGATTGGTTGCTACAGGCAACATCTCCACTTTTCTAAACCTGCAGCTTAGTAAATCTGGCCCTAAGGGTTAATTGATCTTAGCACTTATATGAGTGGCAGAATAGTGTCTGCAGCCTTGTCACCCTATTGGCTGATCACCCCTGCAGCCTTGTCACCCTATTGACTAATCACCCCTGCCTATGTGCATGACTACTGTCTGTGTGTGATACTGATGGATACATAGACCTCTCTCACTGTCACTTCATGTATAATGTTTGAAAAAACTTGCTCCCTTCTTATGGTAACTGCCCTGTGTCTGGAATCCTCTTCTATGTCTGTCTAGCCAACAAGCCAATAAAACCACGCCCCTTTTCACGGTAACTACGAAGCCATGCCCCCTATTCAAAAAAAAAAGTATTTTATTTATTTATTAATTAACTAATCATTTTTGGGGTGTTTCTGGGCTACCAGAATCCCCCCCCATGAGTGGGCCACTAGGTCCCTGACAGTCTAGCTGTGATCTTTCTTACCTTGTGTGTAGCTGCAGCAATGGAATGTGAGGACTGTTTCTTCAGCAGGGCTGCAGGGGAGCTGCTAATAGGGTGTACTGGATTATAGGTGAGTGCAGGGGGGATGGTTGCCCCATAGTAACTGCACCCCTTGCACCTACTATAGTTGCACCCTTGAAATCACTCATTTCACGCATTCTTTTCAGTTTTTCCACTCATCTCAATAAAGTTGTAGTCGTTTAACAAAAAAATAGTCTCCACAAGCCTGCTTCTATGTTCAGGCCTCCGTGATTGGCTGATCACAGTCATGTGATACTTCCTGTCCCACTTTCTGTGCCTCGATTACAGATCCGAATTTGGTGGGAGGAACCGAGGCATAGCTAGGTTCTACTCGGAACCCCAACGTTTCACAGAATCCGAACCACTCATCCCTAATATATATATTACTTTATAAACTGATATGAAGCAACCTCTGTCTTGGATGTGTGTTTTAAAGCCTGTCTGGGATTGCAGCTGGGAGGGGGTGCAGTCTCAGAGTGGCTGTTTTGGAGACTTGGGGATCTTCATAAGAGGTGAGCTCTCAGTTTAGAAAGATATTTGATATGTGACCCACAATTGGGACTCTAAAGTTTAGAGTTAGGACCATCCAACAGAGAAGCCTTGTAAGTGGCGGGTGGCTTATCACATATCTGCAGATATTTGTAACTAATTCTCTTACTTTTATTTTAACGATAGAAGATCATAATTAGTAACTAAGTAATGGCTAGAGTGCCAGGCCATGTTTGTTATATATATATATATATATATATATATATATATATATATATATATATATATATAATCCAGAAAGCGGCACTCTTGTTGGCTGAGGTGCC
>WWET01000110.1:334073-345363 GCA_011038615.1 Limnodynastes dumerilii
CCAGACAGAGGGAGAGAGAACACAGCGCTGTATATCCAGACAGAGGGAGAGAAAACACAGCGCTGTATATCCAGACAGAGGGAGAGAGGACACAGCGCTGTATACCCAGACAGACGGAGAGAGAACACCGCGCAGCAGCCTGTCAGTGTGAGTTTTTTTCCATTGAGAATTTTTTTTTTTTTTGCATCCAACCAATAAGCTGGCTGCATGGGTCACCTGTCAAGATTGACAGGAGACCAAGCCAATCAGAGAAAGACTGCAGGCTCACCAGCAAAGATTATCACCCCCAGACTCTTCTAGGTAAGGTGCCGATATCGAGACCTTTCCCCAGGGGAAAATCGTCCCGTTTATCGGCAGCCACGCGCTGGGAAAGATAATCGTTGTAGTGTATGGCTAGCTTAAGAAGAGGCATGCCACGGCAGCCTCAGGGAAGATAGGAAGGAAAATACACACAGTTACTTAAGGTAGCCCACTCTTAAGTGCCTAGAAATGGGGGTGGGTTGTGCGGCTGTACGGGTGAATTCATTGTGGATGCAGCACTGGAAAAGGAATCCCCCTAACACTTCTGTTTTAGATAAGAAATTATGCCATTGTCCGTTACAGACCCTGGTCACTAACCTGTCACTGCTTCTCATTATGAAGCTCACGGAAAGCTGGAAACCTATTTCCACATTTAGGGCCGTATTCAGAGATCCGTCTGGCGATCGGGCCGCAAATATACGCACCTATGGAGCAAGACGGAGCAAGTTACACCCACCAAAATCCCAGTCACTCCCCTTGCTTTCTCCACGCAGATGTAGACTTAGACCTGCATTGACTTGCCCTAACTAACCGCACTCACGTGTCTTAGGTGCATATATTTGCGGGCCTATAACTGTAAGCGCGCCCACTTTCCATCGTCAAATGCTTCCCCCGCCCATTTTTATGCTAATCCTTCGGTGTGTATATTTCTGTTGGACTTAGGTGCCACGCCCGATACACAAGTCCGTCCCTTAGGCATTTCCGCGCTTATCCTCTACGTTGACGGCATATAAAAGTTACTACGCATGCGCAGTTAATGCACAGTCGATCCGATCCTAAAAATACGCACTGAACTTTTGTCACAAACGTACCTCTGAATTCGGCCCTTATTGTCTAAGGGCCGGATCCAGAACTACGTCCGTCTTCCATAGATGGACGTAGTTCAATAAACAGTAACTACTGCGCATGCGTAGTAGCTATTGTACGTAATCTACGTATCGAATACGTAGATTGCGTATATGTCGTCTTTTAGACCGCATATACGCAATCTACGTATCGAAACAATACGCAGATTACGTACAATAGCTACTACGCATGCACAGTAGCTACGGTTTATTGAACTGGATCCGGCCCTAAGTTACAGTGGACTGGACCCAGTCTTATGCTGGTGCTGTGTACAGATATCTGATATCAGATCTACCCTGGACCCAGCCTTCTCTGTGACCACATGCAAGCTCACTCCCTTTGCTTATGCAGAGTCCCATCAAGTGACTCCCTACTTAAAGACTCAAAATGGGGACAGATCAGAGGTTGGGCTAGCATGGTAGCCAGTTAACACGTTCATACTGTACTATTTAAACAGCAAACCCCATTGAAAAGGATCAAAGAAACGAAAAGGATAAAACCCTGCAATCCTGGATTTTACAGATACCAATAGAGGTGCTTCGATCATTGCTTGTCCATGCACAGGATGCAAAAAGTGAATGTTTTCCAATCCTATCAAATGTTCACTATATAGGAGTTTGGAACTGGCCCAGTAATAGAGAAAGGGCTATGCGCTTGATAGGGAGCCTATTAGCCCATAAAAAGATTATGGCTTTAATTTGCCAGATTGTAGAAAATGATAGCTAGAATCTGATTGGTTGCTATGGGTAACATCAATTAAACATCAGGTATGGAGTCCAAATACAAAGGTGATGGTTCAGAGTTGGGAGCAACAGCAAATCTGCACCCCAGCAAACCCATGCTGGATAGCAGGGAGAACAGGACTGAATTAGAATGTTTAAGGGATTTTTACTAGCTCAACTCTAAATTACCATTGAATCTGAATAATAAAGGGAAAGGTATTCAGTATTAGTGTGCAATAAGCAAAGTGTAAACAATGTAAATTCATTTGGGTGTAGCATGTTATAGCAATGGGTAGAATGGTGATGGTGAACATGCTGGCACTAAGGGGTTGTTAAAATGACACTTGTCAAATAGAATAAGGAGAGAATTACGAGAAGCATTGGGGATACAAAGGGGAGGAGAGAGCTGGGAGAAGGAGCAGGGACACGGAGGGGAAGAAAGAGTGAAGAACAAGAGCTGGGACAAAGAGAAAAGCAGAGAGCCAGGAGTAGGAGCAGGGACACAAAGGGGAGGAGTGAGTCCGAAAAAGGAGAAGGGAACCAAGAGCGGGAGTGGTAACACATAGGGGAGGAGAGAGCTGGGAGCAAGAGCGGGGACACAGAGGGAGAAGCAGCAGAAACACAGAGGGGAGGAGAGAGCAGGAGCAGGGACACAGAGGGGAGGAGAGAGCAGGGAGTAGGAGTAAGGACACAGAGGGGAGGAGAGAGCCGGGAGCAGGAGTGGGAGATCAGAAGCCAGAGATACAGAGAGCTGGGAGCATGAGTTGGAATTCAGAAGGACGAAAGAATCCAGAGCAGAAGCGGGGACACAGAGAGCTGGGTTTGGGACCCAGATAAGAATGGCACTATTTTGATAGGGCTGTTCTCTCCCAGCAAGTTTCAAACTGGCTGAGATACCAATTGCTTATGCCTCGATGTGGTAAAGTATAGCAATTGATCCCTGGAGCACCGAACATGGTGCCCGATAGGTATGTGTAAAACACTACTCCAACCTTTCCCTAATTCTAACCCTAAACCTCCCCTTCCGTTACCCTAACCCTCCCTTCCCCCTAGCCTGAGCCTAACTTTCCCTTCTCCCTATCCTGACCCTAATCCTCCCTTCCCCACAGCTTGACCCTAACCTTCCCTTCTCCCTAGCCTGACCCTAACTCTCCCTTCTCTATAGCCTAACCCTTTGACCCCCCTCCCCACAGCCTGACCCTAACCCACCCCTTCTATGGCCCTTACTCTAACCCTCCCTTCCTAAGAGCCTAACCCTAAACCCCCCCCCCCACCCCATCCCCAACAATAAAAGTCTCCATAGAGGTGACTCACCTCTCTGGAGCTGTCAGCAGTGGGTCTGCAGAGGGTGCAGCGGGTACTGTGAAAACTAATGGGTGAGGATGATGATTGGCACACTCATCCCCATTTATAAAAAAAAAAAATTCTAAAATGGCTGCCTATTCGAAATAGAGACAGCCAAAAAGGAACTTTCTGAGATGCTGATTGCTGAATCCTGCACCAGACAGACATTCCCTCTTCTCAGTTTCCATTCTAGTTTGTAAAATTGGATATTCTGGGTTTATAAAACCTTTCATATGTGCAGGTTATACCAGTTCTCTGGTTTCCTCTATAAAAGTTGTAATAAAGCCAATAATACAATATATCTCTGGAGGTACATTCATCCGTTGTATACACTTCCATTAATATGTGAAAAGTATTTACAGGCACACAATTCCTCTGGACAATTATGTATCCAGGTGGTATTACATCCGAAGGCTGACCTGAAATATAAAGTTTCTCTAATGTGTATAATGTTAATACACAGATTTTTTGGCTAGATGAAAATAGAAATTTGGTTTGAGGTAGGCAGATTAGGGTTAAGCTGCGGCGATTGCGGTGGATAAAACGTTAGGGTTAGGATTTAAAGGGAAGGTTAGAGTTAGCATGTACAGTTAGGGTTTGGGCTGAAAAAGAGAAGGTTAGGGTTAGGCTGCAGGGTAAGGGAGGGTTAGGAAAGGTTTAAGGTTAGGGTTAGGTTAAACACTTACCTTTCAGCAACTGACAATCTGCTGCTTTCTAAAGCGTAATGAAGACCATCATTTCGAAATGAAGATCATCATATCAGCTAACTACTATCTGTTAACTCAGCGTAGGTCTGTGTACCTTGACAACTGGAGACACGATGAGATGCTGGTACTAAGGAGTGTAACATGACCAGGGAACCAGAACACACGAGTGAGCTCAAGGACACAAATCAGCAGACTATGATTATCTGTTGGTGTGACAGAGAAGTGATGTCAGTGAGGGACTTAAATAAAGCAGGTGAAGAGGGAGTCCAGCAAGGCAATCAGCAGCATCTGTGAGCTAATGCCTGCAGCAGAAAGTGAACACCAGAAAGTGCTGAACTAAGTCATGTGACCAGAATAAAGGTAAACAAAATGACCATAACGTGCAGAGGACATAGTGGATACCATAGAATCATGAGGGTTAGTATTTGTTTGTATACGGTGGTTTATTTTTTCACTGTCCACTTAGCATGCACACCTTCCGTGGAGTTAAATAACTATTTATACAATCAGCTGACTTTTTGTATAGCGTCCTTGAACCACAAAAGGGTGTGGCAGCACCTTGAAATGACACTTTGCCTTGTACTATTAACCAAATATCCATGACAATAAGGGACGTGATACTTTATTTGATTGATTCAGGCACCTCTATTTAAACTCCCACCAGAGCAGTTGTGCGTGCTGTTTCCTTGACAAAGCCAGACTCGGCGAAACGCGCGTCGTGATAAGGGGTCAACCGAGGTGCTCCTCGGCGGCCATTAGTTTTACTTCTCACTGTGGTCTTCTTATTGTTTGGTCTGCTGTTAAAGTGGTACTATGCCCTACTTATTGACTCTTTATTTTTATAAGTGTTTAATTCATATTGCATTGTGTTCTAGGCCTTTTCTATTTAGTTCCATGGGCACTTGCAGTATAGTGTAGGGTCAGATAAACCACTACACTAGTGGCGAAGCTCCGCTGTGAGGCGGAAGGCACCTCTTAGGTTTGAGACCACATTTAAATGTTAGTGCAGGGAGGACCAGCCTGGTACACTTTATTCCAGCAATTCTCTAGCTAAACAATATGGTTACGATTTGCTGGTACCCTTACGGCTGAATTTCACTCTCTGCACAAGGGGCTGATCGTTTTAGAAGTATCACCTTATAACACATTGTACAATACATAAAATAACATCATTTATATTCTATTCTGACATGTGTATATAATGCTGGTTACTTTTGCAATATTTTGTAGATACAATTCTGTTTAATTGTTATCATGTATGATTTTTGCAGTAACTATGTAACATGTTTTGACTTTTTTCTACAATG
This sequence comes from Limnodynastes dumerilii, assembly GCA_011038615.1. NCBI lineage: Eukaryota > Metazoa > Chordata > Amphibia > Anura > Limnodynastidae > Limnodynastes > Limnodynastes dumerilii. The sequence goes on from WWET01000110.1 coordinate 339,300, forward strand.
ATCATTATGCCTCATACTGTTTATGTTGAGTGTTATTTATAGGTGCCTTTTAGGACTCAGTAGCTTGACCTGTCCCTGACTCCTAGATATTTTTTGTGCACATTGCAGTTTTGCCTTATATGCACATACTGGACCTGATTCACACTTAAGAATTCTTATGATTTTAGGTGCGTATATTTAAGAACGGATGCACTGAGCATGCTTAGTAACTTTTCTACGCTATTAACGTAGGACTTAAGTACGCAAATTCCGTTTTTATACACTAAGAACTTAAAGTCTCTAGGTTCCCAGTAACATACTCAAGAATGGGCGTTCCATGAATAAGAACCTAGTCAGATACGCAGATTTGGGTGGAGAGAGGCATTTAAATGAGCAAATGAAGTCGCGGTTATCAGTTAAGTTCCTTAGTACTATCCCTACGCATTCAAATGCGAACCTACAGTTAAGGGAGCTCTATGGCACTCGTAAGTCACATAAGAACCTGAAAACCATAGGCGTGCCAAGGGAGTTTCAATGCTATTAGGTGCCTATATTTAGGCACCTAATATGTTCTTAAGTGTGAATTAGGTCCACTGTTACTAGAGTGTTTTTATTCTATTTATGTTTGATATTTCGCCTATTATATAGATTTTTAAACATTATTCTTCAATAAATGTTACGTTTTATGTTTAATCAGACCATTTAGGGAACTTTTTGGGTGACATTCATATAATTATTACTAATGAAAGCACTAAGGGTCGGATTTACAGCACCGAACGTACTGCATACACGTCCGGTGTTTACCGTTTTTAACTACTGCACGCGTAGTCATTTTTTACGTAATCTACGTATCTTTTCAATACATAGTTTGCGTATATGTGGTCTTTCAGACCGCTGAAAATCCGACCCTTAGTGCCTTCATTAGTAATAATTAGTAATAATTATATGAATGTCACCCAAAAAATTCCCTAAATGGACTGATTAAACATAAAACGTAACATTTATTGAAGAATAATGTTTAAAAATTTCAGACCGCAAATACGCAATCTACGTATCGAAAACATATGAAGATTACGTAAAAAAATGACTACACGTGCGCAATAGTCAAAAACGGTAAACACCGGACGTGTATGCAGTACGTTCGGTGCTGTAAATCCGACCCTTAGTGCTTTCATTAGTAATAATTATATGAATGTCACCCAAAAAATCCCCTAAATGGTCCGATTAAACATAAAACGTAACATTTATTGAAGAATAATGTTTAAAAATATATATAATAGGCGAAATATCAAACATAAATAGAATAAAAACACTGATCTGCTTTATCAATCTAATTTACCATAAATAAATGTCATAAATGTAATGGGCTGTAATGTAATTCAATAGCAGTGGACTCCTTTTGATGCTGTAAATCCAGCACTAATACTTTGGTGTGCACTTATTAAATGATCCGTCTTTTTTCCCCTCCTTGGGAATCTTTTTTGTCTCTGTTTGTAACATCTGTACACTTAATGTAATACAGGCGGCTTATAAAGAAAACTTCAGAAATGTCATAATATATAATATATATATATATATACTGAACTGTCCACATTTTGACCTGTCTTCAGTTTGACTGATAACACTTTCCCTGATAGCTGTAGAATATATGATTAGTAATCTGCATAAAATGAAGTTAATCAGTGTGGATTGATGACCACTTGTACAAATGCTGGGTTTAAATTTTTTTTTGGAACTTTATTTAACAGATTGGATTTGGATTAAGATCAAAAACATTTCTTAATGTTAATGAAAGCCAACATGGTCTCCTGTAAAAGGACGATATTCCATCTCTGCAAATTCTATGCGATTCCTCTTATTTTTATAATATTCCTACTTTTAATCCAATATGAAGTAAACAAAGAAGAGGGGGGCGACTCACAGCTCTATGCACATGTGAAAAAAGGGAAGAAATCAGAGCGCATAACAGAGGCTGTATATAACAGTGGCGTCACAGCTATGAAACAGCCAATAGATGTACTAAGACCAATGTTCCACAATGACGACTGCTGGCCAAGTGATTACATTGCACCCGAACTAAAGCCTTACCTTGAATGAACGCATAGGTCTGGATCAGGCCCTTAAGATACGCACAAGGATAAACACACTTATCTAATTTGCATACAGTCTGACCTATGATCGCCCGGTTGGCCGAACACTGGATAAGTGTGCTCGCTCCTGCAACAGCTCGTAACATCCTTTCGTTTCAGCAGATGTAGGGCTGATGTTTGCTGTACAGTTGAACAGATGTCTATCATGAAGGGGTGCCGCTGGCCCCAATTTGAACATGATACAGCTGCCAGCTGAATGGCAACTGTATTATTGTTCAGAGCTGTCTGGAATGGGGAACCTATTTGCCCGTTTCCAATAACTACAGGCTGCAGTGGTTGCGGTGGGATAAGGTTAGAGTTAGGGCTTAAGGTGAAGGTTAGGCTGCAGGGCATGGACCGTTAGGGCTGAAAAAGGGGAAAGTAAGGGTTAGGCTGAGGGAAATAGAGGGTTAGGAAAGGGTTAAGGGTAGGGTTAACTTAAAACACTCTTTGCGACTCCACGAGTCACATCATTGCCACTTCCTACAAAGGAAACTGCCGGCAATTGGGGGCCAAATTATACCATACCATACTTTACTATTAATTATGTTATCCTGGCTCGTATCTCCTTACGACGTGCCTGGCTAACATTTGTATTTACTGTTTATTATTATATTTACCGCTTCTCCCCTTTTCAGCGAGGTCCCCTGAATTCCCAGCTCTTCAGTCACTGTGCGGTGCATCCGCAGTGGCTCTATTTTTGGTGTGTTCTTTGTTCATACATGAAACACCATTGGTGATCTCAGTGGCCAGAATATATATTATATATGTGTGTGATTATAGGGTTTTTTTTTTACTTATTCAAATTTAGTTTATTAGTTAATACAATAGGTTTAAAAAAAAAACATTCTGTTACAAGGGGAATAATTTGTGGATAGAGTTCTGACAGTCATTCACTGAAAGAAAGGACAATGAGGGACAGCACAGGACAGCAGAGGGGGGGTAAGTTAGGATTTTTGTGGGGGAGGGGGGTATTTGCCACCCAGCTGCCGGCCAGTCAGTCCCGAAGTGTAACGCATTTTTCTACTTTTTTCTTAGGTGCATTGAACAAAAGTTTAAGCGTTGTCCGCCTCTGCCCACAACAAGTGTCATTATTGTGTTTTACAATGAGGCCTGGTCCACGCTCCTCCGCACCGTATACAGCGTTATGTATACATCCCCTGCTATTCTTCTGAAGGAGATCATCATGGTGGATGATGCCAGTACAGATGGTAAGCCGGGGTTTTCTACAGTGTCTGTGGACTGTCTTCAGATCCCTGCACACTTTCCATAAATGCGGGGGGTCTGTTATGAGGCACGGAAAAGGGGACTCCACTGTCCCTCCCCTCTGATGTGCGGAGGTAAGGACACTTCCATGACCATAACCCCTAGCATTAGCTTACAGCAACAAAATAAAGGAAAAGTCAGAGCGCTACCTGATATTTCATGCAGCTTATTCTCTATGCTGAGGTAGTAACAAACAACCAATAGCATGTAACACAAATAAGCAAGAGTAACAGCACTAAGTGGTATAAACACAATGGGGAAAAGTCTGAGCTCACAATTTGATGTAGTAGCAAAGTTGTGCTCGTGGATTCACGTATCCAGTGCTGGATCCTATGTTCAGGTGAGCAAGGCGTTCCAATCTTGCAGCTGATATGAAGAAAGTTAACAGATATTGGCCTGTATTCAGAGAACCGGACATATAACATATACGTCCGGTGTTTAGCAATTTTTACTACTGCGCATGCGTAGTCTTTTTTTTACGTAGTCTGCGTATCTTTTTCTTACATAGATTGCGTAAATGTGGTTGTACGTAAGAAATGCGGTCTACGTAAGAAAAAGATATTTAGATTACGTTTAAAAATTACTACGTATGCGCAGTAGTAAAAATCGCTAAACGCCGGACATACACTACCGTTCAAAAGTTTTCGGGTCATCCAGACAGTTTCGTATTTTACATGGAAACTGACTTTTATTTATGAAATGAGTTGCAAAATGAATAGAACATATAGTCAAGACATCGTCAAGGTTAGAAATAATGATTTTTATTTCAAATAATAATTTTGTCCTTCAAACTTTGCTTTCGTCAAAGAATGCTCCTTTTGCAGCAGTTACAGCATTGCAGACCTTTGCCATTCTAGCTGTTACAGCATTGCAGACGTTTGGCGTTCTAGCTGTTACAGCATTGTAGACCTTTGCCAATCTAGCTGTTACAGCATTGCAGACGTTTGGCGTTCTAGCTGTTACAGCATTGCAGACCTTTGCCATTCTAGCAGTTACAGCATTGCAGACCTTTGCCATTCTAGCTGTAAATATGTTGTGGTAATCTGGAGAAATTTCACCCCACGCTTCCTGAAGCACCTCCCAAAAGTTGTATTGGCTTGATGGGCACTTCTTGCGTACCATACAGTCAAGCTGCTCACACAACAGCTCAATGGGGTTGAGATCTGGTGACTGCGCTGGCCACTCCATTACAGACAGGATACCAGCTGCCTGCTTCTTCCCTAAATAGTTCTTTCATAATTTGGAGGTATGCTTTGGGTCATTGTCTTGTTGGAGGATGAAATTGGCTGCAATCAAGCACTGTCCACAAGGTATGGCATGGCATTGCAAAATGGAGTGATGGCTTTCCTGATTCAAAATCCCTTTTACCTCGTACACATCTCCCACTTTACCAGCACCAAAGCAGTCCTAGACCAGGCACTCTTCCAGCATCTTTTCACTTGTTCTGCATCTCACAAATGTTCTTCTGTGTGATCCAAACACCTCAAACTCCGATTCCATAACACTTTTTTCCAATCTTCCTCTGTCCAATGTCTGTGTTCTTTTGCCCATATTAATCTTTTCCTTTTATTGGCCAGTCTTAGATATGGCTTTTTCTTTGCCACTCTGCCTAGAAGGCCAGCATCCCGGAGTTGCCTCTTCACTGTAGACATTAACACTGGCGTTTTGCAGGTATCATTTAATGAAGCTGACAGTTGAGGACCTGTGAGGCGTCCATTTATCAATCTAGAGACTCTAATGTATTTGTCTTCTTGCTCAGTTGTGTACCGGGGCCTCCAACTTCTCTTTCTCCTCTGGTTGGAGCCTATTTGTGCTGTTCAGTTTCTTGGCAATTTCTCGCATGGACGTGCCTTTATTTCTAAGAAGAAGAATAGACTGTCGAGTTTCACAAGTTCTCATTTTCTGCCCATTTTGATAGTATTATCGAACCCACAAATGTGATGCTCCAGATACTCAACTAGCTCAAAGGAAACCCAGTTTTATAGCTTCTCTAACGAGCAAACCAGTTTTCACCTGTGCTAACATAATTGCACAAGGGTTTTCAAAGGTTTTCTACTCATCCATTAGTCTTCTAACGCGATTAGAATACACAATGTACCATTAGAACACTGTAGTGATGGTTGCTGGAAATGGGTCTCTATACACCTATGTAGATATTTATTACGTTTGCAGCTAGTATAGTCATTCACCACATTAACAATGTAAAGAGTGTATTTCTGATTAATTTAATGTTATCTTCATTGAAAAAAACAGTGCTTTTTTTCAAAAATAAGGACATTTCTAAGTGACCCCAAACTTTTGAAAGGTCGTGTATATGTTATACGTCCGGTACTCTGAATACAGGCTATTGTTCCAAGCCTCGTTTTCAGAGGTGCATATGAGGGCCTGCCATCATTACAGGGCCAATGCGCAGGGAAGAGGGGACAAGCCCACGTGCCGTCCCAGGCCCCAATTTTCTGAAGGCGGCCCTGGCAGGATACATTTGCTTTTGCAAGCAAGTTTGGATCAGGCCCATGGTCTCTAAAAAATATTTCCAGCACCTTTAAAGCGAACCCTATACCATACCTCCTAACATTTGAGAATTGTAAAGAGGGACAAATTTTCACGGCCTGGTGGAAGGGGTGTGTCTTGTACAGCCCCCAGTGGGTGTGTCTGGGGAAAGTGGGTGTGTCTGGCATGCGCACTTAGGG